>PVNU02002506.1:3757500-4023781 GCA_003013855.2 Liriodendron chinense | reverse complement strand
CCCACCGCGAAGGATTCGTTCTGTTTGCGACAATGATCGTTCCACCGCCATTCTCAGTAGAAAGGTACTTCCTTTGTGTGACTGACATTAGTTGAATATGGGTTCCATCCTAACAACATGGAAACCATTAATTACATAGGATCATACCGGAACATTATAAACAAAGACCCAAAACCAGAACCACAGGAGGTGCCAAGACACGCAACGATGATTTGAACTCGGGTTCCTCATCAAAATCAACACCATGGATTATAATGAGAATATTTTAAAAATAATAACCAGAAAAGAAAAGAAAATGTGATTTTGAAGTGGAGAAACAACTATACCAAAAAGATCCTTGTTGGGGATGCCATCAAAGAGAGATGGTTTTATCCACCCTTCTGTGACAAGCCAACCCCCAAGATTTACTGCTTTATATCTAAAACTAGGTGTTTCCCTTGCACCAGAAAGTGAGAGAAGACAATGAAAAACATAAAACCCTAGCATCCATCTCACAGAGTACCTCGCCATTCCCCCCTCTCACTCTCAAAGAAGGAGAGCAAACCCCCCTGCTTTAATAATGGATTGTCAAAGCTGTAGAAAGTTTGACGAAATTGCGGTTTAAAATCTTAAAATTCAGATAGAGATGGCTTCAAAAATCTTGTAGGAAAAAAGGTGGACCTTATTTTTTTTTTTTCTTCTTCTTCTTTTTTACACAGACACCCATGATGATGCAGTGGGATTTCACCACAATGGGTACTCAAACCTATGACCTCGCATTGGATTTTTCAACTTAGGTAATTTCAGAGTAGGTTTTTTTTTTCTTTTTTTCTTTTTCAAAATAAATGATGCTTTGAGAAGGCCCATCATTTTATCGTCGTCCAAATTGCGTGCCACGTGTGTGCGGCACAAAAGATACGATGATATGAACCATAACATCTTCTTGAGCCAAACTGTTCATTAATCATTAGTAAATATTTCTTTGATTAAACTATCTTAACCATTTAATAAATGGGCATTTTCTTGCTTTATAGGAGCTGTTGCTGATTTTTGTCTTTTAATGTTCTGGGAGCATATTAGGTGGGCCTCACCCAAGAAAGTGTCGCCCTTGCTGTGAGACCTACCTTGATGTGTGTAATCTATATCCACCTTGTTCATCCATTTTTCCATATTATTTTAGGGCATTATCCAAAAAGTGAAGTAGATTCAATTATTAGATGGACCATACCAAAGGGAAATAGTGGTAATTGATTATTAATGGCCCACAAAAGTTTTGGATCAAGCTGATATTTTTTTTTTCCCTTCATCTAGGTTTATGTGACCTTATAAACAGATGGGCCACAAAAGCTTTGGATCAAGCTGATATTTTCTTTTTCCCTTCGTCCAGGTTTTTGTGACCTTATAAACAGATTGGATGGCAAATAAACACTATGGAAACGTTAAGGTGAGCAGATGGTGGGCCATGAAAGTGGGAAGTTTGGTTGAAAAAAATCATAAAATAAAATTGGAGCATGTTGGATACTTGACTAGTCAGACGACACATGCCAAAACCTGTCACGTTCTTAGGAAAGTGGGAACGAACGTAAGTCGGAAAGTTTGAAGTTTGAAATCTGGCAAACTAGACCCTACTACGTTTCCCCTAGTTTTCCTCCATACACGTGGTATAGATCTCGATCAGGTGGTCTTGATATTCAGAACCAATAGTACGCTCAAAACCTTACCAATCCTATGATCTTAATCGTCCAATTGGTGTCCATCAAATGGAGGGTTGAGAAGACATATATACAGCTCCAAATTCAGAGGACGAAATCTCTGGCCACGTTCCATCCACAGTGGCAGCTATGGCTAGTTGACGCAGGGAAGAGCATATTGAAATAATGACAAAAAAATAATGACAAGAAGACCACGGTCTTTCTCAAGCGATTAAAAAGCCTTAAATCCACAAGTTGTTTTTTTTTATTACAGGAGAATAAGAAAATGAAATTTGAATATTTTTATCATTCAATAATATATAATATTTATTTTTTTCAATTACATCATTAATAAAGAAAAAAATAAAAACTTAATTTGTAAACACTAAAAAAAAAAAAAAAAAAAATCTAATTTTAATAGAAGTTTTAATTCAAGAACTTATCTGAAATAATAAGTTTTCTCAAAAAAAATGAAATGAAATAGTAAGTTTAAAAAAATTTAAAAAAATTGAAAGTCCTGAATTAATACTGATGAATGATTCCTGGCATAATTATAATTATTCTCTAAATAGGATGGAAATCTAAAACTTTAAAATTTAGAAAATAGGATGAAAATCAGAATTATTAAAAATAAATTTTTTTATTTTGACCCTCAATACAATTGTTTTTCGCGAAATAAACAGACACCATATAGACCGGTTGACCCAGATGGCTTGCTGCATAGAGATTGATAGGCACATCCGTTATAATATCCGTTTCAAGAGTTATTGTCAAATTACACCTCACACCTCAAACGCCAAATTCTCCATCTCCAAAATGAATTTCTTTGAACCAAATATATTTGGCGTCAGTTTTATCATGCCATACATTGGATTGGGCATAGATTTGATGGACTACTTCCGCTACAGTTTCGCCTTCTTTTGGTTCAGTATGAATGCATCCGAGTCGCGTCCTATCTCACTTGCACATTCTAGATTGTTAACTCCATACAATTTGCGTTATCTCTGACCTGTTCCATCCACAGTGGGACCTGTGATTGGGACGTTGCAGATTGCCAACTCCATACAATCTAACATCAGGCCTTGTTCCATCAAATTGGCGGGCGTGTATACCATGGGCCTGCTGCAATAATGGATACAGATGGAGCTCTGGATCCAATATTGACATTTCATTCAAAAAAATTATATGATCCATGAACCTTGCGTTTGGACAAGTGGGGCCCGAGGTTTGGTGATCTAAAACATAAGTTTGATGGGCCCAGTCTCTTATCTTTTTCTTTTTTGCGCATTTTCGTAAACATGTTATTTACACTCTACCAATCACAGCTGGGACAGTCCCATCTGGGAATTTCCTGGACGTGGTCCATCCTACCAGTGGATCTATTAGATAAATGGGTTCCCATCTCAACGAAATAAGGGTTGAAGATATTGATGGATGTAAGGTGATTGAAAGTATCTCATGTTGGTAGAGATTTCAAACTTGCTCAAACAGGAACTCACGATCGGTCGGCCAGCTCAAAATCGATTAGGCAAGTAGAGAAGTCGCTAGACAGTTTTCAGGCCTTCTAGACCGGACGTCAACCGGTCTGCAGGAGGCTCCAACCGGTCGGTATTGAGGCTAAATGGGTCATTTTTTTAAAAGCAAACTCTCTAGACTGTTTTTTGCCTATTCCGACAGGTCGACAATGAGCTCAGACCGATCAGCAGTATTGGCAACAGTTTGCATGGTTCTGCGGTTTTACGTAATATATTTCTATTTTCGATTAGGAGTCTATTTAAATGACTCCTAAACGTGTTTAGAAGTATTCCTAAGACTACCAAGGTGTCCTGATTTAAGATTAGGGTTTGGGGAGAGGATTGTGAGGGAGAGAAGCTTTGTTCATCTCTTGGGCTATTGCTTGTGGGTAGATATCTCTGTAATCTTCTGATATTTATAGTGAAGGTGTCGCTTTGTGCCGTGGTCTTTTTCCGCAAGGGTTTTCCACATAAAATTTGGATTGTCTTTCTGTTGATTGTGTGTATGTTGTGTGGTGATTGTTTGATTCTTCTCAGTACTTCCACTAACCTGTTTCCCAACATATGGTATCAGAGTAATTGTTGGGAGGTTGAAGAATAGAATTCTGAGATGATCTCGTTGCATCGAGCACGAAGTTCGACGTGGAGAAGTTTTTTGACAAAAATAACTTTGAATTATGGAAGGTGAAGATGCACGCCATATCCTAATTCAGCAAGGGGTCATGAATGCCCTTGGAAAGCGATCGGAAGCTATGATAGATGATGAGTGGACCCAGATGGACGAGAAGGCTATGACATCAATACAATTGTGCTTGATGGATGACATCCTCTATAACGTCATGAGGGAGAAAACCGTTGCAGATACACGAAACAAGCTAGAGAATGTATACACGAAGAAATCTCTAGAGAACCGGATGTATCTGATGATGTAGCTCTTCACTTTGAAGATGGTGGAGGAGACCAATGTGGATGATCACATCAACACTTTTGATACGTTAATTTACAATTTGCTGTACATTGGTGAACAGATGAAGGACGAGTATCAAGCCTTGATCTTGTTGAACTCATTTCCAAGTTCATTTAAGTCGCTCAGAAACTCGTTGTGCGCGGGTAGGGATACAATCAACGTTAAGACCGTAGTCTTAGCCCTCCAATCGAAGGCGTTGAGATAAAAGAGCAGTGACACTGATTCTTCCTTTGATGCACCGATTATGATGCGAAGAAATTCAGAGCGGGATGAAGGATCGTCACGTTCTCGATTAAAGTCTAAGGGCAATGGCAAATGAAAATTGAAGTGTTAGAGATGTGGCAAACCAAGGCACATGAAGAAGGATTGCAAGAGTCCTAAGAACAAGAAAGAGAAGACAGAAGATTCCTCTAAGGAGACCAATACCGTTGAATCTAAAGAAGGTGATAGTGATGTGTGTGAGGTCTTGACAGCGTCAAAGTTGGGATCTCTCAGTGATGAATAAATCATGGACTCTAGGGCTTTGTATCACATGTACCCAAAATAAATCTATAGACTTTAGTATATGTGAGCATTACATGTATGGAAAACAATCTAGGTTGTCATTTAAGGGGGGAACATGTATGTAAAATGATGCTTGAATATGTCCATTCTAATGTATAGGGGTCGTTGCCCATAGTTTCTGTTGGGGGGTTATCATGGTTCATGTCTTTTATTGATGACTATAGTAGAAAGGTTTGGGTTTATTTTTTGAAAAATAAATCCAATGTCTTCACTACTTTCAAATATTAGAAAGTCATGGTGTAGAATCAATCAGGGCAGAAATTGAAAGTTTTAAGGATCGATAATGGAGGTGGGTTCACTCCTAGAGAGTTTAACCAATATTGTAAGGAGGAGAGAATCGTGAGGCACAACACATTGCGCCACACGCTAGAGCAAAATGGTATAAGAGAGCGGATGAATCGACTCTCTTAAAAAGAGTCTAATCCATGATCAGTAATATTGGGTTAAGCAAAGAGTTGTGGACTGAGGCCGTTAACACGGCTTGTTACTTAATAAACCGATCATCATCTATAGCAATTGAATGTAAAATTCACAAGGAAGTGTGGAGTAGTCATACGATAAACTACTTAAGTTTGCAGGTCTTTGCAGCTTACTCTCATGTACTGTCAGTGGATAGATAAACTTGACTATAGGGCCAGAAAATGGATCTTTGTAGGCTATGGTGATAGTGTGAAGGGTTATCGCATATATAACCTTATCACACGAAAAATTACCTTGAGCCGTGATGTCAAATTCGATGATAGGTCTTTGTTCCGAAAGGATGTGCTAAAGGAACCTAATAAATCAAAAGTTATTGACATTCAATTTGATAGAGATGAGACACGGACCGAGACCCATACGCAGGAAGATGTATAGGATTAGGTGGAGCAGCCACCTCTGTAAAGAAATTCATTTATAGATTACAGGTTACCGACAAGGTATAAGGATGACTCGAACATTGCATTCACCCTCATTATAGATGAAGGGGATCCGTCTAACTTTGAGAAGGCACAGAATGATGTAGATGCTGAAAAGTGAAAGATGGTAATGTAAGACGAGATGGATTCTTTGTACAAGAATGAAACTTGGAAGCTACTGAAGCTTTCCTATGGGTCGAAAAGTGATTGGGTGTAAGTGAATTTTTCGAAAGAAACAGGATATGTACAAGGCTAGATTGGTGGGGAAAAGGGTATACTCAGCGTGAAGGTGTGGACTTCGGTGAAATCTTTGCACTGGTTGTTAAGCAAGTATCTATTAGGTTCGTATTAGCGTTGGTTGCCCAATACGACCTTGAACTGGAACAGATGGATGTAAAAACTACTTTCTTGTATGAGGAATTGGAAGAGTAGATTTACATGGTGTAGTCAGAAAGTTATGCAGTGCAAGGGACTGAAAACAAGATTTGCAGGTTGAGGAGATTGTTCTACGGTCTTAAACAATTGCCTAGGCAATGACACAAGAAGTTTGATTCCTTCATGATAAGACGGGGCTTTTTCAGGAGTAAGTACGATCACTATGTCTATTATAAGAAACTGAGTGATGAGAAGTTTCTCATACTAGTGTTATACGTCGATGACGTGCTTATTGCCAGTCATAGCATGTCTAACATCGATGTGTTGAAGACTCAGCTTTCAGGGGCATTCGAGATGAAGGATATGAGGACTGCAAAGAAGGTTATCGGTATAGATATTCATAAAAATAGGAAGAGGGCAGGTTGTGGTTATCTCAGGCCAAATACATTGAGAAGATGTTGATAAAGTTTGGGATAGACAACTCCAAACCGATTAGCTATCCCCATACGACTCACTTCAAGCTTTCTTCTGAACAGTGTCCCAAGACAGAAGAAGAAAAGCAGCTTATGTCTCATGTACCCTATTCAAGTGTTGTAGGCAGTTTGATGTATACCATGGTCTATACAAGACCTGACATTTCGCAGGTTATGGGTGTTGTTAGTCAATTCATGTCTAACCTCGGTAAGCAACAATGGGAAACTATGAAATGGCTACTTAATACATTCGGGGTATGCAGGACTACGTCTTGACGTTTGAAAAGTCTAAGGACAAGTTGGTTGGGTACATCAATTCTGATACGCGAGTAGTGTGGACTACAGAAGAATTAGTTAGATGTCTAAGCTTCAGTCAGTGGTGACTCTTTCCACTACTGAAGCTGAGCATATAGCGATGATAGAAGCTTTCAAGGAGGTTGTTTGTTTGAGGGGCATGATAAATCAGTTGGGACTTCAGCAGGAAGCCGTGCCGGTTAATTGTGATAGCTCTAGTGCTATAAATTTAGCTAAGAATTATATTTATTATTCTCGTACTAAACACATTGATGTATGTCACTATTTTATCTAACAGGTGTTTAAGGAAGGAGATGTGACTCTGGAGAAGATTCACACTAACGTGAATCCAACAAATATGCTGACCAAAGTAGTCCCAACAGAGAAATTCAAGTTCTGCGTAACTTCTCTGAGATTGGCAAGGACTTAATGAAGACGTAGGGTACATAAAAAGTGATGACATTGTGATTGAAGATGAGATGATTGACGAAGCATAGAAGAGGCGGTTCGACATTTGAAGCTTCGGTGGAGATTGTTGGTGGAGACTTCAAACTTGTTGAAACAGGGTCTCACAATCGGTCGGTCGGCCAGACTGGCCGACCGATCTGAAAATCGACTGGGCAAGCAGAGAATTCGTTGGACAATTTTCGGGCATTCCAGACCGGTCGTCGACTGGCCTACAAGGGGCTCCGACCGGTCGGTATTGAGGCTGAACGGGTCGTTTTTTGAAGCAAACTCTCTAGACTGTTTTTCACCTAATCCGACTGGTTGGCGATAAGCTTTGATCGGTTGTCAGTATTTGTGGTGGTTTTCATGGTAACGCGATTTTGCGTAATATGATTCTATTTTCTATTAGGAGTCTAGATAAACAACTCTTAAATGCATTTAGAAGTAGTCCTAAGATTACCAAGGTGTCCTAATTCGAGATTAGGGTTTGGAAAGAGGATTGTGAGGGAAAGAAGCTTTGTTCATCTCTTGGGCTATTGCTTATGAGTAGATATCTCTGTAATCTTATGATATTCATAGTGCAGGTGTAGCTTTATGCCGCAGTTTTTTCTTGCAAAGGTTTTCCACATAAAATTTGAATTGTCTTTGTGTTGATTGCGTTATGTCATGTGGTGATTGTTTGATTCTTCTCAGTGCTTCTGCTAACCGGTTTCCAACATCTCGACTGTATATAATGTGATCAGCTAGGGTAGATTTTGCTGAAAATCCAGCTTCTTCTTTTTTTTCTTTTTTCTTTTTTCTTTTTTAACCCTCATCCACTCACACCACAGTGAGTACTCGAACCTATGTCCTCATATTCAAACTCTTGCAAATCCGACTTAGTTTGTAGATGTGGGCCTCGTCTATCAAAACCATTGATCTGATAGCCTCGTTATCGATGAACCAATCTCAAAATAACCTTTCCATCTGTCAACTCTTAATTTTCCTATCCTCAGCATGCAAATAGTGAGGTGGCTAACATTGTGGTGTTAGTAACAGGGTGGGTGGGTGCAGTAACATTGGGGTGTGTACTAACCCATCATAATAATAATAATAATAATAATAATAAATCGGAGCAGCGGATTAGGTGTTACCCGAGTAACACCTTTGTGGATGTTACCCTTACCGTAGGGCCCACCTTGATGATGTGTTGTATATCCATTCTATGCCATCCATTATTCCAGCCCATTTTAGGACGTCCACACCTCATGAAACAGTAGTTATTAAACAACACCAATAAAAACTTCCCAAGCCCAACTGTAAGCAAATCCATAATATTTATTTTCCACCCAACCCGTTGATAAGATCAACCAGACCTGGATCCAAAACCTTTGTAGCCTAAAAAGGTTTTAAATGGTCATTCACCACTTTTTTCCAGCGGTGTGGTCCACCAGAAATTTGGATCTGCTTAAATTTTGGGATAAAGTCCTAAAGTGAGTTGAAACAATGGATGGGTGGTGTAGATATGCAACAAAATAAAAAAGGTGGCCCCACATGGTTAACACCCACCAAGATGATACAGGGTAACACCTAATCCAATGGAGGAAGGACCAACGATTCATTGACGAGGATCTTCGGGGCTTTTGGAGAGCATCAACCCTTCTCACGTGCGTTGAACATGCCATGCCAAAAAGTCTTTGCAACTATGGGTCGCGTCTTATTTCTTGATGTTTGTTGGAACAGTGAGCGATGAGCAAAGGGTTCGAGAACAGTTGCGTCCAAAATGTCTTTTCTGGACTTTTTTGGCCTGACAAAGATTGGTGGTGGAGCATGACCTTTGAACATTGATGAAATGTATAGCATCCTTGAGCCATCCAGTTATCTTGAATCTGATATCCTTATTTACCTCTCAGCACATTATTTTTTTTTCCCAAGGAATCATAAGAATATTCTTATATATTATAATATAACTATAACTAAATAGAATTTTTATTGATAATTGGAGTGATTTATATTATCATTCTATTAATTTTTATTATATTTTATATTATCATTAGATTATAAATTTTATTATTAGAAATTTTTATTTCTTTGATTTCGATTTTTTTCTTTCTATTTTTGAATTAAAAATGGTGAAGAACCTAACCAACGCACCAAATGTCCTCATAACATTTTACCACTTTCTGTAGCAACGTTGGTAGTGAGACTCACTTTGGCCTCTTTATCACCCATGCTCAAAAAGCCCTAAAATTGATGGAACGTATAAAATTAGACTTTAAATCTTTGGGATTATAACATTCTACGCTTGACAATGACGTCTACTTTACTCTCTTTTCCACCAATGCGCCAAAAGCCAGAGGACCAAAGGAACGTGTAAGTTAGACTAACTACACTTGGATCATAATATTCCACACTCTGCAGCCGCCTTTTGCGACGGCACTTACTCTAGTCCTTTTCCACCAATGCGCCAAAAGCCATGGGACTAACACTAAGTTAGGTTAACCACACAATTGGATCATAACATTCCACACTCCGCAGCCAATGTCTGCAGTGTCACTCACTCTGTCTCTTTTCCACCAAGAGCCATAGGACTAATGAAACATGTAAAGTTAACAAGAGGTCGTGGATTTGAGTACCCATTGTGATGAAATCTCACAATGGTGTGAGTGCGTGAGTGTGTGGAAGTGTGAGAGTGCTTGTGTAAAATAAATAAATAAAGTTGGTAATTAACCCTTGGATTATTACATTTCATTACACTCCGTGGCCAACAGCCATGATAGCACTTGCTCTGGCCTCTTTTACACTAATGCACCAAAGCCACAGGACTAATCGAAATGTAAAGTTAGGCTATTAAATCTTTGGGATCTTTTCCACTAATGCACCAAAAGCCTAAGGAACACTGGAAATGTAAAGTTAGACTGTTAAATCCTTGGGATCATAACACCTTTAATCTCTGCTTCCAAGGACATGCTTATGTTATCCCAACGGTTGATCTGATGGGACCCACCTTATGGTATATTCCCTGACATCTCTGAGACTAGAAGATCATGGATATCCATTCATCCACTACTTTTTAGGCAGAATGGGAAGCATTGTTCTGTTTTCTTAACCATTTATTTGAAGACCCAAGGATTGAAATGTTAGGATCCTCCTATTTGGGAATGTGATTAATGGCATGGATTACCAATCCATGGTCATTATTTGTAGATACGAAAGGTCAGAGTTACTACACATTTGCTTGTCTCAAAGTTTACAAGTGACGGGGTGTAACATGTGTCAAATTTGGCCGTAGAGCCAAGTCAAGCCGAGCTCTGCCCTGCTCAGTTCAGCTCGTTCCCATGACTACCTCAGCTCGAGCTTATCTTAGCTCGACCTTTGAGCTCAAAATGCAAGCTCGTCTTGGCTTGACTATTTGAGCCAAGCAAGCTAGGATCAAACCGAGTTGAGCAAGTGTCAAGCCGAGGTGAGTCGAGCCAAGCTTTATCAATTTTTTAATTTTGTGAAACGAAAAAGTATGTGGTAACCCAACCCGACAGCCCCAAATCAACCCAACCTAGCCCCAACTGACCCAACCTAACCCAATGCAGCCCCAACCTGACCCAATCTAACCCCAACACAGCACCAACCCGACCCCAAACGGCCAAACCTTCCAATTTGCAAATCAAAATTTTAAATCTCAATTTTTGGATTTGGGGTTTTTTTTATATTCAAACAATTGCATAAAATATATTAAAAAAAAAAAAAGAAAAAAAAAAGATTAGAATTGAGGTATACCTCTACTCTGGGACTCGGTCGTTCAGGTCGTGTGGTCGAGTTGGGCAGACCCTCCACTCTCGGACTTGATTGTGCGGGCTGTGTTGCTAAGTCGGGCAAATAAGGTAGGGCTTAGAAAGGGAGGGGGGGAATTGAGAGAGAGAGATGCTCAGGCATGATGGGACGGGTGAGGTGGGATTGCTTTAGGTTTAGGGTTTTTTTAATATAATACTATATATATATATATATATATATATATATATATATATATATATATATATATATATATATATATATATATATAAAGAGAGAGAGAGAGAGAGAGAGAGAGAGAGAGGAATGCCCACCTGTGCATTAATTCTCACGAGTTCTCGTGAGCACTTTTTGAGGACTCATCACACGTGCTGTGAGCCCAAAATTTGAGTCGTCCACGTGATGCAGCGGCCCAACTTTCAATCAAGTTTAGAACTCTAGTAATGAATGTATGTTTTCAAAAAATAAGTTCTTCTCCCTCATTCTTTCTTTTTATTATTATATTACGATGCAATTATTAAATGAGAAATTTCCCTCTATAGACCTTAGTTTGGATCGATAGGTCAAAATAAACCTCCAAATAAATTACTTTCTCATTCTAAACTTTGGTGTTTTTTCGGATGAAAATAATTCAATGAGTACTCGTTGAATTTGCAAGGGCATTTCTATACAAAAAAAAAAAAATACATCTGTACAATTGGAGTTCAGAATGGGAAAGTAAAGTTTTTGGAGATCTATTTTAGCTGGTCGGTTAAAACTAAGGTCTACATAGGAAAATTTCTTTAATTAATTCTGTTGGCTTTTCCTCGAACAAACATCAACCTCATTTTGATATCCAATTATAGTTATTTTGATTCAATTAAGGAGTTGGGCATATATTGATTTCTAATCCTACGGACCAGCAAATCTAGGGATCGATTTGGTTTTCTCAAAAATTTTAAAGGATATTGGCAATGGTTAAAATTTACTTTAGGGCATGTTTGTGTTGTACCCTATTCCTGCCTCTTCTTGCCAGCGCCAACTAGAAAAGGACACATGTAGTTTTATGGGAACTACGCGGTAGATATGATACTTACAGAGATACATAAAGAGGGTTTTGCATAGGCCTGGAAAAATTCCATACGACCCGCCAACCCGCATGAAACCAGCACAAAAAACTCAATGTTCGCATCCAATCTTATCGTGTCGAGTCACTAATGGGTTGGCCCGTTAAGACCCGTTAATAAAGAGGTCGTGTCAGTGTTTCACTCGCAAAAATTATTTAACCCATTGGTGATGGCATTTTGGTAATTATCCATAGTGTGGTGAAAAATTTCAAAGAAACTAAGACAACCAATAAGACTCTCTCTCTCTCTCTCTCTCTCTCTCTCTCTCTCACTCACTCACTTAGGAGTTTTCTCCATCTTTCTGCCCACAGCCCCACACGGCCACACTCCAAAATCTCTATCAAATTGAGCCCTTCTCCATTTCTCTGTCGAATCGAGCCCCTTCTCCATTTCTCTAGATTTTAACTCATTAGTTAATAGACCAGGTTTGGGTGAGCAAATTTTTTACATGACACGAATATGGTTCAACACAACCCGTTGCTAGGCCTAGCTTTGCAGTAAAACAGTTGGCCACACCTGATGGATGTTCAATTCTAACCAGTGAGACCTATGGTTTGGTAATCTAAACTATTGGTCGGTTGCATCCGAGGTGTAAGTAACATGGCCCCCAAAATATCCCAAAATGGAAAGCTCTAGGTAACCTACGTGGACTTTTTCTAAGTTACAATAATTGTATTTCTCTTTATATCAATCTGTTTGGAGGCCACAAAATTAGAAATGGCTAAGTTTGAGCAGTAGATGAGACTTTTGAGGCACAATCCATCCATGTTGGGAAGTAACAGCGTCATGGCCTGAATAACCAGAACATGCAATGCACTTTTCATGTTTGGAAACTCACCTCCACCGTAGATAATTATGGTTGTAACTCATCACCTCCTTCCTTGCTTTGGCAAATCCAATTGATGGCGAAAGCTATAAACTCCCCTCTCGAATATAGAAAATAAAATATGAAAGTGTCCTTGCATTTACGGAATGGCTTAAAGGAATTCATAGTAGGCCACATTACTCCCACTATTCAAATAAACCGTCTTGATCCAGTCTAACGTCAGATCATAAAAGAGGCCCGATGGCCCAGCTTGGCCCCGCTGCGGCGTGCACATGTCAAGTATACCACTAAAGAGCCCAAGCAGCCTACATGCCTAGGGTCCATGTGTGTGCTCGGTACTTAACACTTATGATGCGAGGCTAAAACAAGTTTTCAAAATAAATGTCAAATTTACAAAAAAAAAAAAAAAAAAAAAAAAAAAAAAAAAAAACTAATTCAACATTGAGTTGAATGTCCAATATCACAAAAATTATGAAGTGCTTTTCTTTTATCCTATAATGTGTCGCCGACTTGTGGGTAGACTCATAAGAGTGCCAGACATTTCTCATGCAGCAAATTGTTGTTCATTTACGTTTGATTATTGATTGTTGGGCTGCTCTTTCTATCTTCCTTATTTTTCGTTCATCGCCTGTGAAAATCCAAACTAGGCCAAGTCTATAACTCCTTGATTCCATAGAAGTATGAGACATAAGGTGAGTCCCTAAGACCTGTTTGGTGCATGGTATTAGGTGGGATTAGGAGGTATGGAATTGCATTTGGTCTTGTGCAAATTAATCCCCCATTTGGAAATGACAAGAAGGATTTGATCAATCCTTATATTATATCATCTAGTGCCAATAGTAGATACTGCGGGATTTTTGATAGATTTCAAAATCCACTACATCTGTAGACCCCATGTTGATACATAGGTTTTATCCACGCTGCCCTTCCATGTGCCCCTTTACATGTGACCTTTGAGCTGTATATGCATATAGGTGGCTGTCATCAGTCGTGAAATCTAGCCAGTTGATTGAAATTCCATTGAATCCTGTGTACCAAACTGGCCCAAAATCCTCCTCTCATGCTGAGTATTGAGTCATGTCTTCTACATTTCGTTGAAATTGTGTGGTTGCAATGCCTTTAATCCGAATGTGGTGTTACTAGCAATTCTTTAATCACAATATATGTTGACAATATTAATATTATTTAGTGTTTCATGAGCATACAAATTAAGCATATTAAACTGAACTAATATTCTATCTTAATGAAGGTAGGCTCATTTTCTCTCCCACACGCTTCTCCCATTCTCAACTGGCAAATATGTTAATGAAGGTAGGCTCATTTTATGTCGGTAGATAGATGCCCTTTCATCTATATTATCTTAACGAAGGTAGGTTCATTTTATCTCGGTAGATAGATGCCCTTTCATCTATATTAATTCGAGGGGGAGTGTTGATAAGCTTGGGCTGTAACCATATGCTTAGATCATGCATATACTGCATTATGTGAAGTACATGCACTCTTCACATTAAAACTCTTTTGTGAGACTGGCTTTCATTTTGTCCCTCGCTGGGAGCAAGGCACATATGCAGAAACAGAGCCGGGCATTAGGCAATCGGCACCTTACATGCCATATCTCAAAATTCAGGCTGATCTAATCAGATCATGTGGACCTGGTTTTTAAAACATTGAGTGTCTGATGAACATGACAAAATGCACAGCTTCCAACAGATTCTGAAGTAAACTGTGTTGCAGAAAACGTTAACACGTGAACATCTATCTCACACAGACAATATTAGACAAAATGTATTGATAGTTGCGTAAATCTAGAGCGTTATATAGTTATTTTTAATCATCCACTCCAAACTCCAGTGGTTATTCACATTCTTTAGTGTCCAATAGGCCCACCCAAACGTGGCCCGCCCATACACCTCTAATTGGGCCTTCGCAAATCTCTGATAATCCTCCTTTGTTGCTTCCCGAACTTGCCATTCAGCCACCCATTCCCCTGCCAATTTCATCCCCACCGTTAGATATATACTATACATAATCAAAAGCACGTTGACATGATAGGGACATCTGTATCTCTTGATGCATGGTCCTGATTCTCACTTTACATGATAGGACATTTACTGAGGCCAAGTTCACTGGCTGTGACTAGCAGGGAGGCTTCCCTACTGTTAATGGAATTTGTACATGTGCGGCCATGGTTTATACAAGCCATTGATCTGAAGGCTTCCATCATGGATGGAGAACATGGTCCACCATGACGAAGGCCATCAGATAAATGGTTTGAATAAACCAACCATAGGCCCCACAGGTACAAACGCCTTGCAGAATAGGGAAGTTCCATGTTCATCACAAACAGGAAACTTGGCGATGGCATATCTCAGCGGGTGGCCCACCCGATTTGACCCGCATGACTGTTCAGGCCAGGTCATCTAAACGGTGGGACCCACCTGAAGAGTTCGACACACATGGCCAATGTGTTGAGGCACACTGGGATTAACAACCCAAAACATGAGTGCTTACCAACAAAAGTGAGAGGGCCCTTGGATGTGGTGACAACATTCAGCTGCGTAGACCTGTTTGTTTGGACAAAATCAATGTTTTCTTGCACCGTCATTTTGTCGAAGACATCTGTAAATAGGTTGTAGAAATGCACGTCGAGGACAGTGCCGGTTCGGCCACTGGCAAGAGGCAAGAACTCCTTCAAGTTAGCTGGTTCCAGCCCACGGGTAGCCATGATCACGTAAGCCGTCGATGAATGTTTCCGGACAGCGTCATAGCCGGCTTTGTAGTACTTCTTAAGGGTCTCAAGGGAAACTCCGGGTGATAGAGGCTCATTGATCAGCTGGACGCCAACAAGGCTCGGATTCTTGGCATACCTGCACGCATGTAAATGGAGTGGGACCGATGAATTTCTAAAATGCCCATGATTGCCTCCATATCAAATGATTGAAACCGGTGGACCGTTAATTTGCAACTGTCAGATATCCCCAGCTCCCCAGCTTTCTAGTCAATGAACATCTATTCGCTTTGTTGTAGTTCCCACCAACACTTTTAACTTATCATCCGAAATCTGGCTACGGAGAGTTGTGCTAAATTGACTACAAACATGAGAATGTGATAGGTGGAATGTCTAAGGAAGCCCCATGTGGTCCACCAGTTACAAAGTTTAGATTGATGACTATGTACACCGATGGGAGGATGGAGATGGTTCATACTGCCGTGCAATTTGGCTAGGTTGGGCTGAGGGTCAACCCTACCTTAAGACTGGTTGGCCTAAGGCTCAACCCAACCCCACTTATTGTATGCTCAACCCTAACATGATTCGGGTTGGGTCAGGTTGGAACAGGTTAACAACAAGAACCAAATATATAAATAAAGATATTGATTAAAAAAAACTCACTAATGTTTATAGAGACTATATATATTGGACCACTCAGCATGGTTGCATAGGTTAATTCTAGTAATGAACCCTATTTTTCATTCTTTTATACTGTTTCAACCATTAACCATGCATAGCATGGTCTATAGTATTGATAGTTATCGCATCTCTATTTTTCATATAGACTATGATTTTAAATTTATCCTATGTAACAGGTAGGCATGGCACATTAAGTATATGTACTACATAGAAGGTCTATTTGGGATGATTCGGATTGCCCAAGGCTTCAACCCAAGCCTAATCCAACCTCAATTCGGTTGAGGATTTTCATCCAACCCAACCTAAAGTTTGGGTCGGGTCAATCAGGCTTGGGTTGACCCAACCCAAGTTGCAGCCTGAGTTTATAAACTGTATTTTTCCGCATGGTTAGAACTATTTCTTCATCACTAACAATTGTAACTAATTCAAAAGCAATTGAGAATAAAGACCTGGCTGTAAGGAATTCAATAACATCGACAGTTTGTTGTATGCTTTCATCTGTCTGTCCCCAGTCCTGAAATCCATCTCTGGATCCGCTGTGTTCCAATCCGTTTTGCGATCCTGGTGCTGCATGGAGATCGATTATTACCTTCACATTGTATTTTCTGCACATCAACCCAAAAATAATTAAAGAAAAAAAAAATCACTGTTTCTTGTTGTTATGTAAGTAACGAATTCTCCACCATATTCCTAAGCACAAAATTGGGGCATTTTTTTCAGGTAAAAACAGTATAGTTTTCTTGTTTGTGTGATTTTTTTATTGGGAGTTTTCCTTTCTAAGCCTAGTTCAATTAGGGTATCGGAATTCCACATACAACGTGGTCAGACCTTGTTGAAATCTTCCTTATAATGAAATCATCTCAATCCTCTTCGCCCATTGACGTAGCCATTTTTGTGTAAAAATCTGTGTAATTCTGATGTGATGTTGTTTTAATTATTGTTTTCTCATTTTTCACTGACCCATGAATAACTAGTGAGCTTTATAATACTTATTATTGTAATTTTCAGCTTAAATAATAAAATTTTAGATACTCTGCTCTCAAAACTAATGTTAGTATTATAAGATGATTGATAAAATGGGTAGTACATGCACCATAAGTTCAATATGTATGCAATTCACCCCTCACAATCAGACCTGGGTGATAGGTGGGGCACACTCGCGGATGTAATTGGGTGGGCCCCGCAAGGGTGGCCCACTTGCATCCTGTATGTTGATAATGCCCATTCATGGTAATCTTTACCATCCAATTCTTTGTTTAACGCTACATGATTCAGTCCAACTTACAGTGCCCAGGAAAAAGCGTTGTCCAGAGCTTGCAAAGACCCACCAACGAAGGGCCAGGGAGGCGTTGGATCGCTGGCTATCCACCATCCTACTGGAATTCTAACTGCAGTTAAACCGTTCCCAGACACGAACTTGAAATCTTCTTCAACTATGAAAGTTTTCCAATGTTCCTGCCGTCCATTTCATTAATTAATGTATGTTTGACCAAAGGTGAATAATATAAAATTAGATTAGAGGGGCATCTTAATGGCTAATTAACCACACTTTATCACAACATATCTTATAGAAAGTCATGGAGCTAAAATTGACTCCTAGGTGTGTACAGGTGAATCTTCTTGGCCAAATAGACTGTTGATTTGAGGCCCATCTTTTGACGATCCAGTAACCATCCAGTCTGCCTCCTTCTGGATTTGGGAACCCCAAAAGCCTCCCCCATCACATGATCGCAACCGTTCAATTTAGCCCCGGTTAAATAAGGTTGTCAAGCCAGGCCAGAGGTTGTCTTCAGCCCTGATTTTGAACTAATTGAGCTGGGTCCATTGGCTGGGTCTATTCAAAATTATGACTTCGCTTGGCCCGGGCCTGGCCTGTTGACAGCCCTACTATTAAATGAGGACAACTTGCTGAAATTGTTCATCAGCAATCCACCTGTCAAACGGTTAGGATCATCTGAAAGGGGAGATATGGTGCATGCCCCATTAAATGAGTTGGGGCACCAGATTGGCAGACTTAAGAGAGAGTGAGAACCATGTGGTCAATCTAGCTAGGCCTGCCAACAGGCCGGCCTGGGCGGACTGGGTCAACTGGGCAGTCCTATTAAAATATTGATTCTACGCGTCGCAGACCCGGCCCACTGCCAGCCTACTAAATCTCAACCAAGTCCCAATCTTGCCTACTAGAAATCACAAGCGTATCAACACCTCTGTGTGTGTGTGTGTGTGTGTGTGTGTGTGTGTGTGTGTGTGTGTGTGCACGAGCGTGTGTGCACATGCATGCCTTACTTGAAGAATTTGTATGGCTTTTTCACGTCCGTAACCATTCGTTATTTGAAATTCTCCTTGCATGGTCCTGGTAACTTTCATCACAAAAACTGATGGATCATCATCTCCCCAACTTGAATTGCCCGAAAAATCAGTAGTGACCAAGTGTTCCGTCCTCACCTAATTGCAACATAATAATCAATGTTACTAACCGTTAATCTCTTCTTTTATTCTCATAAATAAATACAGATCAAATAGTAGTGATCCCATGTAGTCACTTTTATTTGAGTCTTGCTGCAGAATGGTCCAATCTTCCAAAGGCCCACAAACATTAGCAGGCAGTAGTCCCCGAGGATAAGTTCCAATAGCTTTTATTATTTCTGAAGTTTTTTGTGTAGCGGGCACATGAATAAAAGAAAAGAAATCAACACCGAGAAAAATCTCTAAAGATAGAGAAGTAAAAGAAAAGAAGGTATATTTACAAAGTTCTTTCATTTCATATGATCTATATAAACTCTAAATAGTTAATTTGTAACTTTTCTGAAACGGTAAACTCCTTTAAAATAATAAATTCACTGAAAAAAGTAAACTGATTCAAACTCTTTCCCATAACTAAGACAAGTACTTTGAGCTATTCTAGAACTCTTCAAGTCTTAAAACACCTTAAAAATAGCAAAAATACGTAATTTATTAAAAATAATAAATTTTATCTTTAAACTCAAATTAACTTTGCAATCGATCCTACTTTGAAAAACCATTCAAGGTTGAACTCATATATGATAGGGAGGAGAATTATTGAGAACCTCTTGAAACAAGCTTTGTTCAATGTTGGAGATCATCACCGTGACGCCCGGTAGACCAATGTCATCAGTTGTCTCTCCCTAATGAGTTATGATATATATTTTTTGGGAAGCATTGAACATGGCCTAGACCATGAACTCATTGCAATTGATTACAATGGATGTGGTACACTTAAAGAAATAAATCAAATTATGAAACACACCTGTATGAATTGGCCATTTGGGGCTTTGATTCTAACTCGATTTTTATCATCAACATTCCTCACAAACTCAAACGTTTCGGATGGACCAGAAGTGTTCGTAACTGCCACTAGGTTAATACCTTCTCCTTGTTTATCAAGTCCCATGAACTGTCTATTGAATACCCTCAAACAAAAACTTGAGTCGGTGATCCTCCATAACTGCATACAAAAGGAAAATAAAGATTAGAGCTAAAAGTAAATAATCAAAATTTCTTCATGTAAGAGAAATAAAATCAAATGGCATAACCCAAAGAACTTACACTAAATCTTTCCCGCCCCAAAGGATTCGTTCTGTTTGCAACAATGATCGTTCCACCGCCATTCTCAGCAAAAAGGTACTTCCTTTGTGTGACTGACATTAGTTGAATTTGGGTTCCATCCTAACAACATGGAAACCATTAATTACATTGGATCATACCGAAACATTAAAAACAAAGACCCAAAACCATAACCACAGAAGGGGCCAAGACACACAACGATGATTTGAATTCGGGTTCCTCATCAAAATCAACACCATGGATTGTAATGAGAAAATTAAAATAAAATAAAATCAGAACGTATATCACAAATGACTCCATGACACAGCCAGAAAAGAAAAGAAAATGTGATTTTGAAGTAGAGAAACCGCTATACCAAAAGATCCTTGTTGGGGATACCATCAAAGAGAGATGGTTTTATCCACCCTTCTGTGACAAGCCAACCGCCAAGATTTACTGCTTTATATTTAAAACTAGGTGTTTCCCTTGCACCAGAAAGTGAGAGAAGACAATGAAAAACATAAAAGCCTAGCATCCATCTCACAGAGTACCTCGCCATTCCCCCCTCTCACTCTCAAAGAAGGAGAGCAAACCCCTTGCTTAAATAATGGATTGTCAAAGCTGTAGAAAGTTTGACCAAATTGCGGTTGAAAATCCTAAAGTTCAGATAGAGATGGCTACAGAAATCTAGTAGGAAAAAAGGTGGGCCTTTTTTTTATTCTTTTTTAGACAGACACTCACACTACAGTGGGATTTCACCACAATAGGTTCCCTATGAACCCATAACCTCAGTGTTGAAGCTCTTACCATGGCATTGGATTTATCAACTGAGGTAATTCCAGAGTAGCTTTCCTCTCTTTCTTTTTTTCTTTTCTTTTTTTTTTTTAAAAGAAAATGACACTTTGAGAAGGCCCTCGCATTTTATCTTCTCCAAATTGTGTGCCACGTGTGTGCGGCACAGGTGTATGATGATATGAACCATACGTCTTCCTGTGTCAAACTGTTGATTAATCATTACTAAATATTTCTTCGATTAAATTATCTTAACCATTTATTAAATGGCATTTTCTCGCTTTTATGGGAGCTGCTGCTAGGGCTGTACACGAGTCGAGTAAGCACAAAATACTCACTCGATTTGGCCCGGATAGGAAGTGAGTTTGGGTTGAGTCGTGCTCAAATATATTCAAGTCGAGCACTAAGCAGGTCCATGCTCAACTCAGCTTGACTCCCCCCCAAAAAAAAAGAAAAATTCGCCTAATTGCCCGAGAGCCCTAACCCTAACCCTAACCCTCTCCCTCTCTCTCTCTCTCTCTCTCTCTCTCTCTCTGCTCGCCCACCCGGCCACACCAGAGCACCCCCACAACCACTCCAGCACTCCCTCCCTCTCTCTCAAGAGTCAAGTCTAAGTTCGACACCGGCCACCCCTGAGCTTCCCTATGGCTTGCCTATCTACTCGACGCTGGTAATCTCCTTCCCGCTTTCATTTTTTTACATGGATTTTCAAGCGAAACCTCAAACTCAAACTCAACTCAAAGGACTCGGACTCGAACTCACTCGGTCCGTTGATTGAGCAAGTCCGTGCTTGAGTCAGCCGAGTTAAGTTGAGTACCGAGCAGGGGCTAGGTGGTTCGAGCTGAGCAACAAGCAGGGCAAACCTCGACTCGACTCGACTCGACTTATGTACAGCCCTAGTTGTTGACTCAAGGAGCAGATTAGGTAGGCCTCACCCAAGATGCAGCATGGCCCTTACCGTGGGACCCACCTTGATGTGCGTGTTCTATATCCACCCAGTTCAACTGTTTATTTCAGATTATTTTAGGGCATTATCCAAAAAATAAAGCAGATTCAATTATGCCATAGGAAACAGTGGTGATTGACTATTAATGGGCCAAAAAAGTTTTGGATCAAGCTAATATTTTCTTTTCCTTTCATCCAGGCTTATGTGACCTTATCAACATATTGGATGACAAATACACACGACAGAAACATTAAGGTGTGTAGATGGTGGGCCATGAAAGTGGGGAGTTTGGTTGAAAATAATAATAATAATAAAATTGGAGCACATGGGATACTTTGACTTGTCAGAAAACGCGTGCCAAAACCGGTCGTGTTCTTAGGAAAGTGGGAACGAACATAAGTCGGAAAGTCTGAAGTATGAAATCTTGCAAAGTGGACCCTACTACGTTTCCCCCACGTGGTATAGATCTCGACCGGGTGGTCTTGATATTCTGAACCAATAATACGCTGAAAACCTCACCAATCTTATGATCTTAACCGTCCAATTGGTGTCCATCAAATGGAGGGTTGAGAAGACATGCATACAGTTCAAAATTCAGAGGACGAAATCTCTGGCCACGTTCATCCACGGTGTGAGCGATGGCTGGTTGACCCAGGGAATTAAGACAAGAAGATCAGGGTCTTTTCCAAGTGATTAAAAAGCCTTAAATCCACAAGTAGTTTTTTATTACAAAGGAAAAAAGATAATGAAATTAATATTTTTATTATTCAATAATGCATAATGTATATTTATTTCAATTACATCATTAATTAAGAAAGAAATAAAAACTTAATTCATAAATACTAAAAAAGAAAAAAGAAAATTCTATTCTTAATAGAAGTTCTAATTCAATTAGAGTAGAATTTATCTGAAATTATAAGTTTTTTTAAAAAATAAAATTGAAATAGTAAGTTTTAAAAAAAAAAATTCAAAGTCCTAAATAATCTTGATGAATGATTCCCAACATAATTATAATCACTCTCTAAAAAAGATAGAAATTTAAAACTTTAAAAATAAGAAAATAAAATGAAAATTGAAATTATTAAACATAATAAATTTTTAAATTCCAATTTTGACCCTCAAATGCAATTGTTTTTTGCGAAATAGACAAACACCATATGGGCCAGTTGACCCCAAATGACTTGCTACATAAAGATTGATAGGTCATACATCCCGCCCAAATCAAAAGTTATAACTGATTTATAGCTCACAGTTCAAACACCAATTCCCCATAATGTATTTCTTCGAATTGAATATATATGCCATACATAGATCTGAGCTCGAATTTGACGTAATACTTCTCCTTCAGTTTAGCCTTCTTTTAGTTCGGTAAGAATACATCTGAGTTGCGTCCTACCTCACTTGCACATTCTAGATTGTCAAGTCCATACAATCTGTGTTATCTCTGGCCATGTTCCATCCACAGTGGGAGCTGTGATTGGGACATACTGTTGAGAACGGACGCCTCAAATCATGATTCTACAAAGGCCACCGGCCGGTCGGTGGGGGTGTCCGACCGGCCGGCCGGCCAAACGCTGGAACAAAGCAGCATTGCTGCTGTGACTTTTTTAGCCCATCCGACCGTCGGCCGACCGGCCGGTAGGGGTGTCCGACCGGCCTACCGGCCGGACGACCGGTTGGCAGTGTCCTACCGCAACGCGGTTTCTTGCGCGGTTTGCGAGCAAGAGGTTTCTAAATCCGATTTTTCTTCCTTTTTTAAGTGGGATTACTAGTTTAGAGGTTACCAAGGTTGCAAATGGGATTGAGGGAGCTTTTAGGTGAGAGAAAGAGCTTGGAGAAGAGGGTTTCTTCTTGGGTAAGCTTGGGATTTCTCTTGTGGGCTTGGGTTTTTGGGTCTTTGGTTACATCTCTTGTAACTTCTGAGTTTATAGTGGATTTGTGTCGCTTTGTGCCGTGATTTTTTACCCGTGAGGGGTTTTTCCACGTAAAAATCCGATTGTCTATGTGTGGGTGATTGCATGCATTGTGATTGCATTATGTGGCTTGTTTGATTGAATTTTCTGTTTATGTTCGGCTGTGCTTCCGCTGTCGGCCCTCCTATCCCAACAACTGGTATCAGAGAGATCGTTGGGGTATAGCAGAAATTCGAATCTGAGACAAGAGCATAGCATCGGCATGAGGTTCGACATAGAGAAGTATTCGGGAAAAAATAATTTTGAGCTTTGGAAGGTGAAGATGAAAGGCCTTCTAGTTCAGCAAGGATTGCAAGTTGCGCTCCTTTGAGAGCGACCAGAAGCTATGAAAGAAGAAGAGTGGAAGAAGATCGATGAAAAGGCCAATGTCTCAATTCAGTTGTGCCTGGCAGATGAGATCTTGTATAACGTCATGAAAGAGAAAATTGCGGCTAAAACATGAGCGAAGTTAGAGAACATCTATGCGAAGAAATCTCTTCAAAATCGCATATACTTGAAGCTTCAGTTGTACAACTTGAGGATGACGGAGGGGGCCGATGTTGAGAGACACATCAGCAATTTCAATAGGCTTATTTGCAAGTTGATGGATGTAGATGAGCCGATGAAGGACGAGGATCAAGCGTTTATCCTGTTGAATTCTCTTCCAGATTCATATGAGTCACTCAAGGACTCTTTGTACTCAGGTAGGGAGACTATTGGCGTAGAAATTGTTATCTCAGCCCTTCACGCGAAGGCGATGAGAAGGAAAAGCAGCGGCATGGGTCCCTCTACTAATGAGGCACTGGTTATGAGTGGGAGGAATTCTGAGCGGGGTGGAGGATCTCCTTCATTGAGATCTAAATCAAAAGGCAAGTGGAGGCACAAGGTGAGATGCTGGAATTGTGGGGAAGAAAGACATGTGAAAAGGGATTATTCGAATCCTGAGAAAATGCAAGAGAGATCTAGAGGTTCTTCTAGGGAAGGAACCAATACCATAGAGGACTGTAGTGACGGTTGTGATGTTTTGACTGTATCTGGCATAGAGCCTCTTGGTGGAGAGTGGCTCTTGGATTCAAGGGCATCATGTCATGTATGTCCTGACCGAAGCTCATTCATGTCATACAAGGAGCATGATAGTGGATCGGTGTTTGTGGGCGATGGCTACGCTCGCAATGTGGTAGGGATTGATTCTGTGCGCATTAGGATGTTCGATAGAGTCGAACGGATCCTTGAAAGTGTGAAGCATGTCCCTGAGATGAAGAGGAACGTGATATCTCTTGGTGCATTCGAGGCGAAAGGGTGCAGGTTCATCGGCTGCGATCGATATTGTAAAGTGATGAAGGGAGCACGCGTGATGATCAAGGCACGGAGGTGCGATAATCTTTATAAGGTGATCGGGAGCACTATTCATGGTGGAGCTGCGGGATTGGCAGCGAGATCCACGGTTGCTCAAGTGTGGCAAGAGAAAAAGGGCCACATGGAAAGAGCAACAAAACGTGTGAAGATGCAAGGATGAGATCGATGGGGCATGAGAAGCGATGTGACTATACTGATGACGAAGTAGAGGTGGAGATTGTGCGTGACCAAGAGGTGCATAGTGATTTGAGTCGTGGTGGAGTTTGTTGAGAACAGACGCCTCAAATCATGATTCTACAGAGGCCACTGGCCGGTCGGTGGGGGTGTCCGACCGGCCGGCCAAACGCTGGAACAAAGCAGCATTGCTGTTGTGACTTTTTTAGCCCATCCGACCTGTCGGCCGACCGGCCGGTAGGGGTGTCCGACCGGCCGGACGACCGGTCGACAGTGTCCTACCGCAACGCGGTTTCTTGCGCGATTTGCGCGCAAGAGGTTTCTAAATCCAGTTTTTCTTCCTTTTTTAAGGGGGATTACAAGTTTAGAGGTTACCAAGGTTGCAAAGGAGATTGAGGAAGCTTCAAGGTAAGAGAAAGAGCTTGGAGAAGACGGTTTCTTCTTGGGTAAGCGTGGGATTTCTCTTGTAGGCTTGGGTTTTTGGGTCTTGGATTACATCTCTTGTAACTTCTGAGTTTATAGTGGATTTGTGTCGCTTTGTGCCGTGGTTTTTTACCCGTGAGGAATTTTTCCACGTAAAAATTCGATTGTCTATGTGTGGGTGATTGCATGCATTGTGATTGTTGTGTGGCTTGTTTGATTGAATTTTCTATTTGTGTTCGGCTTTGCTTCTGCTGCCGGCCCTCCTATCCCAACATATACATTCTACCTAACCTCAGGCCATGTTCCATCAAATTGGTGGGCGTGTATACCATGGGTCGATGGGTACAGATGGAGCTCTGGATCCATTGACATTTCGGTCAAAAAAAAATTATACGATGTGGAGCCCGAGGTTTGGTGATCTAAAACATTAATTTGATGGCCCAGTCTCTTACCCTTCTAAAGTTGGATGTGAACCATTTTTAAGCATTTTTGTCAACAGTTTATTTGCAGTCCACCAATCACAGCGCTGGGACAGTCCCATCTGGGAATTTCCTGGGCGTGGTCCATCCTACCAGTGGCTCTATTAGATAAACGGTCCCCATCTGACCAAAATAAAGGTCGAAGATATTGATGGATATAAGGTGATTGAAAGTATCTTGGCATTCTATAATGCGACCAGCTATGGTGAATTTAACCAATGAAATGATTTTTCTGAATCGGGCTTTTTTTTTTTTTTTTTTGTTTCTTTCTTTCTTTCTATCTTTCTTTTTTTAACGCACGCACTCACATCCGACAACCACACACTTCAAACTCTTGCGAATGAGACTAGTTTGAAGATGTGGGCCATGGTTGGTCGATACATCAAAGCCATTGATCTGATGGCCTCATTACCCATGAACCAAGAATATCCTTTCCATCTGTTGACTCTAACCTTCCTATCCTGGCATGCAAATATGGGAGCGGATTGGGTGTTACCCGTACCGTAGGGCCCACCTGATGATGTGTTGTATATCTATGCCATGCCATCCATTTTTCCAGCCCATTTTAGGATGTGGTCCCAAAAATTAAGTAGCACCAAATCTCAGGTCGACCACACCTCAGGAAACGGCACCATTAAAAACTTCCCAGGGCCAACCGTAAGCAGATCTGTAATGTTTATTTTCCATCCAACCTGTTGATAAGATCAACCAGACCTGAATCAAGGTAAAATGCATTAGATCATCTTGATCCAAAACTTTTGTGGCCTAAAAACGTTTTTAATGGTCATTCACCACTTTTTTTCAGGGGTGCGGTCCACTAAAAATTTGGATCTGCTTTAATTTTGGGATAAAGTCCTAAAGTGAGTTGAAACAACGGACAGGTGGTGTAGATATATGTAACACAATCATCAAGGTGGTCCCACCGGGGTAACAGCTAATCCAATGGAGGAAAGACCAGAGATTCACCGACTATGATTTTCGGGACTTTTGGAGAGTGTCAACCCTTCTCACGTGCGTTAGACGTATCGTGAGCGATGAGAGCGTGAGAGGTTGGAGGACAGTTGCGTCCAAAATGTCTTTTCTGGATTTTTTGGCTTGACAACGATTTTGTGGTTCACCATGACTTTTGAATATTGATGAGATGTACGCGGACATCTTCATCGGTGATAGCCATGGTTTACGGTGGAGAATTATGCATGAAATGGCGGTTTGGCTGGATCCCGTGTATTCCTAACTGTGGGGCCACTGTGACGTGTGTTCCTTAAATTCATTTTGAAAGCTCAATTTAAGGCATGATTCCAAAAATGAAGCAGATTCAAAACTTAGGTGGACCATACCACAGAAATAGTTTGATTAAATCCTAAGTCATTAAAAACTTCATGGGGGCCACTGGAATGTTTATGTTACATCCAACCTGTTGTTGCGGTTACAAAGTTGTTGCGGTTACAAAGAGCTCGATGAAGAGACCACACAAATATCAGCTTCATCCAAAACTATGGTAGCCCCTGAAAAGATTTTAATGATCGATCACCACTATTTCTTGTATTATGGTTCACCTGAGTTTTGGATCTCCTTTATCTTTAAGATCATGCCCCTAAAATGAGTTTTCAAAATGGATGGTGGTGTGGATTTAAGGAACACACATCACAATAGGCCCCACGGTTAAGGGATGCACCGACCTCAGATCCACCCAAGCTGCGCCCCTCACTTTGGCCTCTTTTCCACCAACGTACCAAAAGCCTCTAGATTGATAGAACGTATAAAGTTAAACTATTAAATCATGGGGATCATAGCATTCCACGCTCCACAATGACGTCCACAGTAGATCTCTAATCTCTTTTCCACCAATGTGCCAAAAGCCAGAGAGGACTTGTGGAAAGTGAAAGTTAGCCTAACTACACTTGGGTTAGTAATATTCCACGTACCATAGCTGATATTTGCGGCGGCACTCACTCTAGATTGGAGTCGCCACTAGTTAGTTATTTCATTTCTACCATCAGCTACACTCTATAAAAATGTTAGAGAAAATGATAAAAAGATTTTCAACTCTAACGTGACTTATTAATTTACGGTCAAAGATTTGAGGTAAAGAACCACGGTTACAGAAAGAGAAGGTTTTAGACACTCACTATGTTCGTACAAGCGTACAATTTCTATTTCATAGAATCTAACTTTCAAAGATTTGGTAATTTAGTTCTTACGCCCTATTAATAAAGTGATGAATGTATAGTGTGATGCTAATGAAAGTGGATCCAATCAGTCAAAGTTTCTGATGGGCAAGGTCTAATTAAATCGGCAAACCACAAATCATACACTTGAACCGACCGGGTGCTAGGTGTCATGTAATGCAATGCAAATGGATACGATTAGCAAGGAGGTTGAGAAGGGGATGAATGTTGCACTATATACGGTTTGATGCAACTAATTAAGAAATTGGACGGTTGGATGGATAGTAGTATCACAAGGACTGGATTGACTAACTTAGATTGAGGTCTTATTGGCTCAGGAGGCTGTGACTCTGGCTAGGCTCAGCTAGTCTCACTCTCTCTGTCTCCTTGGTGGAGGGATGGAAGGCTAAAGATGCCTTAAGGATGGATGAGGTAGTTGATGTTTCTGAATGCCTGTTGATGATTAAATGAAAAAGGGATATGACTATTTATAGCCTCCAAATTCGATTTTCTTGTAATTCCAACAAAGTTTAGGGTTGTAAAGGGAATGGATGACTGAGATTTTATATTTCCACTTGACATCATCCATAAGTTAGATTGGGTGGTAAAAGAGAAATTTTTGAAAAAGTTGAAGGGCATGGAAGTCAGTTCACACAAACACACGCATAGAAGTTGTAAAGGGGGAGGACATCACATGTGTGGAGCTCCTACCTCATGGCTAGCAACGGGTTGGGCTCCGCTAGATGCACATGGGTCCCCTTGCCTCAGCAAGGAGCCTCCTCCAAAAAGATGCTATGTTATTGTGTCTTTCTAGATTCCGAATGGGCTTGGGTTTTGAGCTTGGTTCAGGCCTAGGTCAAGGTCTGGCCTTACCACATGAATAGACTAGGTAGGTTATCTAAGCAAGCTGATTAGGTGAGTTGACTCACTGAGTTGATCATCAAATTGACCAGTTGGGCTGGATTTTTATTAAGGTTTAGTTTTTCAGGGTTTAGACAGGATTTTGGATTAGTGTTTTGAATTAGGATTTAGATTAGGGTTTTGGCCATCCATTTAAATCATCCCATTTTGATAACATGGTTAGCTCGCGTAGGGCATCTACAACTTGTTGATGAGGTCACAAAGATGTGGATAAAAGCATTGCACAGATATCAGCTTGGTTCAAAACTTTTGTGGCCAATAAGATTTTTTTTAATGATCAATTACCATTGTTTCTTATAGCATGGTGTCCCTGAGATTTGGATCTAATTTCATTTTTTGAATCATAACTTAAAATGACCTATCAAAATAGATATACAGCGCACATGTAAGGCCCACACATCACAGTGGACCCCATCAGGATCCCTGACACTCAGATTCAATAAGACCTTGACGTGGTGATATTTAATTGATCCAATTGGTCATCTCTTTCAAACATATTTTGTGTGGCTCCTCTTAAAGGTCTCACGTGGTCTGATCAAATCTCAAAATGTCATGGCCTCAAACACCTTGGTATTTCCTAGCATCATCGGATGGTACGCGCTGTTGGAGATTCGGCACAAGCATAATTGAAAGTTGCTATCGAAATTAGGCCGTCGTTGATATTTATTTCTAACCGCCTAATTTTCATCATATAACTGCAACCAACCATGATTGGATTAGATTGATTGATTGAATCCTCACCTTCTAGACCACCTAAGGATCGGCTCGGATCGGATCTCGTGCTCGTGTCTCACGTTGGCAGGTGTCCCACGACTCATCTCTTCAATCTGTCCACGCGCGAATCACGGTATCAAGTTTTGGAGCGAAAAATAATAATAATAAATAATAATAATAATAATAATAAAAAGGACCCAACCCGGTGGTAGTCCGGTAGAGCCAGAAGAATCGGAACAGGGTAGATCCATTCCTCCTCCACAGTATACGTGGCAGGGGAATGCATCAATCCAAACCACCCATATACTGGTCCGAAGCATGGATGGCTCATGTTTCGAAAGTAACACTACTTATATTACCCTATCATCTTCAATTCATTCTATGAATACTTGGCTAACGTTCAGATGAAAAGGATGGTCTAAACGTCATGATTTTTTTAGAAATACATTATCCATGATAGGTCACATTACTTGGATGGACTTTGATTAGTATATGACTTTGCGATGTATACTATTGGGAGATGGCTCTGCCATCTTCGGGTTTTTTCCTGCTCTAACACCGACCGTACTGTCTCTGGGCGCACTACGTAGGTGCCGCCCACGGACATTTGACATGAATGGAGACTCCGTAGCGCGCATGCTTGCCCGCATTAGAAATCTACCACTTTAGGCCGCTCTATATTGGGTGAGGCTGTAGTGGCACCTAATCCGCTCCCTCCATTACCATGCACAATAAAAGAGTTAGTGGGCCATTACCAGAAACGATAGATTTAACAAGTGGTCCAATGCAAATTCCATGAGATTAAGTGGGATAAAATTGCATCTGATTCCGTGGGAATTCCATGAGTCGTTTGGAGAGACTGGAAGGCATGAGATTAGATGAAGCACAATTGCATTTGGTTCCATGCAGAATTTCTCGTGGATTTTGAAATTCATTACATCTGTCAACCTGACATTGGTGCATGTGTTTTATCTATCCATATGCATCCTTTACACATGACATTTGAGCCGTATATGTGTGCAAGTAACTGACATCAGTTAGGAATATGGTTTGTTGACTACAAATCTACCGTCCACCAGGGTTTTGGTTCATAATTAATATGATGTTTTTGCTTGAGGAATAATCTAAACACAAACATAAGGATTGGAGGGTCAACATACCATAGTATTTCTAGACATGCAATCATTGTGTAATAATGGTAGTAACCTCAAAGGCTAAATAGGCCCTTACATGATGGCGCATGCCCGAGAAGCCTTCATAACATCACTAATCTAAAAATGAACTTAAATACCTTTAAGGGGTGATTGTTTTTCAATTTCACAATGTAAATATATAAAAATAGGTAATGACTAATTACCAATGTAATTTCATCACTTTTTTCTATGCTGATGTTAGCTAACTTTTTGGAGTTAAAATCAAATTGTACAAATTTCATGTGGGGCCCACTATGATATGTGGCTTATCCACATCGTCCATCCATTTTGTGGGCTGATTTTAGCACATAAATACAAAATTGAGCCAAATTTAAAGCTGAAGTGGATCAAACCACACGGAATAGTGGGCTAAACTCCTACCATTAAAAACTTTTTACGACCACAATTTCCTATATATGGTGTGGGCCACTTGAGCTTCGAATCTGCCTCGTTTTTGTGCTCATGCCCTAAAATGTTCTAGTAAAATGAATGGATGGCATGGATATGTCACAGACCTTACAATGGGGCCCATAAATTTAAGCTCATCCTTTGCAAACGGCATTTCAATGAAGAAATATTCATTTCTACCAAACATGTGTAAATGGTAATTATTGTTCGTTTACCTGCATTTATAGGATGAAATTGAAAAACAAGTACTCCCTTACTTGTGCAAATTCGTGCAAAATTGACAGTCACACCATGAATATCACAATGAGTCACGGTTGACTCCAAAATTCCACAATCAACCATGAACTTCACAAGTGAGTTCCGGTCGATGCCGGATTCCCATAGTCGATCAGACTCCCTGCAGAATGTTAGGCATCCGATACGACACTAACACTGGATGGAATTTACACAAGACCAAATGCAATTCCATACCACCTAATCCCATCTAACACCATGCACCAAACAGGCCCCAAGTGTCCTGAAGGACAAGATAAGCAATGTTGCACTGGATTGATTAATTGTTGATTTGTTGTTAGGTCTTTAGATTGATGTTGAGATCATTTGCTTCGTATTCTCTTTTGTTATTTATAGCCCTTTAGTTATGTTACAAGAATAATCGCTGCCAACATGGCAACACCATATGTTGCTAGCTATAAGGCGACAGTTGCCTTTATTTGATCGTGCTTAACCTTCGTTAAATGCTTCCTTATCACGATAATATGTAATCGAACGTGCCTCAATGCTAGTGTAACCCTAACGACTACTCTTCTTTATCTAAAGATTACCCAAGCACCACAACTATTTGAAGATTTATATTTAGCGCACATGTCGTGAAATATATCGTACTTATAATGTGTCTGCTTCTGTACCGTTAATTTGATGTTCCCAGGTCTAGTCAAAACACACATAGTGAACGGTCTACATCAAAGGTTAGCCTCCCATGATGAATGGTGAATATTAGGGTAGACCAAACAAACTTGAAGGACAAATACTTATGTAATGTTGGAAATGATGACAAGTATGTTGTTTACCAAGTATGCTTATCTACTTAATAAGTACGAACCATGATAACCTACTTGAGGCATAGGCTGCTTATCTAAAGTAACTTACACTCCAAATACCCCTAAAAATTCCATGATTTGAAGATCCTAGTGGTAGAGTAATTGGCCTTTTCCCTGTTTGAATGGAAAATATTGCCGTTAATAATAATAAATAAAAAAAAAATGAACAATTCTGTTCAATTCTAACCAGTGAGTTCCATGGTTTGGTAACCCAAACTTCAAACCAGTGATTTCTAAGTAACAATAATTGTATTTCTCTTTATAACAATCTGTTTGGAGGCCACAAAACTAAATATGGTCAAGTTTGAGCAGTAGATGAGACTTTTGAGGCACAATCCATCCGTGTTGGCTAGTACCAGGGTCATGGCCTGAATAACCAGAACATGAAATCCGCTTTTCTTGCTTGGAAACTCACCTGCAACGTAGATAATTGTGGTTGCGCAACTCATTACCTCGCTTGCATCCGCAGATCCAATTGATGGCAAAAACACCCCTCTTAAATTTAGAAAATAAAACGTGAAATTGTCCTTGCATTTACAGCATGGCTTCAAGGTGCATACAAGGCCACACTACTCCCAAGATTCAATTAAGCCCAACTTGATGAAGTCTAAAGTCTGATAATGAAGGAGGCCCAATAACCCAACTTGGCCCTGCCGCGACGTGCACATGCCAAGGATACCACTAACGTGCCCAAGCAGCCCTACAACCAAGTGTCTGCATATGCTCTCAGTACTTTACACCCGACCATACCACCATTTATATAGTGTAATCTCAAGCATCAAGCATATAGGAAGGATTTTATATAAACCAAATTTCAACGCTACTTTACTTTTAATGTGAGACTAAAACAAGTTTTCAAAATAGATATTGTTGGGAAAAACCGAGAGCAGAAGTGAATCAAACAAGGCAAACCATAATGACAATCACAAAACAACAATCAACACACACAAAAGGCAATCTGATTTTTACGTGGAAAAACCTCCTTCCAGGTAAAAAAATCACGACACAAAGCAAATTCCACTATGATCTCAGAAGTTACAAGACAATAAAGAAGCAAAATCCACATCTCAGCCCACAAAAGAAATCTCAAAGCTTTTCTCACATTAGAAGGACAAACACAACTTTTTCCCTCATTCCAGAGACTCCAAGCTTTTCCCTAGTTTTTTCTCTTACCCTAGATCTCTCTCAATCCCTCTAGTAAACTCAGCCCCTTTGGCCATAACTCTAATCCTGCATTATACTTCTTTAAATAGGCAACAAACCGGAATTAGAAACATCTTAAGGAAAACCATGTAAAACTACTGACGCGGTCGGTCGCTCGAGCTCATCGTTAGTCGCCCGAACCCTCTCAAAATTGTCCAGAGAGTTTGCTGTACAAATTTTGTGGTGGTTAGTCGCCCGACCACCTTGATTGGTCACACAACGACCTTGTCCAACATAGATTTGAGTCACCCAATTCCAAATATTAGGTAAAGAAATTTTAAAAACTAATTCAACATTGAGTTGAATGTCCAATATCACAAAAATTATGATGTGCTTTCTTTTATCCTATGTGTTGCCGACTTGTAGGTTGTCTCATCTATTTAACATTGATGGTGCTAGCCATTTCTCATGCAGCAAATATTTTTGGTAAGATCATTTCAAATACTCAATATCTTCACTGGAGTGTTGTTTGCATTCATAGGCAACCAGCCGTTGTAAAATGTTTTTCACAATGGTCATGCACACGTTATAACAGCCTCTGTTGCAAAAAAGTGTTGTTATTCACAACAGTTTTTCTCGTTGTAAATCGTCATAATTTACAACAGTTTCTACCCCTCGTCAAAAGCTCAATTGTTTACAACTACTATGGCCTATTGCAAAAGGAAGTATTGACAACACTGTTGGCATGCTTGTAAAATGATAAACCTATTGACAAAAGTTGTGTACCCGTTCTAATTATCTCTTCAGATGCTTGGTTACAACGTCTCAGGCCTGATGTAAATAGTTCTCATATTATTTAAACCACAACATTTAATGCATTCACTTGGTCGTTGAATAAATTAGAAATTATATCAAGACTAATCCCTCATGACTAAAAACAAAGAAACAACTACAATTAGCACTATTATATAACATGGCTGCTGCATCCGGCTTTGAAAGCACACAATACACAATCAACATATCACAGAAGATGGTTTCTCAAGTGAACATCCATATAACTATCTCCACACTGTCATCATGCACAATAGCAATAGATGTAATAACATCAGAAATTGATTTCTGGCAGTTTATTATTGCATCTAGATGTTCCATCTAAACAAAGCTTGATAGATAATAGGAAAAAGACAAAAATAAAAATAAAAACTTAAGGATGTGTTTGGCTGCACGAAGTTTCATGTATTATTATGAAATTTTGCACGTGATTATAAGCAGACGTTTTCTTTCTCCAATAGATAACGGTGAAAAAGGGAAGGAAAAAAAAAACTTGGGCGTTTGGTGTTATCAAGTTTCATAATTATCATGAATTTTGGCACCAAATTAGACTGATTAGATTAAGTAATCATTAAGTAACATGATACTTGGTTCAACCAAACAAACCCTAAACCAAATCTACTTATAGACGCAGATTTACATGTGTTATATATAGGCATAAGAACATTTACCAAGAGCATAAGAATATCCTAATGCATCAGGAAATGCACTCTGAAAAAGTAGAAGCATTTATACCTTTGCTAGTTGCCCTTTGCAAAATAATTCTGGCCTCTACAAAGGAAGCATCACCAATTCCTTCAATACATCCTTTACATTTTCTAACGCTCAAATGTCATCAGAGGTAACTCCAATATCACTAAGCATAATAACATCAGCCAAAAGTCTCTTCTCAAAATCATTCTCAGTTATGACATCCTGAAAGAAAAAGAAGAATGACAACCTAGGTCAAAATTCACAATAAATAGATTTTAATTAGTTTCTATCAATTAAAAAAACAAAGCAGAACAATTTTAGCACATAATTACAAGCATGACCCTTATCTTCTTCAATGGAATTGCCAAGTATCAATGATAGTATAATTTCTCATTGCACAAATTAAAAGCACCATAAAAAGTAGGGCTCTCAATGGGTCGGATTTGGATCGGATCCAGTTGGATCCGGCTCCAAGTCCGTATATGCGTAGACGGATTCGGATCGGATTCGGATCCAACTCGGATCCAAAAGGTGATATCCATATCCGATCCATTTATAAATTGTTAGATCCATTTCCGATCCAAAATCCATATAACCATCGGATTCGGGTCAGATCTAGGTCCGAATGCACCCCCATTCCAAATCTAAAAAATATATGATATAAAATATATAATATAATATATTTAATTTAGTAGAAAAATGATGCAAATCCCACTATTTACTATGGTATGGTCCAAATGGCCTAAAATAATTTGTAAAACGGATGGCCAGCAAGAATATAACATATACAGTAAGCTGACAATGAGTCGGATCTTAATCGGATTCGGATCTAACTCGGATATGTTCTTGTGAATCCATATCCTGCTCCATTTAAGTAATCGGACCTATTTTAAGATCCATATCCGGTCCATTTAACTAATCGGACCTGTTTTAAGATCCAAATCCGCATTATATGGATTCGGAGCGAATCGGATCTTGGATCTGACCCGCTCCATTGAGAGCCCTAATAAAAAGATAAAGCAGTAATTTCACCTTTAGTGATTTCTTCAAACATTTAGACTCACTATGGATAGCCTATAGAATGTTAAGCCCATACCTAATGCTACCACAGAATTCAACAAGCATAGTGTTAATAGGCTAGCAGTCGGAGGACCATTTATTTTAAGTTGTTTAAAACACTAGATGACAACAATCATGAAAAAAAAAAAAAAAAAAAGCTTTCACTGGAAATCACAATCTTGGCATCTTGGCAGAGACTTCTGTATTATTCATAAGGTGATAACTCAAGGCCCAACCAACTACCTTCTCCACGCCTAAAAAATCAAACATACAGTTACAAAATGGAGCACTTCATGAGGCAGAAACAGTAAATGCCAATTAAAGATAATACTGATTTTCATTTGAGAGTGCTTGATCTTTTGTGCATAGTGTTTCAAGGTCACTGCATTCCAATCCATTGTGGTTTAGAACCTGAAAACATTTAGTAAAAAAATTTGGTTACCTCTCACTGATGATCATGAAGTCCACAACAAACACTGAAAACCCTAAAAAACAAAATTAAACTAGAGGTTAAATATGCCAGATTAGTCTGAGAGGTGTTATTCAGTGACAATGGGAGTTCTCCATTGAACAGAAGTACTCCAGGCATCAGTCTAGTTAATTTTTTCATTATGAATAATTTTAATTGCTTTTCCTTTCTGGGAGTTCTCCATTCAACTCTTCATGAACAACCATGATAGCCAAAAGGTGGGTCCCACATGTACAGGTTATTGGGCTAAGCAAATGCTCAATCAAACAATACATATTTTAGCCTTTAGTTTAATCAAAGAAGAGTAAGAGATAGTACCATCTTGCTCCCTGATAATTCTTTTTTCAATTGTGCAAGATCGTCATCAATAGATGAGGTCTCTAGTAGTGCAAACTACAAAAGAACAGGTGAGATTTACATAATGAATTTTAATATTTCTAAAACTCAAAAGCAATAGAAAAAGATGAAAATGGAACTTAGAAAAAGGGAAGCTAAGCTACCTTTCCTTCAAGATCGTTGGTGGTTAACTAATTCTTTGCAGCCAATAGCATCTCCACAAGCATTTTCTAGCAAACCCGTTAGGAATCTCTTAAGAAAATTTGGAAGAAAATGAGACCGAAGCATCGTACTTGAATGCAAGCTCATAAAATAAGAAGTGCAACAAAATTCAAAGAAACTAGAGGAATGAACAAATGAGCCCCAAAAATGGTGCAAACCCCACAAGAGTTGCTGCAAGAAAAAAAAAAAAAAAAAAATCATAACTCATGTTGTCTATAGAATAGAAATGAATGCCGCACAGAATGAAAGCTCCAGCCATTGGGTCGGTTAACGAGAAATGGCCGAACTGTAATAGTCTCACCCTGCATTGCCTCATTCACCTTCTCCCTGAAAAAATTTCATAATTTTCATATCAAATCCAATCGTCATTTTACCATTTAGAGCTAATTACTTCATTTTGAATGGTAAAAATCAAAGCCCATGATTCTCAATTAAAGGGAAGCATACATACTGCTCTGTGAGAGTCTTAATCTGGGTAGACTCCAACAAAATCGAATTCAAAATATATAAAGAGAAATCACTTTCTCAGTGACATCACGCTGTTTAGAATGAAGCCTAGAGGTTCAACATTTCATTTGCCTGTGTACCAGAAGATGTTAATGGCAGTTGACAGTTTACTGAAGCAGATGGCCAAACTTCCTTGTGTATTGGGAACTAGTTTCACAGTTGTAAGTTCTTTCTAATTTAACAAATTGTGTATTTATGTAATAAAAATAATTTTTAGATTAATGACTTGGGAAACAAACCCAACATGGTTAACTTATATGGGCGGGTGTGACACATCTGAGTATCTGAGATGTATTTTCCTTTAGTTAAGAGTAGTCTATACATGTGATGTGGAATTCAAATAAGAAAACCAAAAATAGGCTTCATTCCATCTATTGGATATCAGCAAAAAAAAAAAAAATGCAGTTAAGCAGATAGTAGACCTTCTTTCAAAGGCGCACGTCAACGTAGAATAGGAATGAGAAACCGCATCAACTCTCTTGCAGTAGCTAACTCTACAAACCGAATAGCATAATAAAAGATGATCATTGAAAGCTTCCTCTGCTACAGTCATGGTTAACAATGGCAAAAGAAAAGCAAGACCGACCTTCATTTCTTTTGATAAACAGAAACAAGCCACTTTCATGCTTTTTCCCTTTTTAAGTGACCAATTATCAGAATACACCAACAAATTCAATTAACATACCAACAGGATATGGAGACTAACAAATTCATGACCGTGGTATTACTATCTCAAAATGGAAGCAACACAAGCATTAAGTTTGAGACAAATGTTATTGCTCCCTGCAGTCAATTTAGTGACTAATTTCTGTTGAATGGAGCCAGAAAATATCATTGCTCCTTGCAGAATCTTTAACAGGCATTTACATTGACTGTTTCAGTTATAATGGCTGTTAAAGGCTTTATAACATTTTTTAGTCTTTTATATAACCCCCTATCAAAGATTTCATAAATCAACCAACATACTAAATACAGAAGAAGAAAAAATTGCAAGCAATTCGCATCATGCAAACAAGACAACATGAACCTAAAAAGAAATTTCCAATCGAATCCAAACCGACCCAATTCAAAGAAAAGAAAATTTGATCAAGGCAGTACACCCCAAGGCTACTAGCCTTCAACTAGGCATTTCCACAAACATATACCAATCGTTCTTATGAACTCATTAAAGAGAACTCTATGAAATAAGGAAATCACCTTTACCAATCCTCAAGGCTTTCCACATATGGTCCATCCAGAAGAATTCCCATCATATCAACAATCCAGATCACCGAAAATGGTCCCCATACACCATATAACTTCTGAAATCTATACAAAAAAAACAAGGAAAATGATGCACGCCTGTTGCTACAAATCACATCCAAACAAGTTAGGAAGAAATCCATGGTGACATCATCAGGCCTCTGTTGCTAAAAAACAGAAGGAAAAAAAAAAAAAAAAAAGGCATCATCAGGCCTCAATGCTTTATCTCTGTCCCATTTTACATTCTGGATTTCTTCCCAGAAGTCCCTTGCAAGCCACTCTGTTAACTCAATCAAAAGCCTCTAAAAAAATTTCAATAATCAATGCGAAATAACCATAGCTCGTGACGAATAAAAGGTGAAGATGAATCAAGGAAAAAAATTGATGTGAGGAAAAGAGACGGTTCTAATCTTTGGATGTCCGTCTTTTGAGAGAGGATGCATTTCCTGCAGAAGACCATGGCCTTTCTAGCAGCAAAGAGGGTCGATGAAGGGCTTGCGGCAGCAAGCTTCGAGGGACGATTGGAGAGATGGAGAGAGAGTGGAGTGGGAGAGGGATTAGTGTTGGGGAGATGAGAGAGATGGAGAGAGGGGAATTCGGCGAAATGGGATTTGGGCGCCTTTTTTTTTGCGGGCGCCGATTGATGCTAGAGACAGACGATACAGTCAGAGGCTCGTGGGGCCCACCAAGATGTATGTGGTTTATCCACTCCGTCCATCCATTTTCTAAAGATTATTTTAGGGACGATCCCAGAAATTAGGCAGATCGAAGCCCCAATTGGACCACACCAAAATCAACGGTATTAACGGATTTCGGCAAAAAAAATTTGGCGCGGATTTGGGCTAGAGACGAACGTTCCAGTCAGGGGGATCCTAGAGCTCAACATGATGTATTTGGTATATCCATTCCGTCCATACATGTTTACAGATCATTTTAGATAATGATCCTAAAATTGAGGCAGATCGAAGGCCTAATTGGACCACACTATAATTAGCGGAATCAGCTTTATATCAATTTTAACTACGTATGGAGCCTCTTGTAAAAAAATTATTATTTGCAACCTGCAGAATTCGTTGTAAGTATTATAATCGCAACTATTCTTAAAGCCCATTGTAAAAACGACAGTTTTTACAAACGGCCAGCACTCGACCGTTGTAAAGGGAATTTATTTACAAGGGGTATGCTGCGCCCGTTGTATAAAGTTCTCTTTTACAACAGTTATGTCTGGCTCGTTGTAAAAAGTCAATTTTCCCTTAGTGATGGTATTCAAGCTCTCGTCACAATATAAGTTGACAATTTTACTGTTATTTAGTGTTTCATGAGCGCACACAACATATTAAATGAACCCACATTTGATATAGAAATATCTACATTACCACACCATTTCCTCCCATTCTCAACTAGCTAATATCCTCATGAAGGCAGGCTCATTTTTGCTGGCTAAATAGATGCCCTTTCATCTATGTTAATTTGAGGGAGTGTTGATAAGTTTGGACTGTAACCATATATGCACTCTTCACATTAGTGTAGTCCTTGGGGACTATTATATAATGCCCTATGAGATTGGCTTTCATTTTGTCCCTCGCCGGGAGCAAGGCATACATATATGTGGAAAGGGAGCCGTATGTGCATTAGGCGATCCCCTCCTTGCATGCCACGTCTCAAAATTCAGGCCACACGCTTACCCAGATTTTTGCGCCATTGGTTATTTTATATTAAATTCTTATTTAATTTGAACATCTACAATTGCAACTGGTGATCATGTGGACCAGGTTTTTGAAACATTGAGTGCCAGATGAACATGACAAAATGCACACCTTCCAACAGATTCTGAATTAAACTGTATTGCAGAAAACATTAACATGTGAACATCTCTCCCACAGAGACATTAATTGGACAAAATGTATTGATAGTCGCTTAAATCTAGAGCGTTATATAGTTATTTTTAATCATCCACTCCATACTCCAGTGGTTATTCACATTCTTTAGTGTCCAATAGGCCCACCCAAACGTTGCCCGCCCATACACCTCTAATTGGGCCTTTGCAAATCTCTGATAATCTTCCTTTGTTGCTCCCCGAACTTGCCATTCAGCAACCCATTCCCCTGCCAATTTCATCCCCACCGTTAGACATATACAATACATAATCAAAACCACTGATCAAATGATAGTTCTAAAAGCATGGGATGACATGATAGGACCGTCTGTATCAGTTGATGGCTGATCCTGATATATCACGTTATGTGCGAACTCTTATCATTTCATTTTCTCCTGTGTAATTACTGAGTCTGAGCCACCGTCTGTGACAGCAGGGAGGCTTCCCTGCTGTTCATGGAATTTGTACATGTTGGGGCCCACGGTTGGTTTATACAAGCCATTGATCTGAAGGCTTCCATCATGGATGGAGAGCATGGTCCATCCATGACGAATGCTATCAGATAAATGATTTGAATAAACCAATTAACCATAGGCCCCACAGGAAGTTAACGTGTTCATCACAAACTGCAAACTCGGCCTCATATTATAATGGCATATGTCAGTGGGTGGCTCACCTGATTTGACCCACGTAAATGTTCAGACCAGGTCATCTAAACAGTGGGACCCACCTGAATGCAATACTAGGAGTTCGAGACACATGGCCAATGTGTTGAGTTGCAATGGGATTAACAATCCAAAACATGAGTTCTTACCAACAAAAGTGAGAGGGCCGTTCGATGTGGTCACAGCATTCAGCTGCGTAGACCTGTTTGTTTGGACGAAATCAATGTTTTCTTGCACTGTCATGTTGTCGAAGACATCTGAAAATAGGTTGTAGAAATGCACATCAATGACGGTTCTGGTGCGGCCACTGGCAAGAGGCAAAAGCTCCTTCGAGTCAGCTGATCCCAGCCGGCTACCCATGATCACGTAAGCCGTCGACGAATGTTTCCGGACAGCATCATAGCCGGCTTTGTAGTACTTGTTTAGGGCCTCAAGGGAAACTCCGGGTGATAGAGGCTCATTGATCAGCTGGACGCCAACAAGGCTCGGGTTCTTGGCATACCTGCACGAATTTAAATGGAGTGGGACCTATGAATTACTAAAATACCCTGTGATTGCCTCCATATCAAATGATTGAAACACCGGTGGACCATTAATTTGCAAGAGTCAGATGGCCCCAGCTTTCTAGTCAATGAACATTTTTTTTCGCTGTGCTGTGGGTCCCACCAACACTTTTATCTTATCATCCAAAATCTGGCTACGGAAAATTGTGCTAAAATAACTACAAACATGAGAATGTGATAGGTAAATGTATAGGGAAAGGCCCCATGTGAGCCACCAGTTAAACAGTTTAGATTGATGATTATATACACCGATGGATGGAGATGGTTCATACTGGGGTGTAATATAATTTGGGTGGGTTGGGTTGAGGGTCAACCCAACCTTAAGAGGAGTCGATTTAAGGCTCAACCCAACCCCACGTATTGAATGCTCAACCCTAACATGATTAGAGTTGGGTGAGGTTGGAACAGGATTAACAACAACAACCCAACCCCACGTATTGAATGCTCAACCCCAACATGATTAGAGTTGGGTGAAGTTGGAACAGGTTAACAACAACGTTGATGATGGCGACAACAAAAACAACAAAATTGAAGATATATTGATTAAAAAAACTCACTAACTTTCAGAATGACCATGATTTTAAGTTTATCATATATATATCATGACATATATGTTGTGTATATTTCAAAACAAAACTATTCATTCTTGTGTTGCTTTTTGTTTTGTCCTTTTGTGGTTTTCTTTTGTCTCACATCGGATTGAGTGGGAGAAAGAAAAGTGGTTTATATACCTTTACTCAACATAGACTTTTGCAATGTGTCTTGGACTATGCCAAAGCCCGTATGCGCGCGCAGGGAGGGTGCAGCCGGCGGAAAAACTGGTCCGGAAATCTTTAACCGAAATCTTTAACCGGGCGTGTGCGCACGTGACACTCACGTATACTCGCGCACAGGGGGGGGTGCAATCGAACCCCGATTGGCCTGGGCTGGCCCACTTGCTTAGAGTCTTGATGGATAGGTGTGCGAAATGTGCCTTATTTATTGGGAACATCGCTGACGGATGTCTTTCAACGTGTTTTTTTGGGAGTTTATAAAAGAGGAATAGGGTTAGGGTTTCAATGAACCGAAAAACCTTCTTTCCTTGTGGGCAGTAGGAAGAGTGTGTTTGGTGGTGGTATTAGTGTTGGGTTCTTCCATAGCTTGTGCATGCTATGAAGGAACGTATCTAGGGGAGTTGTATCCTGGAGGTAGACGCATCGGCATCCTTCTGCACCGAGGGGTGCGAACTATCTCAAAGATAGCGACAGAGTACACGCCTCGACCCAGAACTTCTTATTGATTTTATTGACGATATTTGTCTACCAGTAAAGCAGTTCGACATATCAGGTGTGAGGTTCCTATTAGCCAGATTTATTTTATCAATTATTTTCCGTTTCCATTGAAGTAGTTTTAACAACATATATATGTGTACTACATATAAGATCCTTCGTTTGTGATCATCCAGATTGTCCAAGGCTTCAAACCAAGCCCAATCCAACATAACCTAAAGTTTTGGGGCATAGCCGGAGTTTATAAACTGTATTTTAGGGCATAGCCTAGAAGTATTTCTCCATGTACTAACAATCGTAGTTGATTCAAAAGCAAGCAATTGAAAGTAAAGACCTGGCTGTAAGGAATTCAATAACATCAACCGTTTGTTGTATGTTTTTGTCGGTCTGTCCCCACTCCTGAAATCCATCTCTGGATGCACTGTGTTCCCATCCGTTTTGCGATCCCGGTGCTGCATGGAGATCAATTATAACCTTCACATTGTATTTTCTGCACATCAACCCAAAAATAATTAAAGAAAAAAAAAATCACTGTTTCTTGTTGTTATGCAAGTAACGAAATCTCCACCATATTCCTATGCATAAAATAGGGGCATTTTTGTCAGGTAAAAACAGTATAGTTTTCTTGTTTGTATGATTTTTTTATTGGGACTTTTCCTTTCTTAGCCTTAGGGCCTTGGAATTCCACATATAAAGTGGTCAGACCTTGTTGAAATCTTCATTATAATGAAATCATTTCAATCGTCTTCACCCATTGACATAGTCACTTTTGTATAAAAAAAAAACTATGTAATTCTGATGTGATGTTGCTTTAATTATTGTTTTCTCATTTTTCACTGACCCATTAATAATAGTCAGTTTTATAAAATGGGTAGCACATACACCATAAGTGGGGCACACTCCTAGTTATAGTTGTGGATGTAATTGGGTGGCCCACTTGCATCCTGTATGTTGATAATGCCCATTTCAGGTAATCTTTTTTATCATCCAATTCTTTGATTAACACTACATGATTCAGTCAAACTTACTGTGCCCATGAAAAAGCATTGTCGAGAGCTTGCAAAGACCCACCAACGAATGGCCAGGGAGGCGTTGGATCGCTGGCTATCCACCATCCAACTGGAATTCTAACTGCGGTCAAACCGTTCTCAGACACGAACTTGAAATCTTCTTCAACGATGAAAGTCTTCCAATGTTCCTGTGGTCCATTTTATTAATTAACGAATGCTTGACCAAAGGTGAATAATATAAAATTAGATTAGAGGGGCATCTTAATGGCTAATTTACCACACTTTATCACAATATTTTTTATCGAAAGTCTTGGAGGTAAGTACAGGTGAATCTTCTTGGCCAAACAACCTTTTGACGATCCAGTCTGCCTCCTCCTGGATTTGAGAACCCCAAAAGCCTCACCCATCACATGATCATAACCGTTCAATTTAGCCCCAGTTAAATAAGGCTGTCAAGCCAGGCCTGAAGTCGTCTTCAACCCTGATTTTGATCTGACTGAGCTGGGCACATTGGCTAGGATCTATTCAAAATTATGACTTCGATTGGTCCATTCCTGGCCCGTTGACAGCCCCTACAATTAAATGAGGACAATTTGCAATCCACATGTCCAACGGTTAGGATCATCTGAAAGGGGAGATATGGTTCATGCCCCATTAAATGAGTTGGCACACCAGATTGGCGGACTCAAGAGAGAGTGGAAACCATGAGGTCAATCTAGCTAGGCCTGGCAACAGGCCGCCCTGGGCGGACTGGGTCAACCGGGCAGTCCTATTGAAAATAGTAATCCCACGCGTAGCAGACCCGGCCCACTGCCAGCCTTCCCATGCCATTTTTACTAAATCTCAACTAAGTCCCAATCTTGACACCTCTCTCTCTCTCTCTCTCTCTCTCTCTCTCTCTCTCTCTCTCTCTCTCTCTGTGTGTGTGTGTGTGTGTGTGTGTGTGTGCGCTCGCGCATATGCACATGCATGCCTTACTTGGAGAATTTGTGTGGCTTTTTCCTGTCCGTAACCGTTTGTTATTTGGAATTCTCCTTGCAGGGTCCTGGTAATCCTCATCACAAAAACTGATGGATCATCATCTCCCCAACTTGAATTGCCCGAGAAATCAGCTGTGACCAAGTGCTCCGTCCTCACCTAATTGCAACATAATAACCGATGTTACCAACTATTAATCTCCTCTTTTATTCTTATAAATACAAATCAAATAGTGGTGATCCTGTGTAGTCACTTCTATTTGAGTCTTGGTGCAAATTGGTCTAATCTTTGAGGGCCCACGAACATTAGCAGGCAGTGTTCCCCATGTGCAACAGCCCATGGATAATCCAATAGTTTTTACTAATTTTCTGAGGTTACATTTTAATGTAGCGGGTGCATAAATAAAAGAGAAGTAATCTTTTGTGGAGAAAATCTCTTTAAAAAAAAAAAAAAAAAAGCAGAAGTAAAAGTAAAATTATTAATGAATATATATTTACAAGGTTCTTTCATATAATCTATATAATCTCTAAACTGTAAACTCGTACCTTTTCTGAAACAATAAACTTTTTTAAAATAATAAATTTACTGAAAATAAGAAGCTGATTCAAATTCTTTACTGTAACTTGGACAAGTACATTGAGCTATTCTGGAGCTCTCGAAGCCTTAAATCACCTTTAAAATAGCAACAAAAAAATTGTAATTACTAAAAATGATAAATTTTAACTTTAAACTCAAATTAACTTTCAAAGCTATATTTTGAAAAACCATTTGAGGTCAAATAACCTCTGACATTGTTAGCATATATATTTTTGGGAAGCATTGAACATGGCCTAGACCATAAACCCATTGTAATTGATTACAATGGAAGTGGTATGCTTAAAGAAACAAATCAAATTATGTAACACACCTGTATGAATTGGCCATTTGGGGCTTTGATTCTAATTCGATTTTTATCATCAACATTCCTCACAATCTCAAACGTTTCAGATGGACCGGATGTGCTCGTAACCGCCACTAGGTTAATACCTTCTCCTTGTTTATCAAGTCCAATGAACTGTCTATTGAATACCCTCATACGAAAACTTGAGTCAGTGATCCTCCACAACTGCATACAAAAGGAAAAGAAAGATTAAAACTAAGAAGTAAATAATCAAATTTCTTCATGTAAGAGGGGAAAAAAATCAAATGGTAAGCGAAAGAACTTACACTAAATCTTTCCCACCCTGAAGGATTCGTTCTGTTTGCGACAATGATCATTCCACCGCCATTCTCAGCACTAAGGTACTTCCTTTGTGTGACTGACATTAGTTCAATTTGGGTTCCATCCTAGCAACATGGAGAACATTAATTACAGAGGATCATACCAAGACATTAAAAACAAAGACCCAAAACCATAACCATGGAAGGCGCCAAGACACGCAACGATGATTTGAATTCGGGTCCCTTGTGAAAATCAACACCACGGATTATACTTGAGAATATTTAAAAAATAAAATAACCACTAATGACCCCATGACACCAAACCAAAAAAAGAAAAGGAAATGTGACGTTGAAGTAGAGAAGCAACTATACCAAAAGATCCTTGTTTGGGATGCCATCAAAGAGTGATGGTTTTATCCACCCTTCTGTAACAAGCCAACCGCCAAGATTTACTGCTTTATATTTAAAACTAGGTGTTTCCCTTGCACCAGAAAGTGAGAGAAGACAATGAAAAACACAAAAGCCTAGCATCCATCTCCTGGAGTAACTAGCCATTCCTCTCTCTCTCTCTTCTCTCTCTCTCTCTCTCTCTCAAAGAAGGAGAGCAAACCCCTCTGCTTAAATAGTGGATTGTCAAAGCTGTAGAAAGATTGACCAAATTGCGGTTGAAAATCTTAAAATTCAGATAGAGATGGCTTCAAAAATCTAGAAGGGAAAAAGGTGGGGTTGACAATGGATGATCATAACCCAGTAAGACTAATTCCTATTTGGAAAGAGTAGATTGCAAAGAGGCTGATGGATGCCGTCGCATTGGATTTATCAACTGAGGTAATTTCAGAGGGTTTTTTTTTTTATTCCTTTCTAAAGAAAATGATACTTTGAGAAGGCCCAGCATTTTTATCTTCTCCAAATTGCGTGCCACTTCTGGCAGATGGGTCTGATGATATGAACCATTCATCTTCTTTAGTCAAACTGTTGATTAATCATTATTAAATATTTCTTTGATTGAATTATCTTAACCATCTAATAAATGGGCATTTTCTCTCCTGCAGCCGTTGCTGATTTTGTCTTTTAATGTTGATTTGGTATATCACCAAATGGAGAGCGGATTAGGTGAGACCCTTACTGTGGGGCCCACCTTGATGTGTGTATTCTGTATCCACCCCGTCCATCTGCTTTTCCAGATCATTATAGAGTATTAGCCAAAAAAAATTAAGCAGATACAATTATCGGGTGGACCATACCATTGGAAACAGTCGATTGACCATTAATGGGCCACAAAAGTTGTGGATCAACCTGATATTTGCTTTTTCCCTTCATCCAGGCTTATGTGACCTTATCAACAGATTGGATGGAAAATAAACACTAGAAGTTTTTAATGGTAGGGTAGACAATTACCACTGTTTCCTATGGTATATATGGTTCACCTAATAATTGGATCTGCTTCATTCTCTGGTTAATGCTAAATTGATCTGGAAAACTGAATACCGAATACACTCATCAAGGTGGGCCCCATGGTAAGGGCCGAACTGTTGTGGGTGAGGCCGTGGTCTCACCTAATACGCTCCCCCACCAAGTGAAGGGCTATGACTGCTGTCATTTTTGGACCATGGCCTAATCACTATTTGAATCATGAAATGGACGATTTTGAGCTAATTCATGTGTGCCGAATAGTCAGAATGTCGATAGGCATGGAATCTGCTCTCTGGTAGTTTTAGCTCTAATGGCCCCTAATTTAATATCTACAGAGTGCATTAATTAATTACCCATGTAGGGATTGGCCGACATGAGCTAAAAAGAGCCTTACCAGAACATTATTTCATTTCTCAACGTGCAGACAGTGGGCTATGAAAGTGGGGAGTTAGGTTGGAAAAAAAAAATTGGAGCGTTTGGGATACTTTGACTTGCCAGACCACACGTGCCATAAGCTGTCACATTCTTAGGTAGGTAGATGTGAACAATCCTAAGTTGGAAAGTTTGAAGTTTGAAATCCGGCAAAGCGGGCCCTACGTTGTTTCGGGCTAGTCTTCCTAGTCGCATAGACCTCGATTGTCCGCTGTGGTCTTGATGTTCTGAGCCAATAATAGGCTGGAAACCTCGCCTGCGGTTCCAAATACAAAGATACGAAAGAGCGTGAAATAATTAAAAGAAGACCTCCGTCTTCCTCAAGTGATTAAAAGGCTTTGAAATACACCAGAAAAAAAAAAAATGAAACTTGAATAGTAATAATGTGTAATTATTTTTTCAATTAAATAGTTAATAAAGAAAAATAAAAACGTAATTCATTATTAGCGAAAATAACATAATTCTAACCTAATAAAAATCCTAATTCAACTAGATTATGACTTATTTGAAATAGTAAGTCTTTTTAAAAATTTAGAAGTCCTAAATTAATCTTGCTGAATGATTCTCAGTATAATTATAATCAATCTCCATAAAAGACTAAATTTAAAACTCTAAAAATAAAAAAATAAAAATACAACAAAAATTAAAATTACTAAAAATAGTAAGTATCTTTTTAAAATTTTAATTTTGTCTCAAGTATTTTTCATGAAACAGATAGACACCATATGGATCAGTTGACCTGAGATAGCTCACTCTATAAAGATCAATAGGTTGTGCGTCTCATAATCATAACAAAATCAAAAGTTATAACTGATTTTTACAGCTCACACTTCAAATACCAATTTATCAGCATCTAAAATGAATTTTTTCAATTTGGACACATTTGGGGCCTAATTACATCATGACCTATGAAAATTGTGCCCGAATTTAAAGGATTACTTTTGCTTCCATTTAGCCTTCTTTTAGGCCAAAAGCAATGCATATGTGCCGCGTAGTCACCAATACATTCTAGATTGTCAACTCCTTGCAATCATGATCTGCTTAATTTCTGGTCGTGTTCCATCCACAGTGGGGAGATGTGATTGTGACATCGCAGATTGTCAACTCCATACAATTTACGTAATCTCAGGCCATGTTCCATCAGATTGGCGGGTCCTTTGACATTTCTTTCAAGAAAATTACATTATCCTATAATCATGCCTCTGGACAAGTGGTGCCAGAGATTTGGTGATCTAGAACATTTATTTGATGGGCCCGGTCTCTTACCTTTCTAAAGTAGGATGTTGACCATTTTTGTAGACTTTTGTCAGCAGTTTATTTGCAGTCCGCCAATCACAGAGCTGGGATGGTCTCGTCTGGGAATTTCTTAGACATGGTCCATCCTACCAGTGGATCTATTAGATAAACGGGTCCTCTATCTGAAAAAAAAAAGGAATGAAAATATTGATGTATATAAGGATTATCTCGGCCGTACATAATGCGACCAGCTATGGTCAATTTTGCCGGTCGGACTTGGTAGATGTGGGGCCATGGTTGGTCTATCAAACCCATTGATCCGACGGCCTCATTATGGATGAACTATTCTCAGAATATCCTCTCCATCTGTCCAATATGACCTTCTATCCTTAGCATGCAAGTACGGGAGCGGATTAGGTGTTATCCGGGTAACACTTTTGTGGGTGTTACCCTTACCATGGGGCCCACCTTGATGATGTGTTGTAAATCCACACTGTCCATCCATTTTCCAGCCCATTTTAGTATATGATCCCAAAACTAAGCAGATCCAAATCTCAGGTGGACCACACTACAAGAAACAATGGTTATTGATCACCACCGTCAAAAACTTCCCAGGGCCAACTGTAAGCAGATCCATAATGTTTATTTGTCATCCAACCCCTTGATAAGGTCAACTAGACCTGGACGTAGGGAAATGACAAAAATCAGCTTCATCCAAAACTTTTGTAACCTACACAAGGTTTTTAATAGTCATTCACCACTTTTTCCAACGGTGGTTCACCGGAAGTTTGGATATGCTTAAATTTTAGTATGAAGTCCTAAAATGAGCTAAACAAGGGATGCGCGGCGTAGGCATACAAGACAATCATCAAAGTGGCCCCACACAATAAGGGTAACACCCACTAAGGTATTACCCCAATAACACCTAATCTGCTCCCTTCAACAGGCTTAAAAAGATATGCACATGTAAACATATCCCATGGAGGAGAGACTAAAGATTCAATGACTAGGATCTTTCGGTTTGAAATAGCTTGAGGGACTGGCCCATCTTTGATGGGGATATCATGCATTCATCTAGAAGAGAATGAACTGAAAATAAACTGTCTAGATTGTGGATTTTGATTTAGATGAACTTTGATCAAAAGAATATATTTAATGGTCAAATGAAAATAGTCAAAAGCCCAAATTTAAGAAATAAATAATTATTGAAAATATCTATAAATATTATTCATTGCCGTTCTGGTAATTGGATTGAACAGTTGTTTGAGTTGATATATGTTTCATGCGTATGATTTCAGAATGCCCCAAGTATCAACCCTCAGGACTTTTGGAGAGCGTCAACCCTTTTCACGTGCCTTGTACGTGTCATGTCCACTAGTCTTTGAAACCATCGGCCGTGTCTTATTTCCTGCCGTTTGTTTGAACGTCGAGCGATGAGCGAGAGGTTCGAGGACAGTTGCGTCCAAAATGTCTTTTTTGGACTATTTTTTGGCTTGATAACGATTGGTGGTGCGCCGTGACCTTTGAACATTGATGATGAAACGTACGTTGACATCTTTATTGGTGATGCGCGTCGTTTGCGGTGGAGAATTATGCGTAGCATCCTTGAGCCTTCTGTTGGGCTCAAGTCTCAGGGTTGATGATGGTGTTATACCCAGTTTCTGATAATGTCATAAACAATTAATAGGAGCTGCGGATGCCGTTTGCATTTGGGAAAAGTTGTAAGCAGATTGATTTCTTCGGCGATGCCATATGCATTTAGAAAAATTGGTGACCGATTTCATTGTCCGATGTCATCTAAGAAGCAAGACAGTAGCCGATTGTACCTTGTATGTTGAAAAAGTGACCAATTGCAGTGGCCAGTGATCAATTTCAATAGTCAGTGACCGATTGCCGTTCGACAATCTAGACAGCAGTCGAGCATATTCAAAACTTTTGTCGACCCAAGTTTTTAATGGTTATTCATCACTGTGTCTAGTTGTTTAGTCCATCTGAGATTTGGATCTTATTAAGGCTTGGGATCTCATCCTAGAATAAGATAGAAAAAATAGGTGGATGACATAGATACAAAACAAATACATCAAGGTGGGCCTCACACATTTGGGGTGGTGGTTGAGTCTACAAGCAGTTACAAGGCAAGTAGTGGGTAAAGAGAAGCCTCTGGAAGGTAATGTGGAAAACGATTACTGTAACGGTTAGGAAGTGCAGCATCCAGATAGTTTCATTTTTTTAGGAGAAAGCTATAAAAGGAGGATCTCAACAGTGAAAGAGGTCCAGCACCAACCAAACCAATCTATCTTTTCAATTTACCAAATCCCTTACATTTCATAGTGTAATCGATCTATTTTACATTCCAAGTATTTTATATTTCGTAGAGTAAGCGCTTAGGTGTTTATCAAATCAAGATTACATTACCATTTCCAAGCTTATTCAGGTTCTTCGTCTATTGTTGTTTCTTAATGTATTTAGTTCCATTTTACTTTCTTTAGCATTAATTGCACTGTTCAATTTCGGTAGTATAATCTCAGAAATTACTTTCATAGCAGTAAATTTTATAATCAGTAAAGTTCTGTTTCATAATCTCAGCAAACATCACCCACACGGTCGATTATAAATTATTTTCTTTGCATCCTTAAAAGTAACGCCGAGAGAAATCATTTTGCTCGAAAGGTAAAGTTGCAACATACTTTCTGGAAGACAAACCGCACCCTCCAAACATCGCCTGATTATCTTTACTAAGCAACTGAGCAAGTGGCTAGTTGGGCGACCGATCTCTACAAATCTCAGTCATATACGGTCGATTACAACGTATCTGCCCTCCCTAGCGCTCGGGGTCATCATTGCTCGGTTAGAATTGAGCCGCAAAAATCGATTCTAGCACGCCCGCACACACATCGCACTCATGGCCAACGAATAAATCAACAACAGATGGAACGTATAAAGTGAGGTTATTAATCTTTTAGGAACGAGACAATATTGCATGTACAGCCAACGTTGGAAACAGCTCTTACTATGGCTACTTTTCTAACAATCTGCCAAATGTCCCAAGACTGATGGAATGTGTAAAGTTAATTAGGCTAGTTAATTCTTGGATTGCTATATTCCACCACACTTCGCACTCATGCCTGTAGTGGCACTCACCCTCTGTCTTTTTTTCCCTAATGCTTCAAATGCCCCAAGGCTGATAGAACATGTAAAGTTAGGCTATTAAACCACATTACACAACACTCCGCAACATTGTCCATAGCCACACCAACTCTGGCCCCTTTTCCACTAATGCATCAAATGCCCCAAGTTGATGGAACATGAAAAGTTAGGCTAATAAACCCTTGGAATCATATTATTCCACCACACTCCGTAGCCATGTCCACAGTGGCACCCACTTTGACCTCTTTTCCACCAATCCGCCAAATGCCTTAAGGGCCTGTTTGGAGCGTGGATTTGGAACCCCCTAGATTCAAAACACCCTGGATTTGAAACCCCCTAGTTGTGTTTGGCACCCTAGATTTGGAATCCTATTTAGTCCAAAAGTATGATATTTACAAGGGTTTGAATTTAATTACTAAATTAACTTTAATATCCCCAATTAGTATAAGCATGTAATGTTCGACACAATGGTTGTAACAAGCCCGTTGAAATATATACTTTGGCCGAAAATGATGAAATTCCAAGTCTCGAATGGGCCACAAGCACAGGATCACATCCAAGTAACTAACCTACGAATTTTAAGTGCTAATTTCCTTGGACAATGTTTGGACGGCGCAAATCATCATATTAAAGTAATTTTAGTGATGCAATTGATAATCCAATTGTTTTGGGGTATCATCAGTGGGCGATGTGCCCAATAGATTAGTGGCCTAGTGACACACATGTTACATATGTAACTCTTGGAATGATTTTAGATGTAATCCAAGCTTCTACCTTAGATTGCAAACCCCCTCATCGAGGGGATTTGAAACCCCTAATTGCTTTATGTGCCAAACGCACCCTCAAATCCTCCCAAATCCATTGTTCCAAACGGGCCTTAAGACTAATAGAACTGTAAGATTTTCTATATAGTGGGCTTAATTGATTAATGTAATAGATTTACCTAAGGGTTAGATTTGATAATCGGGCATACTAGTGAGCCTTACTAAAGATGTGATTGATTTAAAATCATTTAAGGGATGGTGCGCTATAGCTATGTCACACTGGCAGTGTTATAATTAGATTAGGAGACTCAAATTCGTGTGGAGCCTAAGGTAGAGGAGTTTCGATCGATTTCAAACTCCTCAACCTCTATAACTATATAAACATAGCTGGTTCCCAAGCCTACTCGTTGGTAGCTTTTCATCATATCCCAACGCTTCTCTTAAGATATAAAGTATAGAACGGTTCTTCAATTCTACAATAGTAGTTTTACATAAATATGTTACGCTTATAAATTCTTAAATCATAATATTCCTATGGTTGATCTGATGGGACCCACCCATGGTATAAAATGAGAACGGTCGTTTTTTTTTTTTTTTTTTTTAATTTTTTTTTTTTTATCTCTTAATCATTTATTTGAAGAAGGAAGGATTGAAATGCTAGGATCGTCCTATCAGGGAATGTGATTAATGTCATGGATATCCGCCGATACCCAAGGGTCGAAGTTACTATACATTTGCTCGGGCTCAAAGTTCACCTTCCAGGAGTTAAACTAGACTAGGGGCCTTATGTGAGAGGGGGCGGAACACGTGTCAGATCCGGCTGTTCATCAGGTAATGCAACACGCCCTATATATGAAATAGGGTACTGCATTTATTAAGTGGGCCAAGCATGTCCGCTTACTTTGGACAGCTGGCCCTTTTTCAAGCCGCCCCATTTTTACGCTTTTGTTCCATACTATTTTCAAGCTGTACTCTATATGAAGAATAGCTTGGATCACTTGCATGGCTTCGGTGGATCCCTGACTGTGGGGCCCGCCTTGATATGTACCTCACATCCAGACTGTATATCCTTGTTGACAGAGTGGATCCCTGACAGTGGGGCCCACCTTGATATGTACCTCACATCCAGACTGTTTATCCCTGCTGACAGAGTGGATCCCTGGCAATGAGGCCCGCCTTGATATGTACCTCACATCCCAACTGTTTATCCTTGTTGACAGAGTGAATCCCTCACAGTTGTGGGCCCACCTTGACATGTACTTCACATCCAGACAGACTGTTTATCCCTGTTGACAGAGCGGATACCTGACTGTGAGGCCCACCTTGATATATATGTACCTCACCTTCATATTGTTTACCCTTGTTGACAGATGATTTTATCATTTTATGATAAGATGGAAAAAAAAAATGAAGTAGATTCAAATCTCGGGCAGAACAGACCAGAGGAAACCGTGGTCATTTGAATACCCACGTTAAAAACTTCTTGGGAGTTGCCATCCAACCTATTGATGAAGTAACAAAGACATGTATAAACGAATCACACAACTATCAGCTTAGTCAAAAACCTTTGTAGCCAACAAGAAGTTTTTAATTATGAACCACTACTGTCTCCTTATGGTGTAGTCCACTTGAAATTTGGATCTATCTGATTTTTTTGGATCCTAACTTAAAATGAGCAATCAAAACAGATGGACCGCGGACTTGCAAGACACATAGATCATGGTGGGCCCCATCAGGATCCCTGACACTCTTTTACCCACTAACACGAGGGCAGATTCAGTGAGCCCTGACTAGGTGAGAATTAATTGATCCAGCCCACATGTAACATACAGGGCCTAACCGCTTTCAATAGGGCTCTCAATGGAGCGGGTCAGATCCAAGATCTGATTTGCTCCGAATCCGTATAATGCGGATTTGGATCTTAAAATAGGTTCAATTAGTTAAATGGACGGGATTTGGATCTTAAAATAAGTCCGATTACTTAAATGGACCGAATATGGATTCACAGGAACATATCCGAGCTTGATCCGAATCCGATTAGGATCCGACTCATTGTCACCTTATTGTATATGTTATATTCATGCTAGCTATCTTTTTAACAAATTATTTTAGGCCATGTCCACCATACCATATTAATTAAATAGTGAGATTTGCATCATTTTTCTACTAAATTAAATATATTATATTATATATTTTATATCATATATTTTTTATATTTGTAACGGGGTGGATTTGAACCTAGATCCGACCCGAATCCGATGGTTATATGGATTTTGGATTGGAAATGGATCTAACAATTTATAAATGTATCAGATATGGACATCACCTTTTGGATCCGAATCCGTCTATAGATATACGGACTCGGAGCCCGATCCAACTGGATCCGATCCAGATCCGGCCCATTGAGAGCCCTAGCTTTCAAACGTTTGCGTGGCTCATCTTTTCACGTGGTCCAATTAAATCTTTTCATGTGGTCTAATTAAAGGGTCATAGCCTCAACCACCTCGTGTTTCTCAGCTTCATCAGATGTGACGTGTTGTAGGTGATTCGGCGCCGCAAACATATTTGAAAGTTGTTTGGCCCATACTGCCCAATTAAATCTCGTCATGCTGGAGAACCACCGAACCGGATCCACTGAATCAGCTTTACGCTGAATATCGAATATGGTTCCAGGGGTCTCACCCAAGTCGCGCCCATGGTTCCATTTGAGCGAAACGCCACGTGAGTGGGATTCTAAGGCTAGCTAAGAGCAGATCGAGCAGTTTTAAGACGACTAAACTACCACGCATTTGGCAACATATCACACGCGTGTAATATCCGGACCATGTACACGGTAGGAATGACAGTGAGATGAACCTCTTCTGAAACCCAGACTGGCTCATTCTATAGGTTGGAAACAAGTTGCTATCGAAATTAGGCCGTTGATATTTATTTCTGACCCCCTAGTTTCATCACTGGCCTTATTATTGGCCTTATTTATGGAATCTTCACCTTCTGGATCACCTAAGGATCGGATCGGATCGGATCGGATCGGATCTCCTAATCGTGTATTACGTTGGCAGGTCTCCCACGACTCATCTCTTCAATCCATCCACGCGCGAATCACGGTAGCATTTTTTTAAGAAGAAAACCAAAAAAAAAAAAAAAACCAAGTTACCAACGCAGTGGGCAGATGATCCAGTAGAGCCAGAAGAACCGGAATAAGGTAGAACCACCCCTCTTCCAAAGTATACTTGACAGAGGGATGCATCAATCGAGACCACCCATATACTGGTCCTCAGCATGGATGGCTTATTTTTATAAAGTACACCACTTTTATTACCCTATCATCTTCATTTCATTCTATGCATATCTGTCCGTTAATACTTTTCATTTTCTACCGTTGCTTTGATGGCCAACTTTCAGACGAACGGGATAGTCTAAATATCATGATTTTTTTATAAGTACACTATCCATGATAGATCCCATTACTTGGATGGACTTGATTGGTATATTAACCCGGAGATATATACTATTTGGAGATGGCTGTGTCATCTTCGGGTTTTTCCTGCTCCAACACCGTATCGTCTTTGGGCGCACTACTTAGGTGCCGCCCACGGGCTTTTGATATGATTGGAGAAGAGCGCCGATGCTTGCTCGGAGTGGAAATCTACCAATTTGCACGATTACAGGGGTTAGTGAGCCATTACTGGAGTGCGTTAGGTGCGGCCCCAGCCTCACCCAAGTCAGTGCGGCCCTTACAGTGGGGCCTACCTTGATGTATGTATTCTATATCCCCGCCGTCCATCCGTTTTTTCCCGATAAATTTAGGGCATTAACCCAAAAGTCAAGCAGATCCAAGTCTCAGGTGGCCCATACTATAGAAAAGAGTGGTGATTGAACGCCCCACTATTAAAAACTTCCTGGGGCTATCGTAAATTTTATTTTACATCCAAACTATTATTGAAAATGTTACACAAACTTGGATTAAGGGAAGTAACAAATATCTATAAGACTCCATTAGGTGGGCCACACATGATCATCAGTTTAGATCATGACCGTTGGATTATTCAGATTGAGCGATTCAGTGGGCCCCACTATAGTTGTAATCATTATAAATAGGTTTGGGGCGGGACGCTTGAACCGTGGTCCCTATTCGCGGTTATTAAGCCAGATATGGAAACCTACGGTGTGGAGACCCTAGAGGAGAGAAGTGTGATGGGTAAGCTTCTCTGGCCCTCTTTCCTATAAATATATGTCTTGGTCCCCTCACCAACACATAAAAGAAAACCCTAGTCCCATTGAGTGATTCTCCTAAAAGTGTAAGGTGCGGAAGACCAAGAGTTCTTCTCGGCAACACGGCGGCATCGGGAATGTCTTCCCAATCAGGTATGGCTTTAAGATTACAGTATGGAATCTCCATTATTCCATGTATAGACGATCCGATTATTCCGCATTAAGTTTAAGTTTCACAGTTGGTATCAGAGCTACCTGTGCATCAATGTGGTAGATTTTGCAGCGGGTTTTCTCCGCCTTTTGGCCCTATGGTATACATAGCAGTTATTACTGCAATTAGTGAAATCGGAAGGAAAACAAGGGCTGCTCCTGTTTCTAAAAAATGGATCGAGGACTTTCTCAAAACCTTAATATGATATGATATGTAATGAGGCAATCTGGAACCTTAATCTTGGGGATTATTCCAAGGCTTCTCCAAACTCCAGCAAGATGTCAGATTCCTGTAGATCTTTGGTTAGACCTTAAATCTATAATACATCCTAGACCCGGATTTGTGTGAAGGGAGCACTGTTCATAGAGTTGTTTTGAACTCTCATGAAATCTGTTGAGTGCCCGATTTTGACATTATCAAACAACGACAAAATCTGGAGGTTATGTAGCCGTGGACGTTGTTTACTCTGAAATTGCGTCGGGTAGCCTAACACGACACCCTACGCATACGCGTGCGGAAGCTTAAAGAGCAACTAGAATTATGGCTAAACCTATAGGAGGGGGTGATTAGGACCTTTTTAAAATCTTTTCGCCTACTTAATAATTTTAACAAATTGAACTACGTAAGCGATAACACTTTGGCCTCCAAGCCTAAGTGGGTCCAATTAATAGACTAGCAAAAGATAAAGTAATTAACAACCTAGTCTAATCAACTCATGTGGACTAGAGAGGATGGATCAATAAATGCTCAAGTCAACATGAGGTAGTGAAAGTACATCTTGTGAGTGTGGATGTGCCTATCAAGTGCCTAGCATACATTCCTAACTAAGCATTCATAATTAATCAATTAAACATAATGCATAAAGAGAAATGTGCTCAAGAATCAATCACAAACACAACGATGTATAGTGGTTCGACTACTTGTCTACTCCACTCCCGGTTCAAGTACTCAACCCCTTTGAGCACACCGGCATTCACTGGGGAGTTTAAATCTGGTTCCTCCCAACCAAGGTGTTTTAACTCGGATCCACCCAACCGAGGAGTTTACAGGTTCCTCCCAACCTACACGTTTGCACCCGTGTTGGTGGCTCCCCCTTGGAGACTTTGTTTTAGGCCCGACTAACGTGCCAAGGAACAGCTGACGTCCCTAGATTTTAGGCCCAACTAATAGGCCAAGGATCGGCTAACGACCCCGGGGCGAGTTTGTCAAACAAACTCTACACTCAACTCCCACAGGGAATTGAGTGGATGAACTCTTAACAAGACAACCTACTCATCGGATTGAGCCCCTTGTTCAGCGCCGCTTCGGGTTGCTTCTTCTCGCTCTCCCATGCTTGAATCAGCTCCCCTTGTGCTCCCCCGATCGTTGACGCCGTTGCTTTGCCAAGGCTTCAGCTCCAAGATTAGCTACCTTGCATGTGATGCTCCATTGGAGATGCCCAAGGTGCTAGGGAATGGTGAAACCTCTACAAATGGTAGGAAATGGGTTTCCTAGAGGAATGCACCTAAATGGACTCCTAAGTAGTGTTTAGACAAAGGATTTAACTATCATCAAGGTGTCTAAACCCTAGGAATCAAGAGGGAACAAGTCCATTCTCAAGATGCCATTGAATGGCCCAAGCTTGTGATGAAAACACAAGGAGAATGACTTGCTTTAGGTTTGGGATAGAGCCTCTAATGATCTCTAGCAATGGTGGCTTCTATCTCCTCAAAATCTCTCTCTTGGCTCAAAAAACGAATCCCCCTTTTAAATAGATTTTCTTCCAACGGTCAAAAAATGGGCAGATTCGTGCATCTCCGATTGATCGGAAGAAGGTCCGATGGATCGGAGACCTGTCCGATTGATCGGAGACAAGTCCGATTGATCGGAAATCTATCCAGTGAAGTCTCTGGAAGATATTCCGATTGATCGGAACACTGTCCGATTGATCGGACGGACCTCTTCCGATGGATCGGAAGACTGTCCGATTGATCGGAAATATGTCCAGTGGATTTTCAAGGTTGCTTGAAAAATTTCGATTGATCGGAGCTTCTGTCCGATTGATCGGAGTCCTATCGGAGCCAACGTCCGATTGATCGGAGATCAATCGGAAACTGCTGTTTTGAGTTGATTTGTTTACAACAGCTTCCACCTCTTTAATTAGTCTAATTTATCATGTTTTTCATGGAGTTCTAAGACTAATGATGATGACTAAAGGTATACCTAGGTGGTGCAAGTCATCTAAGAGGTTATGGGTTAGGTTTTGGTCAAGGCAAGGTACACCAAGGCATCACTTTTACCTGTTTCTTCTTCCTTGATGCAGCCGGTTCGTCTTGAGTCTTCGTTCTTCGTCTTCATTAAACTCAACCGACACTAGACTCACTGACCTAAGTAATTGACAAACAAAGTGCACTAGTATGCCACAAAAAAGTGCACTAACATACTCATGGGCTGGTTTCAATCGGCTAGTATCAATGGTCGTCATTTTTAAAGGACAGTTGTGATCATCGGCCATGGCTGCTGGCCACTTGCAACCATGGTTCTGTAATCGAATGCACATGCCACATTTCCCTGCTGAGGCCGATCTTAGATCAGTGGCCATCATTGTTGATTGCTGTGGAATCGTGGGTTATCACCTTGTAGCCGTCAGATTCAGATTCAGATTATAAAAAAAAAAAAAAAAAATTTGCTGTGCACAGGGGCTGTAATCACAACCCCATCATCATCGGTCATAACCGGCTGATCTACACCATCGTTCCGCCTATTAACTCGGTCAGCACTGCATATATGGAGATTGTCGCTGCTGTCCCCATTGACAACCACTGACATTGGCCATCTCTCTTTCGTTTGATAGCAATGTTGGATGCACCTTTTAACTGTTGCTTGAGTCGACATTCACCATTAATACCGGCGATCAGTCGCCGGTGGTGCGGCGGTAGTGGTGTTGGCAGCAATAGAGAAGGCAGGGCCGACGGTGGTGTGGAGGCTGTATGCGGCTAGGGTTTCTCCACCATTGAAGAAGTCCAAGCGACTGAGATAGTTTCCTAAAGGGGTCTTCCTATTTTGGAAATAACTAGTGTAGAGCCATCTGTGTCTGCCTATTATATATTTAAAAACAGGATTTTTTCTTCTTCTTTTTTTGGGCTTGTCTATTGGGCCATGAGGGAGCCCTCATGATGCAGCCAACCTCAACGCCCAAATCTATGGGAGTTACAATGCACCTCATTTTTTTTAACCCCGTTTTGGGCTTGGTTGGGCAGTTCTCAGCCCACCTTAATGTATTTTTGGGCCCATATTTAGGGCCTATTTGATGTTCTTTTAGGACCTGGCTTGAAATCCAATGTTAACCTCTCTTAGACCATTGCTTTAGTAAATATTTGAGGTTTGGGATGGAGGCTTTCTATTGGATGAAAACAGGTTTCTGTCTTGGTGTTGGGGTCTTGCTCGGGCTGGGCCTGAAATGGGTTGGATTTCCAAGTGAATTTAATTGGGCCATTGGGCCTGTCTATTTGGTCCAGCATATGGACTCCCTTTTGAGCATGTTTCCAGCACACTATGGGTCTGGTTTTGGGCTCATTTAGGCAGACCTTAAGCCCTACTTTAGGTCTCACTTTGATGACATATTTGGGCCAATGGCTGGGCTCCTTGAATGGCTAGAAAATATGTGGAAGTTCGGACTTGTTTTTAGAATGCTTCAGGCATGTTCCAATGCCAATTTTCAAGCCCAATCTCAGGCCCTAATTTAGGCCCCTTCATGCTCATTCTAGGCTCAACCCATGGGCCTAATGTCTCATTATTCTGATTAAGTGGGCCTAGTTTTAAATCTAATTAAGCCTTAATTTTAGTGGCCCATTTTATGTTAATGAAAGGTACAACCATATGGGACCTGATGGATTATTACTTCTTTTGAGCCTTTAGGGGCCCACCTTTGGATACTTGGGCCCATTGCCCAAGATGAATTAAACTACTGAATTAATTATAGTTGCGCCATTCAGTACAAATGAAACCTATATATATTAATTGATGGTTGGCTAGGTTACACTTGATAAATGGCCCTAGTAATTCAGTAAATATGGTTATATACTGTTGAGTTCTGATTTGGCCTAAAATGGAGCCATTACCCATATAGGTTTGGGCCGAATCAAAATTTCTACGTTATGGTTCGTTGTGGGCAGAACCATGTTGCAATCCTTGGGTCTGGAAGTAGGATTGAAGCTTATTGTGTTAGCCACCAAAGTGACCTCAATTGGCAACGATTTGTACTTCTAGACTTCTGTACTTGGAATTCAGTAACCCTCCATTATAGGATTACATTCAGTTGCGTTCATATTCAGGCGAGCGGTGGTCAGAACAAAGAAGTATCATCGTTTGGATGGATGTGAGCGGGATGAAGTGGTTAGTGATGGTGATATAGGTCTGAGAGATTCATTTCACCCAAAGGTGATGGGCGTCTTAGATTTATTTCACCAACATTGGTCAGCTTCATGTTCAGAAGAGCCTCCTGTATGTTACAATTTCGCCCAAAGGAGGAATTGTGATGATACATTGGGCTCTTGCCAGATTTTGATGATTATGGCTCATCATCATTCTGGGTCATTTGATTGAAGGCCTAAATCAATCGAATGTTCATACATGCATGATATTTGTGGTTTATGTTTATGCATTGTTATATGGGACTTGTTTATTAATGTGAGTTTTATGCTTTGAATGTCCAGCTATGACTGTTTCCAATATTCCAACCCAATTCAATTCCATACCTTTGCTTACTGGGTCCAATTATTCTAAATGGAAGTCGTCTGTTGAAATAGTCCTAGGTTGCATAGACTTGGACTTGGCCGCCTCCTATTCCAACTAACTCTAGTACGGAATCAGCAAAGGCTCACTACAAGGCTTGGACCAAGTCAAATAAAATGTGTCTCAAGATCATAAAGAACTTGATTTCTGAGACTATGCAGGGTGTCATGCCCGACACCGAGAAAGCTAAAGATTTCTTGACTGAAATAAGAAAACGATTTGAGAAATCGGATAAAGCTGAGCTGAGTTCACTTTTACATAAGCTGACTCGAGCTACCTATAACGGTCAAGGAAATATCAGGGAGTACATTGGTGGATTGTCTGATGTGGTGGCTAAAATTCCGCGCATTGGGCCTTAAGATTGAGGGTGAACTCCTGATTTTCTTGGTTCTGAACTCCCCCCTCCACAGTTCGGGCAATTCAAATCAGCTATAACACTCAAAAGGAAAAGTAGACATTGAACGAACTGATATCTCAGTACGTTCAGGAGGAAGAGAGACTCAAAAGGTCGGGCAAGACACAAAGTGCGCACCTAGTGACATCTGATCAAGGACAAAAAGGAAATAAGAAAATAAAGCACACTTCAGGAAAAAGTTCTACGGGTCCTGTGGGTGGCAATCAGCCTAACTCTGGAATGAAAACTCCATATGAATTGTGGGGTGATGCGTTGAGAAACGGCTGTGCATTAACTTAATAGGGTCCCAAGTAAGGCTGTCATGAAAACTCCATATGAATTGAGGACAGGGCGAAGGCCTAGTTTACGACATTTTCATGTTTGGAGTTGTCCTGCAGAAGCCAAACCTTATAACCCGCATGAAAGAAAGCTTGACCCTAGAACTGTTAGTTGCTTCTTTATTGGATTCCCAGAAAGATCAAAAGGATTCAGATTTTATTGTCCATCATATTCCATGAGAGTCGTTGAGACTGCGAATGCTAGGTTTATTGAGAACACTGAAGATAGTGGGAGTACAAATTTAAGAGATATTGTATTTGAGGAAGAGCGGATTGTGATTCCCATCACAATCATTCATAGTAGCATGGTTGTCTGTCCAGAAGTGGACCCTGAGATTCCTATGGACGATCATGCACAACCTAAAATACAACTCATTAATGAGGAAATGGAAAACCCAATTCAGAATAATGAGCCATTAAGACAATCTCATAGAGAGAGAAGATCTGCAATACCAGATGATTACATCATCTATTTGCAGGAGTATGAGTTTAACATTGGGGTTGAAAAGGATCCTGTATCCCTTTCACAAATCGAACAAAGTGCAAATTCTTCTCATTGGTTCGATGCCATGAAAGATGAATTGAAATCCATGAAGGACAACAAAGTTTGGGACCTTGTTGGATTGCCTGAAGGGATTAGGCCGATTGGTTACAAATGGATATTTAAAACCAAATGGGACTCTAAAGGCAATATCGAAAGGTATAAAGTCAGACTAGTTGTAAAGGGTTTCACTCAGCGTAAGGGCATTGACTTTAAGGAGACTTTCTCACCTGTATCTAAGAAAGACTCCTTTAGGATCATTATGGCTCTTGTGGCTCATATGGATTTAGAGCTACATCAAATGGATGTAAAAACTGTATTTCTCAATGGAGATCTAATGGAGAACGTATACATGTTGCAGCCAGAAGGTTTTAAAGCCAAAGGCTCAGAACGTCTGGTCTGTAAACTTAAAAAGTCCATTTATGGGTTGAAACAGGCATCACGACAGTGGTACCTAAAGTTTCATGAAGTTGTTTCCTCATATGGTTTCATTGAAAACACTGCGGATTAGTGCATATATGTAAAAATCAGTGAGAGTAAGTTTATCATTTTAGTCTTGTATGTTGACGATATTTTATTAGCCAGTAGTGATATTGGATTGTTGCGTGAGACTAAGAAATTTTTATCTCAAAATTTTGAGATGAAAGATCTTGGTGATGCCTTCTTTGCCATCGGCATTCAGATTAGCCGGGACAGATCACGTGGATTACTTGGCCTGTCGCAGAGGGCCTATATTGATAGGGTTCTCGAAAGGTTTTGCATGCAAGGTTGCGCTCCTGGCCAAGCACCTATTGTAAAAGGTGGCAAGTTTGGTCAATTTCAGTGTCCTAAAAATGACCTAGAAAAGGACAAGATGAAAGCTATTCCGTATGCGTCAGTAGTAGGGAGCATCATGTATGCTCAGGTTTGTACGCGTCCAGATATTGCTTTTGTGGTTGGAATGTTGGGAAGGTACCTTAGCAATCCATGAGTGAATCATTAGATAGCTGTAAAGAAAGTGTTGCGCTACCTGCAAAGGACAAAGGACTTCGCACTCACATATAGAATGTCTAACCATTTAGAGATGGTTAGATATACAAATGCAGATTTTGTTAGCTGCCTTCAGCGAGAGTTCCATTGCGAGCCACATTTTCATAATGAAATTATACTATGAAAAACGTGACATGATTTGACTGCTTCATCTACGATGAAAGTGGAATATGTAGCTTCTCTTGAGCCTACACATGAGGCGATAAGGCTGCAAGTTTTATTTAGTACAGAATTGTCTAATGTCTATAGAACTCATTTGTATGAAGCAGATGATGATGGATCTACTCTTTAAAGGTTAGTTTGTCACATAACTTTTGAGACATTTGTCTTTCATGGGATTTGGTGACCCAAAGAAATATTGGATTAGTGGGAGCTTCAGTTTGATCTGATTCAGGTATAGACATTGGAGATCTCATTTTTTATGATTCTGTTATTCAGTTTATATCTTGTTTCTCCTTCAGCGTGCACATTCAGTTTTGAGCAGGCAAGAATTTGGTTTGTGTCTTGGAGACACGTTCAGTAGGACCACTTGAAGATAAACACGTATGATCACTTTAGACGTGTAATCTTCATACCACACCCCATATCATTGATCCATGTCGTTAAGGCTATTGGTATCTGTGATTGTGATTCGTCACACTTCGAAAATATTAAATGTTGTGCTGACTACCACGGTTCAATATCAGTGGTCTTGATGGATCGGATCTGACAAGCGTTGCTCATAATTATCCAACGGTATTGTTTTGAAATCAGTAGGGCGCCCATTAGGAACTTTTGAAATAAATACGTTTTATAAAATTATTTTTCACAAAATAAAATAAAATATTTTGTTTTCTTTCAGAGATCAGTGTAGCCTAAGTGGGAGAATGTAAGACTCCATTAGGTGGGCCACACATGATCATCGGTTTAGATCATGACCGTTGGATTATTCAAATTGAGCGATTCAGTGGGCCCCACTATAGTTGTGATCATTATAAATAGGTTTGGGGCGGGACGCTTGAACCGTGGTCCCTATTCGCTGTTATTAAGCCAGATATGGAAACCTACGGTGTGGAGACCCTAGAGGAGAGAAGTGTGATGGGTAAGCTTCTCTGGCCCTCTTTCCTATAAATATATGTCTTGGTCCCCTCACCAACACATAAGAGGAAACCCTAGTCCCATTGAGTGATTCTCCTAAAGGTGTAAAGTGCGGAAGACCAAGAGTTCTTCTCGGCAACACGGCGGCATCGAGAATGTCTTCCCAATCAGGTATGGCTTTAAGATTACAGTATGGAATCTCCATTATTCGATGCATAGATGATCCGATTATTCCGCATTAAGTTTAAGTTTCACAATATCAACTTCATCCAAAGTTTTTGTGGCTGAAAAAAACTTTTTAATGGTCAATCACCACTGTTTCCAATGAGATGCTCCACCTGAGATTTAGGTCCACGTCACTTTTGGCATCCTGCCCTAAAATGACCTAAAAAACGGATGAACGGCAGAGATATAGAAAACATACATCAAGGGGGGCCTCGGTAATGGCCGCACCTAATCCTCTCCAGCCATTACCATGCAGTATAAAAGAGTTAGTGGGCCATTACCAAAAACGATAGATTTAACAAGTGGTCCAATGATCCAAGATGTTTATAAAATGGCCCATGCACAAGAAGCCATCATGGTTGGGAGATGTTGGATGTGTCTATATAAATACTACAAAGCAATTTTTATTTTTAAACCTTGCTTACTATTTAAACGCCTCCGCTCTTTTTCATAGTGCATTCGGTTACAATGCTTGATGAGCTAATCACTCTATTTAGTCATGTCCACACAATTGGTTCCTACTATCCTCATTAGTAGATATTTCATCTTTTACTTTTGTTGACGATGGTAATTAGATAACAGATGAGATGACTTGGATTCCACCATGGATGAATGTCGCTGATCTTCTCCAAGTGTGCGAACTGGATCTAGACGTGATGTCTTGCAAAGCACAAATAAGAGTTAAGAGAGGTGGTTGAGGTCCGGTTGTTAGCCTTTCAATACTTAAGTTAAATGGGTTTGGACTTTTGAGTATTAGTTCACTTTTCTGTGGCATACTAGTACACTTTATTTGTCAATTACGTAGATATGTGTTGAGCCCAAAGAAGATGAAAACCGAAGACTCAAGTGAACATGTTGCATCAAGGAAGAAGGAACACATAAATAAGATGACTTAATGAGCCAAAACCCTTGAATATAAACCAAAATCCAAACTTCTAAATGGCACGATCCAACAGGAATACTTTTAGTCATCTTAGAATGGCCTTAGGTGTCCTAAAATTTCACCCAAAGGAAGGCCTAAGAGATTTCATGAGCTGCTGTAAATAAGACAAAACAAACAACATAACTCATGTGTTTGGCGACCTGTACATCGACGACCGGTCCAGACACTGTGCGACCGGTCGCTAAGGGGCCAAAATGGGACAGCAACAAGACTGTGTCCCATTCCAAATTAGACCAGTCGCAGACCGTTTGACTGGTCCACGCGACCGATCGACGGTCTTAGATGACCGGTCGCAACAAGCCTCAAAAGGGACAACAAGCAGACTAATCCCAGGCCTTAATTCGATCGGTCACTAGTTAGCCATTTCTACCCGTTTTCTATCCATTGGAGCTTTTGCTCTATATATTGGCAGCTCGATTTTGGGGTTAATAAAGAGAATTTGGTGAATTAGAAGTTACCCACATTGCTTATGCTATTAGGCTTTAATTCTAATTATTCCAAGTCATCTTCCTTGTGTTTAATCGCAAGATGGAGCATTCATAGCTTATATGAAGATGAACGTATTATCTTGATCTCTAGATGCTTTGGACACTTACACTATAAGTATATCCTCAGTCTAAACCTATCTAGAGATCCAATTAGGTGGAATTCCTCTAGGCAACCAAATCCTACGAGTTGTAGAGAATTCACCACCACCTCCTAGCACCTTGGGAATCTCTTGGAGCATCACCACCTCACCCCCTCTAGGACTTAGTCATAGTTCTAAGCTTTACCAAGCTTCCACACGTAGCGTAAGGTATCCTCCCGACACAATTTCATGAAGGAAATTATAAAAGCAATGGCAGGGTGAATTTGTGTGTATCTTAGGTTGGGAGTGAGTGCCTCTATTTATAAGCCACTAAAGAGTCGTTGAGGGCCACGATCGTGGGAGTTATGCTCGTTGGGGGCAACGTGGTCCTCAGACGTGTGGGTTGCACCCGTAATGTTCAGGGATGTGCCTGTCTTTTTTGGAGTCGTCCCTGGACTCTCGCGCGTCTTTATGGTAGTCATGGCCCAAGTCAGCTTGGTAGTAATATAGGCTGAGACCAAGCTCTTTGCTCATTGGCCATGTCAGTAGACAACCTAAATTGAGTTTGTCTTTGATATATCTAAAATGACCTTTGTAAAGGTTGACTTGTCATCGTATCAATTCTGATAATCAGATCTCTTCCTGTCATACGGCTGGCGCCAGTGTGTAAGCCTGAAAACATGTACGTGGCCCATAGGCTTTCCTTATCTCTTCCTGTCATACGGCCGGCGCGCGCCAGTGTGTAAGCCTGAAAACATGTACGTGGCCCATAGGCTTTCCTTATGACCTGTGCTGGATTTAGCCATAACAACTTTTTCAATGAAACCTTTGTTTCTTTTAAAATGGTTTGGCTAAAAATGAGTTATGCTCATTTTAATTAATCATAATTATTTTTCAGAAATTATGGTTATTGTTTATAAGTTTATTTTAATTCTTGCAAAAAAAATTATTATCCATAATACATTATTAGGATTAACCAAAATGAGATGACATCATCTTTAGGCGCCTACTAATTAGGGCCTAGGATTTTATTTTTATTTTTTTCTGGCAGGAAATTTTAAATCGTGGACCATTCAAATTGACGTCCATCATATCAACCGTTTGGATTACGAAACAATGCGCCCACTTCTATAAAGTACAAATTGGGCCCTCTATGTGACCTTTTCGGTAAGTGGTCCATTACTGTGATGGGCACATGACGTCAGCATTGATCCAGATGGTTTATCTGCTTGATCCCATCATGGATTGACCATAATCAAGAATTTATTTTTGATCAAGTGAGCCTTACAGGTGGACCCCACAAGGAGTGAAATCTATTGTCTACAGTCAAAAGTTCTACGGTCTCGTGCCAATCTGAAGTGGACGCTTTGTTCTAGTGAATCAGTATTCAAGTCCACCAAATGATGAACCCTAATTAGAAAAGGCTTGGGCTAGAGCATGAATAAGGCCCAGCAGGAAAATCCCTCCCGTCCACTATTGGGTGGGCACTTGATCTGGTGGTTGGGTAGGTCCTGAAAATGGGTTCTCAGATCATGGGCTGGGCAAGTGAAATCCTCGCCTCGTGCCCTAAACATGTCCATTCAGTCGTCCAAACCACGAATTTGACTGGTCCCTAAAAAAACAAAGTTCGGCTGATGTCGTTAACACTGAATTTCGCCCAGGGCGGCAAATCGGCCAGCTGGGTTGGGTCATGGGTAGAAGCATGTCTGAGTCCAGTCTGCCGGCGAACGACCTGTGTCCATGTCCATCCTGGTAAGGATCATGCATGACGAGTCGGGCTGACTATCTAATAAGGTACGATTGAATGGATCATTAGGAATGATGATCGGCATGTCACATGATCTAAGGTCCCATCAGGGTCACAGCATCAGAATTTGTTAACAGGCTACTGTGGGTCCCACGTGCTTTCTACATTTAATCTGATCTGTCCATCGTGTTAGCCCCATAATGTTCAGTACGGAACCCAAAAGGCAGGACTATCAAAGAGTCAAGGGGGCCACAACATAGGAACAATGTCAAATAACGTTTACAAGCTTTTAAATTCGCATGGTTTGGCCCAGCTAAGTTTTGGAATGGCCTGATTTTTTGTGTGTCCATTCGTCCTCGAAGGGTATGTCTGATGAATGGCTTGGATGACATAAACACAAAATGTAAGGGTGTGTCCGTTCACAAGGTGTAGCCCGCCCCAATTTTAAGTCAGGCCAATTTGTGCAGTGTCCCTTCATCATGGTGAGGTGCACTTGATGAACGGATTGGATGGTATGTACGTGTCATGGTGGTCTCCACACGCAAAAACCTAATCGGCATCCCCAACTCATTACTCCACCCTGGTGTGGCCCACAAAGCCGGACGCTTCATCCACTGCGTACAAAAAGTGCAGGCAAAGGACTCCGGCCCCTAACGAGTTGAGAGCGGATTGCCTGTGACTCGGGCACAAAGATATATTTATGTCACAGAGATGTCCGTGACAAATCCAATCCATACATCTGTTTTGAAAGACATCAATAGGATAAGATTCCAAAAATCAGGAAGATACAAAACTCAAGTGGGCCACACCAACAAAACAGTGGAAACAGCAACGTCCACCGTTGAAACTTTCCTGGAGCTGACTATGATGTTTATATGCCATCCAAGCCGTTCATAGAATTATTACCGCTCAGATAAACAGTTAGGAACAAATATCATCGTGATACGAAACTTCTGTCACTACCCGGCATTCAATCCCCATTGTTTCGTGTGGCAGGGCACACATGAGTTTTGGAGTGCCTGAGTTTTTGTGTACTGTCTTATTGTGGTCTTCCAAAACAGGTGGGCGAACATCTTTAAGGGCTCCTGACAGCAATTAAATTTATGATGGAAAGGCATACGGTTTGGTTAGTTAACAATCCCTGTTGTGAGGCTCAACGTGTATGGCCTATTGATCACATTGGTTGCATGATTCCTACCCATTAATTTCGTCAGTCCAATTTGGATTGTGGACCATTTTTCTTTCCAGCCACTATTTAGTGGACACTGATGGATGGATGGCTAATATCATCATATGGGTGTTGTTGTGACAACGTGTGGCAAACCCTTTTTAAGCCTGCATCTATTGCATATATTGTGGTCCACTGATGGATCGTCTCAAGATATGGATAGGCCCCAGGACCTTGCAACTTGCATGGTGTAAAATTGTTTTCATTTCTGACAGGTGGGCCCATTGTTCAGTAATTCAGACCGCTGTTACATGGGCCTGGCAATGCTTAATTCGGGTTAGTTCTGGTCGGGATCAGCCAAAGCCCAACCCATTTAATTGCACTCACGTCGGACTCAACCAACCAACCGAGTATGACCCCTTTAATTGCAGTCTGGTCAGGCACAGCTAACCCACCCACCCTGACCCATATGCTATCTGTATTCTCTCATGTACGGTTTCTTAGCCCTTCTTTTGGATTTCGCTTTCCATGGAGCTCACCACTACACACCCATGGCCCATCCATGGTAAATCCAACGTATAGATTCTTAAACAATGGGCCCACTTCAAGGCTTCAACATTCATTTATTTTCTAAACTTTTAATCAAAGAATACAAAATAAATACAAAGCTAAAAACATTTATTGTTGCACTAGGAATGAGAAAATAGCTAAAAAGCCTAAGATGCTAGGAATTAAAACTGTAGGAATGATAAATTTATTTCACCATGTGGGCTAGGTCGGGTTATTTGGCCCAGCCTAGTGATTCAATATGTGGGCACGTCAGGTCTGGGTCAGGTTGGCTTAAACCCAAGCCCAACCTATCAATCTAATTGGGCTATTTATCTTTCATCAACTGTGACTCAAAAGGATGAAGCTAATATCTACAAGTCAGATTGATCCAAAACTCATGTGGGCTACTACTAGGTGTTGATCAAGTGCCTTTTATCATAGAGTAGAGAAGGCAATTTTCGATTCGATTGAATTATTTTAGTTAGACCATGTTGCTCGTTGTGATGTTTTGCACATTTTTTATTCGACTAAGGAATGTCGGTTTCAGTCAGTTGACCAAAGTTCCAATCAGTTCAATCAGATAGAAACACAAAAGTTTTAGAAAGTGTGGGTTTTGTTTCCTAATATTACACGAAAGTAAATAAATACTTTGTAATTACAATTAGGGATAATGTACAAGAGAGCCTACACGATTTCTAGAGTTTTGAAATGGAAGCTAGGGTTTTTCTATTGTAAGTTGTTCCATCTCTTGTAACTTTCTAATTATAGTAGATTAATCGTCACTTTATGTCATGATTTTTTTTTTCAAGGGTTTTCCATGTAAAATTTTGTGTTCTCTATATTTGCTTGAATTTCTCATTCTCTATTACTTGTTTGATTCGATCTGAGGTTGTTTCTACTCCCAATACCTAATGAGTATTTTATCGAGCGGATCCTTTGTTTACATAGTTAATTCACATAAGCATTGCGATGGGTCCCACACTATGTTATGGGTCATGTAAAACAAGGTGTTGTAGAGGATTTGGATCCAAATGAACATAGCCAAAAAAATCTAATCAACAGGACATTCACAAATAGACAGTTAAGAAGAGATACATCAATGGCCCACATTCCACTGAAAGAACTCTAATAATTGGCGACTAAATTCTCTCAATCTAGCACATTTTTGGGGAATGGTCCATCCACCATGTTACACAGGGATGTAGATTGTGTGGTCACTTTGCCTTAACAGACCTCTATGGTGACCCAACTTGGTGGGATTTGATAAGGCCACATGCCACTGTCAGAGTTGGAGCTTCGTCAAGTAAATGCAGCAACTCTCAAACATGCTTTGCATGGGTCCTATCTCTCAAAGCGGCACATGGCTCAATCAAATCCCAACATTTTGAGTCACCATGGAGGTCCATGATGATAGGGCCACTGTGCAATCTGCGGCCGGTCCACATGGTGATCTAGATTATAGAAGCATTGTGTATTAAGAAAACAGTAGATGGGTGATCTGGATTATAGAAGTGTGCGGTCCACCTGTCAGAATTGAAAACGACTCTCCACATTTGAAATCCCCGTGTGGTGTATCATGTAATTTCCCTATCCCACCTCAGAGTTGTCAATGGGCCTGATGGGCTAGATCGACCATTCAAAAGCAAAATTTTGAATTGACCTGGCCAAACGAATAATTCATGTAATTCTAGACTAAGCTTTGTCCGTCAACATCCGTTGCTAGTAGGAGTGGCGAGGAGCCAGGTTTGGGTGGAGCCAGGCTAGCCCTGGCCCAGCCCGAGCATACTTGACCCAGCCAAAATTTCATAAAACCCTTATTTCCTTCTTGAATGTTCCTAATATATCCATTGATCAAGTGGGCCACATTTGCACAAAAAAATAGACATTTTTATATTAATGAAATGAATGGTCCACATTCGAGATGAATGTATTGCATCTCCGAGTACTGGAATAGCATACCTGTGGGATATAATGCATGGATGTAAAACGTCCATTGCACCAGTTTGGGCTAAAAGCAGCTGAGCCTAAGCCCATCTCCAAAAATTAATCAAGCCATGCATGTGATGTCCAAGCCTAGCCAATAGGCCAAGCTAGTATCTCCAAGCGTGCGTGAGGTGGGCTCCCTGACCCACTACCACCGTTGCTACCTAAGAAAGGGATCAAAATCCTCTACAACACTTGTTTTACCCAAAGCTGTGTAAAACACCCAATCCCTTTTTGGGCCCAGCATGTTGTACATGTGAAATGCACTCCGTCCATAAGGTGAGCTCCTCAAAGCTAGCTTTACATGTGCTTCTGTTGCCACCATGGTGTGTGTATTTCTTTAAACATGATTGATCATATGTGACTTACAAGAATGAAGGGAGGATACAAAAATTAGCCTGATCAAAGACTTGAAGTGGCCGCATTGCTGGAACTTTAAAAAAAGCTATAGGCTCAATTTTACATTATTCCCACTAGAGTGGCCCACCTTTATTTTATATTGGGTTTATCTTTTATATTCACCATTAATATAAGATTTCTCACTTGATGAACCAAGTAGATGCTCTAGATGATTGTGGTCTAATGAAAACCATTAGATTGATCTCAATGCTTGTCACAACAAATAAGAATTTCCTACTACAAAGATAGCCCGTGCAACAAAAAGCTCAGTGGGGCTCACCACAGTGCGTGTGAAATACACTCAATCCATAGTTGCTTCAGCGTATGTTAAGGTATGGGTCTAAAGATCGGGTCAATCCAAAACTCAAGTGTGGCACCCCACTGAATGATGGGGATGGGATGTGCCCACCCTCTTTCAAAAGGTTAAGCCACCAGAATGAAGGGAAAACCATCATGGTTATTTGAAGCCTATACAGTTGACAAGATAAGGATAAAAAGAAAACACAAATATCAGCTTATGCCCTGCAAAGTTTTTACTGGTGAGAATTCAATCCGGATTGTGCAGTCTACGTAAGATTTAGATCCCTCATTTTTTTGTTCATGGCCTAAATGGCCTCCAACCGATTTTCAGCTCAGTGTAGGTCTAAAAACGAAGTAGAAGCTTAAGTAGACCACACCATAAGAAACATGGGGATATTAGCATCCACCGTTGCAATCTTTCTAGGGCCTATCATGGTGTTTATTTGTCATCCAACGTGTTGATAAGATCACTCATACCTGAATGAGTATAAATCGCAGTACGTCTCCTATAGTGTGGTGTGGTTCTCTTGGGCTTTAGATCTCCTTCACTTTTTGGGTTCTGACACGAAAATGACAGGGCAAAACAGATGGACGGCATGGATATAAAACACATACATTACATTGGACCCCACAGCACCACACACATCGACACACGATCCCCGCCTGATCCGCGTACATTACCTCCTCACTTAATCCGCGTCCTCCCAAGATAGACGGTGTGGATAAAATATGTACATCACGGTGGGCCCCACAGCGCCCCTGACAGGACCGTCCGACTCTGGCTAGGTCCTGGTGGGCGTAGTGCCCAATCCGCGCGCCTCAAAACATAGCTGTACGATCGTAACCGTCCGATCAAGTCCTACAAAATGGTACAGTACAAGCAATAAATAACCGTCCATGTCTAGCAAGCAAAAGTGCTCATCTGATCAGTTGGTTGATCGTCCGATGATGGGACTTTTTCGAGATATGGATCGTCCATCATGAGGCCCACCTAATGAACTGTCCGAATTCGGAAGACTGTCTGAACTAAGGACAGGCCGCCATTTAAGATCGGGAGTTGACTTGTAGCTGTAGCGTTCATGAAAAGGTAAAAGTAATTATTGCAGTATTATTTTTTCAAAGCAGAGAAAAGAAACGGTACACTCGATTGCACCCTGCTTTGTACGTAGGCATTACTTTCCGGAGGTCCCTACTCCCAACGACGAGCGCGACTTGGCTGCGACCCCTGGAACCAGCTATGTAGGTGAGACCTTAGACCATAAGGCTCACCTCAACGTATGAATTGTATATCTACGCCGTGCATCTGTGTTTTCAGATTATTTTAGGCCACTAACCCCAAAACTGAAGCAGATATAAATTTCATGTGGCCCACACTACAGGAAACTGTGATTATTGACCATTATAAAAAATTTGTGGGCCACGAAGTTTTCTATCAAGGTGATATTTGTTTTTGACTTTCATCCAGGTCTTTTGACCTTATCAACAGGTTGGATGGTCAATTAACATTACATTGGACGCTAGGAAGTTTTTAAGGGCAGGCCGTTCAATGACCAGTGTTTCCTATGATGTGGTCCACCTGAAATTTGTATCTGCTTCATTTTTCTGACCGTAAACTAGAATAAGCTGAAAAGAAAGATGCACGGAATGGATATACAATACAAATATCGAGGTGGGCCCATATGGTCAGGGTCTCTCCCACATCGCTGGCTCCGGGTCGCAGCCAACGAGGACCTTACACGAAGCACACGTGGAAGTATGCTACCTGCGTAGGCCATGTGACCGTTGAGTAAGGTTCTCTGCTCATGAAGATGACCCAACGTAACGTTCAGGCCAGCACAGTGCAGCCCGCGTGAGCAATGGAAGAGCATCTGCACACTTGCTAGGTTGACTTAAGCGTGTGAAGTTCCATGGCAAGCACCACTTGTTCCTATCATGAGGCCCACTGGAGTTTCGGATCTGCCTTAACCGGTTCAAAGTTCAAACTGAGTTACTGTGTGCTGCTTGTATGATTTCCGAGCGCCTGCGTATCAAGTATCGTGGGAATACCGAGTATGAAATAATTCCCCGATAACAAGGACCCCAAACTGTCCCGGGTCAAAATTATAAATTATAAATAATAAGCAGCGGGAGAGCATTTTGAAAGGTCAGATCATCTAATCAATTTCCCTTTTCCCCAGCAATTTGGATTAAGCTAACATGCTTTCAATATGTACAGTGTATATGTATGAATTGTAGATTTCGATGGTCTTTTAGTCACATCGGACCGAAAGCGAGAGGAAGGCAGAGGCTGCAATGGCGCCACAATTGCTTTTTAAGGCTACTGACCCCAGCTGATGCATCTCGTCCTCGTCCTCGTCCTCGTCTGTTGGTAAAAAGAGGACCGTTGCCTGCTTTTGGATTCAATGTGAGGAAACAGACATGCAGAAGTCGGTAAGTAGCGGACCGGAATCATCAGCAACTTGCCATAGCGCCTAAACCACACATGCTCTGTGGGGTCCACCATGTTGTATATGCAGACATCCACTCTGTTTATCAGGTTCTATAATCAGGTATAACTCACTATCAGAAAGTGAAGGTACAATAACTAACTCAATTCAAAACTCAAGTGCGCCACAACACGTGAACTTGGAAGTTTTGAGTAGAAATTTTACTTTGTTACCGTCTCTGTCCCACAAAACAGTCTTCTATGTGAAGGATCGTTTGTATGTGTGGTTAAAATGAAGTTTATCAGCAGATTGACGTCTGTAGATATACATGCACAGTACGGTGGGGCCCATAGAGCATGAGTGGAACAAATGTTGCAGACTACTCCAGGCCGTAAGCAACGCATCCGGAGTCGCTCCCCCATGTTCACAAATGGTACACATGTCTAATGTCTCTGGCCCGTGAATATAAGCCACCGTGCCTGCCGTGAGATAAGGTGGACCCCATCGTATTCCCGTTAACCGTCCCTAAGCAAATGTGGGGTCTCAGCTCAGAGTGCTGCTGGCCGGACCTGTGCTGTGTACGATCCCAACTTGGCATGCTTTATACAAGGGGAGCAGATTCGGTCAGGCCGTGACCGTGGCCCACCTTGATGTATGTGTTGTATATCCACGCCGTCCAGCGTGATGTACGTGTGCTTTTTTTTTTTTTTTTAGTTCACCAATCTCCATTTCATTGATGGTGTTGAACTCGTGATTGATTCATGCAGTGTACTTTAGTCGATCGGTTTAATTTATGTGGGGCCCACTGTCGTGTGTGACTTCCCAGATGCGAAATCGGATTGCCTACTGCTTTTATCGTACTGAGTAAACTCTGTTGAGCCCACCGTGAATGTATGTGGTTTATCCATGCCGTCCATCCGTTTTTCCAACTCATTTTAAGTGGTTGAGCCTAAAATTGAAGCATATCCAAAACTCAAGTGGACCATGCACAGAAACAGTGGGCATAATGATTTCCACCATTCAAACCTTCCTAAGCCTTACAGTTATGTTTATTTGTCATGTAACCAGGTTCATAAGATCACATGGCCATAGATGAAGGGAAAACACAAATATTAACTTGATCCAAAACTTCTGCAGTCCATAAGAATTTTTCAACGGTAGATATTTAGTTCACACTTTTCCTGTGGTGTGGTCTACTTGATATTTCGATATGCCTGATTTTTTTTTATCAAGGTCTAAAATTATCTTTTAAGATGGATGGGCATAAAATACTTAAATCTTGGATGGGCGCACTGAGTTAACTCACTAGTTAATCCGCTTCCCCAAATGCAGAACGGTCAGTTGATCACCAACTGAAAAAATTGGGGACACAGGGGAGGGTGACGCCACCGTGGAAACTTCTAGATGAAATGTGGAATATACGCTATCCAACCCATCCATCAGGTGGTGCCTCAACAGGACGAAGGGACATACGAAAACTCATAAATTCCAAAGCTATGGTGGGCCACATCAGTTGATTATATAGGTTTTAGTTGTGATTTTTATTCTTTCCTGTGGCGTCTCGCACCGGAGTTTTGGATTAAGATGATTCTCGGGATTTAAGGCGAAAATGATTAGGCACACTAGATTCACGACTTGGATTCTACACACACAGCATGGATGGGCTCTGCACAGCTCGAATGTATGATAATTATCATTTACCACTCGTAAACGATCCATTAATGCGGTTGAAAACTGATGCATTGATGGCCCACCTAACAACATGCCAACCCAGTTGATTGATGGACCAGACCAAGGAACACGCACGCAACTTAAGCACGTGTGGGACGAAGTAGAGACCTGGAGGGCCATGTGGACCTAATGCATGTTGAGGTCAGAGATTCTAATGGGAAGAGAGACAGATAGCATACCTGTCGAGTTGAGACGAGACTCGACACTACACGCAAAAGTCCAGAGTCGCCCGATACCCGAGGGGAATTCACATTTAAGATGGGGGCGGCAGATTTCAGAGTGCCCATCGAGAGGCGAGAATTCCCCGTTCGGGAGTGGGGTCTTATCGCCCTTTGAGAACCGGGCTTGATCTTTTCAGCCGTTGGCGTACATGGACTTGATGGAACCGCTCGTTTGATGTTTGGAACAGTGATTTGGCCATAGTCCAAAGATCAAACCGTTTGGACGGAAGGGATTTCTTTTTCATCTTTTAGTGACCGTCCGTCCATCGGATGGTTCATTAATCAGATGGTTAAAATAGGCCAATCAGAATATGTTCTTATTATTGGCCAATCAGCGGCGGATCCCGCAGGATGATTGGTCCCGATCATCGTAAAAGTGCAAAAATCACCTTCCCTGGACGGACGCTGATTTCCTGGGAAAGGCTTTGGCATAAATTTCTGCAACGGGGAGATAGTTGGGGCCCACCGTGATGTTTGTGAGAAATCCTATCCGCCCATCCGTTCTGCCAGATCATGTTAGGACATGGGCCCAAAAATGAGGCAGATCCAAAACTCAAGCGGTCTGTATAACAGGAAAAAAAAAAAGTCGGTAGGGAAATGCCTACCGTTGAAACCTCCCAGGGTCCACCGTAATGTTTATTTTCCATCCATACCGTTCATAAAGTCATTTCTACTGGGATGAACTGAAAACATAAAATTATTAGCCTGATCCTAAACTTTGTTGCCCCACGAATGTTTCAACGGTGGACGTCCAATCCCTGTTTCCTGTCGTGCGGCCCTCTTGAGTTTTCGATCTGCCTCATTTTTGGGGCCATCCCTTAAGCTGATCTGGAAAAAGCGGATGTACGGGTTGGATTTCTCAAAAAGTCCACGATGGGCCCCACCTTGCTTCCCGGAGCGTAAAAAAGGCTTTCCCAGGCAATCCGCATCCTCCCTGGAGTCTGGACCAGACTAATGATCTGTATGACTGTATGCAATATGTTAAAGGATTGGACGGCCCAAAGGGTATGATTTTTAGTGCTGTCCCACTCACATTTACACCGGAATAACAATTTCCGTTGCAAATCCACGGGTTTCCGTTTCAGACAAATGGAGCCCACCGTTCGCTAAAAATGCCCCGCGATCCTTACCATTGGCCTGGTACATCGCATTGCTCTGGTACATCCCACTGGAACTTGCCCCACGGGTCTCAACAGAAAAATCCTGACCTTCGGATATGTTTCCTATGAATAGACGGCTAAGAATAGACGTGGGGGACCCATTTCGATTTCCGGCAGATCTGATCATTAAGTGGGCCTCATGTGTTAGATTCAGACTTGAAAGACTAAAGTAGCAAGGGCTAAGATTCAGTGAGAAAAGCTTCATCTGTTGGATGGTTAGGATAGTTCAATCAATAGAAACTCTGATATTAGCCGATCAATGGACGAGATTATTGAGCATAGACCAGCCCTGGTTGTCCTATCAGATCAATGGTCTGGGTCACTGGACTCGGCTCCTACTTGAGCAGACTGAAAACGGCACGAGTAGACTCAGCGGAGCCTCTTCGTTCATTGGGCCACCATGAAAAGTAAACCCGGGTATCATAAATGACGGAGTCCTCTGCCACGGGCGCCCCTTCGGTGGATCCCCAAGTCCACTGACGAGGGTGGATCCCCTGTCTGTGGGGCCCACCTTGATGTATGTTTCTTACATCCATGCCGTTCATCTGCTTTTACAGCTAGTTTAAGGGCATTATCCAAAACCGAAGCAGATCCAGATCTCAGTTGTACCACACGAAGGGAAACAGTTGTGCATTAAAAACTTCTTGTAACCCACAAAAGTTTTAGATCAAGCCGATATTCCTTTGGTCCCTTCATCCAGGTCTTTCGACCTTATCAACGGGTTGGATGGCAAATAAACATTCGTATAGCACCCAAAAAGTTTTTAATGGTGGGTATTCAATCACCAATGTTTCCTGTGGTGTGGTTCGCCTAAGATTTGGATATTTTCATTATTTTGGATACTGCCCTAAAATTAGCTTTCACAACGGATGGACGGAGTGGATTTAATGAACATACATCAAGGTGGGCCCCACAGCGATTCACCCACCTCGACTGGTACGGGGATCCACTCGAAGCCGCGCATCTCTACAAAACCTATTTTACGTGGGTCCCAGCACTTTGTCTCTCTGAATCTACTCCGCCCATTAGGTGAGAACCTTTATTTGAACCGTACATACAAAACATCCTAGTAATTGTTTTTGATCGGATCAATTGGAATTGCTCATAAAACTATCTGAGGCCCGCAAGAGGTTTCGATCGGACTGATTTTTGCATATTCACGAATTACAGCTGATTAACGGGTTTGATGAAAGATAAGCACCATGGTGGCCCCACACTCAAACCTATGGTTGGCACCCATACTAATTGTTCCCAGTGGTGTAGCCCACTTGAGTTGTAGCTCTGGCCGATTGTTTTCTTCTGGACCCAGAATCGATGATAAAACCTAGTGGTCGAAGAGGATGTTACATATACAGTGTGGTGGGCCCCGCTGCGTAAAATAGACGTTGCTGAGGATGTTGGGTCCCATATATATATATATATATATATATATATATATATATATATATATATATATATATACACACCTCTGTGTCCATTGATTGGACCTTGACGAGAATATAGCAGTTTCTCCGTATATTCTTTTTGCTATTTTGGCCCTTCTCCTCCGTCCAAGGATCCGGCAGTGGCCTTACTTTATATTGGGATTATTACCCAAAAATGCGTCCCATAGTTCGTATTTTACTAAACAGTGCCTCCACGAATCCCTATTCCGCTACAGTGCTTTTTCGAAGAATTAAATAGTTGGGCTCATACAGTATTTAGCTCACATCCAACCCGTCCAACAGGTTCACACTAATAGGATTATTAGATGATCCATAAATATTAGGAATCCAATGATAAGGTGGGGAATCGATAATATATATATATATATATATATATATATATATATATATATATATTCACCACTCAAAATATCCAAATTCAATTGTAGCCATCTGACCATTTTATTGGCCTGATTTTTGGTTTGTACAATCAACATGGTTGAGTGCATATGTTGGATGGATGGGATGTTATATAAATACCACTTGAGCCTCACAAATCTTGATTTTCACAAATTTTTAAGGAAAATCTTGAATGAGGGTATTTTTGTAATTTCGCTCTTCAAAAAGTACATGCTAACTACTGAGGAATTCTAAAATCTCTATTATATTTGTAATGGAATAAGCCGAATAGGACTTTGTTAAGTACAGAAGCGGGCCCATCTACACACAACTACATCTTCCTGGCACCCGGGTGACAGATCTAATCCGTTCATCATTCCATTCCAGCTGTGTAGATACAATAGGCCAAAAATCAGCCTCGTTCTCCAGTCAGGTGGGCAAAAGATTACGAATCAAGAGGCAACCACAGAAAACTTAGGACAGATTTTATAAGCCGTTCACTTGGGTTGCACAGAGAGTTCACCAATCAGATTTTTGTGCCAGAGCATCTAGACAGACGTATGAATCTGATGAACGGCTTGGATCCCTCATTTTTGTTCCGCGCTTGCAGATGTCATGGCTTCTAAAAGAGGTACCTCATACCTGAGAATGGGCTTGGAAAACCTCTTTGTTTACATCAGTTTGAATTAAAAGCAGATTACTCGTTAAATCAATCAACAATCCAAACAATCGCGAATGGCTCAGTCAACACAATCGTTCCACGTCTGCACGATTCGCCATGCTAGAGAATACTCTGACATCATCACATGGTAAATATATGAGCAATGGAAGCCCAAAAGTCAGGTCTGTTGACATGCTCTTCAACCCAGGCCATGAAAAAGCCAAATATAAGACAGATGAAAGCTTTGGTGGACCAAACCACAGGAACGGTGAAGAGAGTACGATCGAACGATATCGAAACCTGCCAATTTGTTTCAATTGATTTTTCTTACTTTCGTTTTTTCGGTAACTGTCCACTTGATTTTTCGATAGGGCTGGTTATCGAGGTAGTTTCCTAAAATGAGCTGTTACAAGTAATGAACGGAGTGGATGTTAAACAGCTGTCACGGTGGCCCCACGTACATGTATTTTGTCCATGCTACGGCCGTCCGGTTTGATGCCGCAGGAAGGGACACTTGTCAGAATCAGAGGGCCACACTATTACTGTAGAGGGATACGCTGCTTCCGTGCAGTGTGACAATCCATACGTGTCCGCTGTCACTGAACCAGTCTCAAGCTTATATCTTATACAAATCCTACACCGAGCAGAACCAAGCTGAGCTTGGCCAAGGCTTGGCACAGTACGGCTCGCCTCAGCAAGTAGCCTACCTTAACTCGAGTTTGGCTTGGCTCGTCTCTTAGGCTTGACTGGCGAACTCGGCTCGGTTCCTTTTGGAGCTTAGGCTAGCTATAGCTAAATTCAAGCCAAATTCAAGTATGATCTCCCACTTTCGAGCCGAGTTCGAGCGCCTAAATAGAGAGAGAGAGAGAGAGAGAGAGAGAGAGGATTAGCTACTCAAGTGCTTGGACAGGGACGGACAACCGAACAAGGATAAGATCGGACAGCCGGACAAGGAAGCTGGAATGTTCAATCAAGTACTCGAACAGGAACGATCAAGAAGACAGGATAGATAGCCGAAGAGAGAGAGAGAGACAGAGAGAGAAGGTAGATCAAGTCAGCTAAGGCTAAAAAAGGAAAAGAGATCTGAGAGGGAGTGGGTCGATCAAGTCAATTGGGGTGAAAAAAATGAAAAGAAACTTAAGGAGATATTATATATATATATAAGTCAAGCTGAGCTAAGTCGAGTTGATTTCGAGTTGAGATTGAGTTAGCTCAAGCTCAAATCAAAATTTTTTGGAACTAAAAAGAAGAAGGCTCAACTTGGCCCTAATTCAAATTTTGATCTAACTCGAGTTGAACAAGTTAACCGAGTTAGCTTAGTTTGGAATCCAAATCCTCTACTCATACAAAGCAGAGAACCTCTCTTACTCCCTCTTTGATTGGTCCAGCTCAATTGGACTATGTCAAATCAGGTAGGCTTTGACACAATAGGCTCTAAGCTTGTCAGAATGGGTAGTCTATGACACAGTCCAGCTTAGCTGGACCAATCAGAAAGGAAAAAACCAAGATTTCTCTGTGCAATCGGAGCAGAGGATCCGGACTCCTCAATTCGTGTCCATCTTTAACTTAGGGTCAACTATAGATGAAATGTGGTCACAAGCTCCAATGGTGGAGATGATTCTAACCTCCAATTTTAGTCATTGATGACTTTTCATTTTAAATGTCCACTTGTAATGCAATAATCACATAGTCAGGCTCATCCTGAGGCTTGGATGGTTTAACAGCTGACGGGAGGAGTACTGAGTACTACCCCTATTAGTGCCTATGGGCCTGGTAGATTTTAAACCAAAGGCAGCCCATTGTTAACATTGACCCATGCCGAACATGCTAACAGAATTTGATCAAACAACAACCAATTGTTAGAGCACAGTTTGATTGGACGAAATTTGATTGTAAAAGAACGGTGCTAGGAACCATGAAACCTGAAGAGGTGTGCTATTCTTTTTGCCAACATTTTTAATTTTGTAATTTAACATGGAGTTTTATATATACCCTTTGTGAGAGAGAGAGAGAGAGAGAGAGAGAGAATGTTATTACATTGAGAGTTGCATCTTTATTTTGTCTTTGAGTATAGTTGAATAGTGTGAATCCATGAATGTACCGGAAAAAAAAAGAGCTATGTAAATTTCTGTGTCATGGTTTACATTATATTAGTGTAAGTATGGTTGAGAAGAGATCTTTCTCTTGACAATCAGCCTATGTAAAACATATTTAAAATTGTTATTTGACCAAGTATTTCATCTTTAACAGTAGTTTGTTGTCGAATCAAATTCCACCTTGACAAGAGTAGTATGATTGGTAAGCATTTATAATAACAATGGTACATGCATGATGCAATGAGATCTGATTGGTAGGCAAGCTACGGTCACAGATGGGGACAATGCAAAGAATGTTTGGAAGCGAAATGGATTGAATCTCTTTTCCCTACATGACATAGACCTGGATATGATAGGGTAGGATTTGATTTGATGGTGGGCCAATGTCAAAGATAGGACAATAAAAAACGTTCGAAATTTGTTCTCAGTTGAGCACATCCTTAATGGTAGTTTACCACACATGCAATCAAATCTTACCATGTTATACTTAGACATTAGAAATAATGGTTATATATCTTTTAAAATTGTTGGGCTAAGTACAGGTTGGATCAGAAAGACTCTCTCCAACAGCAACCTGTGAGCCAATCAAATTCTGCAACATCCACTTAATACCATAGTTAATATTTGCAGAGGCAGAGCCTAGCTCATGAGGCAGTCCCTGCGCATCTAATAAAAATAAACGGCCAAATAAATCTGATCACTGGCCTAGCTTCCAAAGTTGAGCTGGCATGCCTAATTTTCGGAAGTGGCGTGCAGCAAGTCTGTACAGTTCCGTGTCCGTCTTTAGGTTCTATAAATGGGGGCCATGGCTCAATGATCCTAGCCATCTACACGGCGGGACTTGAAATGAGAGGCCCGAGCACCAATTATAACAAAGATTTTGAAAATCCTAGCCGTGTAATACTTCACATTTTTCCTCGTTGACCATGTCTTCTCTCTCAACCGTGTGTTTATTGACCACCTATTGAACAGTTAGGAATGTCTGGATCTGGATGAGCTCTTTTGCATAGGCTTCCCACGGGGGGACTCAAAATATCAATGGATTGGATCTGTTGATCGTTGGTCCCTCTTGCCTCTACCGGTGGAAGTTGGAGAAGTGCCTCAATCCGTTGCCAGGAACCATGATATTCACTGGAGCGGTGATTAACGGTCCAGATCTAGCCACGTCTGCCACTCCCCATTCTTGCCGCGACATCATCGTTTGAATGTCCATCCGTTCCTTTTTTTTATTATTATTATTATTTAAAATCCAGCACTGCGGCATCAGTCTAACGTGCGCCAGTTCCTAACCTAGGCCCTAGCTGTATGGGCGCCTATTCCATCCGACACGTTAACGTCCGAACGCGCAGTCTGTCGGGAAACGTTGGGTTGGCCGATTATGGTGGAGGGGACGCCCGTGCAACAAAAGACCCGTGGGGCCCACATTGATGTGTGCGTGACATCCACTCCACTTATCATCAGTCCCAGCTTATTTTAAGAGCCGTACAGCATAGCGGGCGCGACGTGGGTGAGACCCCGGAACCAGCGATGTGGGAGGGACCCTGAACCTAGGGCCCACCTGGATGTATTCTTTGTAGATCCATGCCGTCCATCTGTTTCTTCATATTATTTTAGGATGCACTCCCAAAAATGAAACAGATGCAAATCTTAGGTGGACCACACCCCAAGAAACAGTTATCATTCAACCGTGACCATTAAAAACTTCCTGGAGTCCACCGTAATGTTTATTGACCATCCAATCTGTTGATAAGGTCACATAGACAGAGCTGAAAGTAAAAAACAAATATCAGGTTAATGGAAAACTTTCGTGGCTCACAATCACAGGAGGTTTTTAATAGTCATTAACCAGTGCTTCTTATGTTGTAGTCCACCCAAAATTTTCATCTTCTTCATTTTTGGTACCATAGTACAAAATAATCTGAAAAAGCAGATTAACGGCATGGATCTACAAGTAATACATCCAGGTGGGCCCTAGATTCAGGGTCCCACCCACATCGCTGGTTCCGGGGTCTCACCCAAGTCGCGCCCCAGCATAGCATCCATAATACACACGTCGGTTCCGATGATTGGGCCCTTCGGATGCGGATTGCGTCCTGCCTCCGCCCGGACAATAATCCGTCCAGGCAGGGCTCTGTGTGGCCCACCATGATGTATGGATTTCATCTATGCTGTCCATCTATATTTTCAGATCATTTTAGAATATTAACCCAAAAATAGGAAGATCCAAGCCTCCAGTGGAGCACACATTGGGGATTAAACTACCACCATTAAAACTTCTTGTAAGCAGCAGAGTTTTGGATCAATCTGATATTTGTATTTTCCCTTCATCCAGCCCTACATGACATTACTTACGAACAGGTTGGATGGCAAATAAACATCACTGGCCCTTGGGAAGTTTTCAACGGTGAGTTTCATTATCGCTGCTGCTTCGTGTGGTGTGGTCCACTTGAGCATGGGACCTGCCTAATATTTAAAATCATACTCTAAAATGATCTGAAAAAAATGGATAGACGGTGTGGATAGAACCCATACTTCACGGTGGGCCCCACATTAAGCATTTAATGCCAGGCGGGGCAGAAGGCAATCCGCTTCCGGAGGGTCCAATGATCGGAACCGTCGTGTTATTGTGGATTCTGTGCTGTACGGCTCTACGCTATTACTTCCCCAGTAACTGCACGCTGTGGAACCATCTTACCTTCGAACATGCCACTTGTTTGCGAAATGAAATCACTACCGTAAAATCTACGGGGCCCTCCATATAGATGAATTTTATCCAAAATCCTGCTGATCGACTTGCCATAAACGCATGTTGAGCCAGACCGTCGGCTGTCCGTTGATTCCAAATGTCTGGTACTCCCGATGAGATGACTGGCTTATTTTTGTATCAGGTGATATCGACGGTTGGCCTACTGTTTCATGGTACTGATTTCCCACAAAAGCGGCGTGTCGGCAGCTCGAAATGCATTCGGGTATCAGAAATTGCGGTACTTTTACCCCAAGCTTTTCGGGATGTGTACTGGGATAGCCCTAAGGTATGGCTGTTTTTACTGATAAGTCCAATTTCTTGTCTGATTCATCTTTTTTGACCTTTTCGATGAGTTAAGGTCGACAATGCCCCTATTACCCCTAGGCACTATGGATCCCCTGTGGCAGCGTGGATCCGCCCGTGCCCGAGTACATGGTGGCCTAGAGGGGCATTCTTGACCTGTAAAAATTTCATTTTTTTTTTTTTGTCAAAGGCCAAAACAAATGGGCCAAATGAGAAATTGAACTTTTAGTAAAAATAACCACACCTCAGTAAGAATCTCAAGATTTTCAGATCGTGATAAAATGAAATAATGACGCTGAGTAGGTGCTACCCTGCGGGGTTCTAATGGTCCCACCTTGATTTATGGTGTTATCCATATCGTCCATCCATCTTTCCATATTATTTTAATGTTCAGGCGAAACATGAGCTCGTTCTAAGGCTCAAGTGGACCAGCACCACAAGAAACAACAATTATAACGAGGTCCACTGCTGAAAACCTCCTAGGGCCCACCATAATGTTTGTTTGGGCGTTTATGTCCTATATGTTTGGTTTACTTGAGCATTAGATCAGCCTATTTTTTATTTTATACCCTAAGATTACATAATAATGGATGGACGGTGTGGATAACCCACACATTATACTGGACCAGCTGGTTCCCAGTTCGGGACAGGCGGAGGTTGTAACCAATCCGCGTCCAAAGAAATTGGGAGTCATTTAATGCTCTGGCAATGCATGAGGCTTGATACGCAGGCATCAGCATATTATATACGTGGCACACATTAACTCGAATTTCACCCACTAAATTGTGGCCATCACTTTCCCTAATTCAGTCTAAAAATCAGATTTATAGGACAATAGTAGCCTCTGTTTCGTGGCCACTTCTTTTCTGGAAACAGGACATTGGATATTTCATTTTGAATCGTCCAATCAATGTTTGAGAATGTGAAGATTTGATCATCAAATAATCTTAATTTTTGGCTCATGATACATCTAAAGTGGGACCCATATTCGGATAATCGATTTGAATTACTAGGTTCCCACGAATGCAACTTTTAGACAATGTCAGACTACGTGCGTATCATGCATCACACTGTAGCTGAGTATCAAAGTTTTTACTCCCTCAATGTGACACGATTATAGTGGAACCATACCTTTGCCGTACACGTCCAGGTGGCTGGTCGTTGGACACCGTGCATCCAGCGTCTTCGAAAAGGGAGTCGGATTGCGTCCTTCCCCAGTATGGACGCAAAGGATCCATACCGAGCTGTGGAGGGGCCCACCGTGATGTATCTGTTTATCCACTCGGTCTATTCCGTTTCTAATATCATGTCGACCATATGAGACTAAGAATGAGGAAGTTTCAACGGTCAGAGCGACCACACCAGATATGATTCTTGCATTTAATACAACTTGCATTTAATGCAACCAGAGCTCAGTATTTGGTGTGGTCGACCTGACCGTTGGACTGCTCCTTCTTGGTTATACGTAGTTGGCCAGATCTTAGAAATGGAATGGACAGAGTGGATGAACGGATACATCATGGTGGACCCCTCCATAACTCGGTTTGGATGCTTTGCGTCCATGCTGGGAAAGGATGTAATCCGACTCCTTCTAAAAGCGAGTAGGACAATAAAAAGGGGGCGTGGTTTTGGGTGGATCACTAACTGTGGGCCTAATGTGATGTACGTGCCTCTTAAATCCATCCATTTTGACAGCTCATTTTAGGCATTATCCTGAAAATGAAGCCGATCCTAATCTCTGGTGTACCATACTACAGGGACCAATAGTGATTGAATCCCTACCATTGCCTGTTGGGCGCATGGTATTAGAAGGGATGGAGTGGTATTAAGTGAGATTGACATCATTTATTGTATAATGATTACGTCCAGTAATCCCATGGTATTTTCATATCCAATCCCATGTTTGGGATCGAATACTTACCACGGGGAAGCAATCGGATTAAGCAAAATCCTGTTTCGTGGACCATAGAATTAACGGACCAAATTCAAAATTCACAGTGGATGTTCGTCACTTGAACATGTATATAACCATAGTGTCGTGTATAAAGAACTTATATGGATGGACGGCATGGATAAAACACATGCATCAACGTGGGCCCATGTATGTGGGATTTTAAAATCTCACGGATCAAGTGCAATTTCATTTCACTTAATTCTAAGCCTTCCATCCTCCCCCAAACATCATATGGAATTTGCACGGAACCAAATGCAATTCTATCCCACATAATCTTATCTAATACCATACCCCCAAATACCCCCTAAAAACTTCATATGCACCCCCGAAATGTTTATTTGCCATCCCACCTCTTGATAAGGTCACAAAGAGACCTAGATAAAGGGAACATATAAAAATTAGCTTGATTTAAAAGTTTTGTGGCCTACGAAAAGTTTTTGTTGGTGGATTCCTACTATATCGTTTATTATAGTCCACCTAAGATTTGGATGTGCTTGGCTTCTAGATCATGCCTTAAAATTAGTTTTTAAAACGGATGGATGGCATGGATAGAAGGAACATACATCAAGGTGAGTCCCACGGTCAGGATGCCACCCACCTCGGGATCCACCGAAGTCGCGCTCATGAGAAGGATGAGTTGAGCTAGATGGACGGTCCCGATTGGTACGTTACCCATCCACGTGCACGGGGCACAAAAAATGCTCGACTATACTCACTCCAACTGGTATGACATTGGAGCTCTTTGTTTACCTGGCTCAACGTACCTACTGGCGTTTACTTTTACGAACCTGGGAGAAACAACCAAACATGCATTAAATCCACACCATTCATTACTTACACAAACCCATTAGAAGTGGATTGTGCACTGAGTAAATTCTGTGGGACTTATCATGATTTATATGTTTTATTCAATCAATCCATCCATCCATTTTAGAAGATGATTTTAGTGCTTGAGCTAAACAATGAAGCATATCCAAAGTTCAAATGGACAACACCATAGGAAACAGTGTGAATTGAGCATATAACATTGAAAAATTCTTAGGGGCCATATAAGTTTTGGATCAAGCCGATATTTGTGTTTTCCCTTCATCCATGTCTGTGTGATCTTATGAACAGCGTGGATGACAAATAAACATCATTGTGGGCCCTAGGAACGGTTTCAACAGTGGAAATCATTATTCCCATGGTTTCCAATGGTGTGGTCCACTTGAGCTTTGGATATGCTTATATTTTGTGCTCAACCCCTAAAATGAGCTAGAAAATTGGATGGATGACATGGATAAATGTAACGTTATGAAAATTCACCTACCTGCAGTGACGTCATAAGGGCCGTACATATAGTTATACATTAGTTTGAACCCGTCCGTTACCAGATTCCACTGTCCCATTGTGGGACCCTAAGTATTCCAATCATTCGGGTGAATCACCGAATGACTCAAGGTTTAGTGTGGCCCTCCGTCTTGGTGGGCTTGACAACCCATGCGGACGTTGAGCCAAGGCAAGGGGCTGGACCGCTCGACTTGGGTTCCGAATGCAGTACACATGAGATGTGTAATTTTGTATGTCCTTTTGAACATTATCCACGTGGTCAAATCTGAACCGTTGAAACGCTGTGGAATTTGGGCCTCCTATCACAAATAAATCTATACGTTATTCCCTATTGCCGCTCCTCTGATCGTGACTCGATGACCGTTGATCGCAAATCGTACTGTGGCGGTTGATTGCCGCACCTGATCTGCAAGATATGTCGGCCCATAGTAGATCTCATGTTGACCGATCTTATAACCGGTTTACCGGGTTTATGTGGGACCCGGTGGGCCTTTACCAAACAAATCAGCCCTCCAAAGGGCTATAACCTTGAATTGATAAAACGTAGGGCTATCCAGGCTATTATGTACCTATTAGTGGAGTTCAGTCATTTCTCTCAAACTCAAGCACCCCTTTTGCTATAGAGAGAGATTTGAAAACTAGGTCACCTTGGAACTTGAGAATTGAAGTGTTTGTGTTGAGGCAAGGATTGAGACTTCTGATCCTACCTGTTGCTTCATCTCTGTCATGTTCTCAAGTCGCCGATGATCGTCTCAACTCATTGTCGGGATCGTTGATAAGTAGAATTCTCATACCTCTTATCCCGATGAATGCAATAAGTGCTACAAGCCCTAACCCTACCAATTTTGTTCTTACAAGATTGTAACCCATCGACCCTAACCTGGTATTGCGAAATCATACAAAATCCTAAACCCTAAGGTGCGAGATCATGCTTTTAGGTTTGCGTTTATCAAATTCTGTCGGTTTAGGATTAATGTGGGTGTTAGAGTTAGGATGAATTGTTGTTGATTGCTTTAATATGAGATTTAATACAATTATGTTTGTTTATTGATTTCTGTAGCCAACATGTTTGATAAAATGCCTAAATGAACTGATGTCTTATAATTGCGTTTTTCTAATTTCCTGTTGTGAAGCATGCTCACATATGATTAGAACCAAAGTAACTCTGCATATTCAATGATTAGGATTTTTCCTAAGTTTCGTTTGTTATGAAATTGCAAATGAGTATAAGATGAATTTTGATATGAAATGATTGGCCATACTTTCTGAGACGGGTAGCCAGAGTTTGTTGATCACCCAAGACGTACCCGATTGAATAGGAAAAATGGATGGTTGACGGTAGTTCACTACGCGGGTCTTAACTGCCCACGTCAGACCAAACGGAAGCTCATGTATCAATTGGTTTCGCCTAAAATACGGCAACATGGATGACTGATGGTTGTTGTAACATATTTCTTTGAATTCAGAGTACCCAAGGGCCTCAAATGTGTTAAGTCCATCGATAACTGAATGTACGATCTAATTCCGACAAGCCTCTTGGGCTAGTTATGGCGGTATGGGACACCGTGACCGTGTCGTCGGCCTATGCTGGGGTGGTTCACCTCCCCATAGTGTCCTTGGAGCAAATTTGGAAGGTACCAACCTTATCAGGTGTAATCGAGATGGTTGGGAGGACTCTATATTTATCAGCGTGAAGGGAACCATAATGTATTCATAGAAGAAAAGGGGATTCACGGGTTACTGGCGATGATCGACGATACACTATCAGAGCCAGGTGACTCAGATTCGGACCTATGATTGGACCCGGTACTAGGAATTCCACAAAATACTATTTAGAAATGAATTGATAATTCAAAACCTAATCATGCATGCATGTCATGGATCACCTAGGTAACTGTTCGACTATTAAAGGCTAGGGTACCGACGGACAATCCAAATTCATGTTCATTTTAGAGGTTCTGGGGTGCCTGGTTGCTTGATGTGGCGCTAGTGCTATCTCGTGTTCTTCATTGTTATCCGGAACATTTATGGTTTGCGAACTCATGTCATTCATGCATTAACCCACTAGACTAGGAATCTTTGTTTCGCTGAGGCTAATGCCCGAGACTGCTTTGTTTGATAATATGTTAAACTTCGAACTATAGTTCTCACTGAATTGATCACTCACACCCGCACTTTGAACAGTGTTATAACACACCACTAGATGAAGTTATATGGATGCAGGTGTGCTAGAGGAGGAAGTATTGCAGGGCAAGTTCGAGGACTTCGTCGAGTTCTCTTATTTTCAATTTGCCGATGATCAGATATAGTTGAGAGAGTTGGCTCTGTCGGTCTTATTTTGAGAGCCATATCTCTAGATTGTAAAAGATAATGTCTTATGTTTTAATTTTCCTTTTGGCTTGAGGCCACCCGTAGTGCGTGTGCCTTACATTTTGGATGATTATGTTTTTCAGTTAAGATAGATTTTACCTTTACTTGTTCCTATTCATTGCTTGTGGTTGATTCTACACTAGCACATTGATGCCAAAGAGTTAATTGTACATAAATCACGCTTCCGCAAGGCAACGGTAATACCCGAAATACCGAGACCTGACGTCACGTTCGGGTCTTGAGATTTGGAGCGATACAATAAACCACAATAGAGTTTACGAGTATCATAAAAGCTCATTGAGTCATTCATTACCCAATTTAATTTTCCCATAATTGGGCTTTAATCCAAAAAATAGGATGATTGAACACTCAGATGGCCCAACCCAAAGTACTCAGGGTGTGTTTGGACCACGTCAAATCACAATAATGTGGTGTAATGTGTAGTAAAAAAGTAATAATTATCATTACTATCATATTCGTAAGTATAAGAGAGTATTATGTCTCACCAGCTGGAAGATGCCTAGGCATTTCAACAGCAGGTCTCAGGTTCGAGTGCTAAGGAGACACACTAACCCCACTGGTGGGTGGGTGAGTGCTTCATTTGACTAACCCGGTGGGTGCGTTACATGAATAACAAAAAAAAAAGCATAAAAGAGAGTATTGTACTTATGCAATACTCCTCTTGCATGCATACTTGTGAAGTACTTTTATTGGTTAAATACATTTTGATGTAATTTTGTTCATATCAGTTATATTTATACTGTCTATTTATTTTGCAATATCATTTTAGGGTATGTCTTAAAAAATATGAGAGATTCAACACTCATGAGAACTATAGAAAGTTTTTAGTGGTAGATGTCTAATCCCTACAGTTAGTTGTGGTGTGGTCCATTTTGTATTTATATTTGCCTCTTTTTTTTTTTTATCTCATTGTGTAAAATGATCACACAAGATGGGTGAACCATGTGGATATTACACATACATCATGGTAGGGCCCACAAACAATGCATGCCAATCTACATTTGCCCATTCATTCATGGGGTGCCGAGATTTTAAAGAATTTTAATAATTTGACAGTTTATAATATCTATTCAAAGGGAAGAAGTAATGATGTGAGTTTTACTCTATATTAGTGTGGTTTCCTGTAACGCCCTGGAAATTTCAATCCTCGAGCCTTGAAAGTACTCGAGCCCCTATAGAAATTTTTCTATTTTAATTCTCAAATGAGAATGCATATGTCTAATTTAGAACCAATAATCTAGAACATTTGTACATGAAACCCTAGTTTGAATGATCCGATTTGATCGAAATCTCGTAAGACATTTAGACACATCAATCTAACCGTACATTCTTTGTTAGATATCATGGATAGCTACGGATTCGTTTTTAATTGTCTAATCCTATATCCGATCCGTTGATCAATGAATCTTAATCTATAATTTACTGAAATCACAATTGATTAACCTAAATAACCAACTCACAATGCAGATCCACCTTATACTACCCTAATCAATGAATCAAATCTCGATTATCTTGAGTCTAGAAACTAATTTGACAAAATAGCCATTTTGACATGTAAAACCATACGAATGAGATTAACCGCCCTTAACCTGCAAACAAATGCACCCCGTATATCACATCATGTACCTAGCTATGCCCGTTATGACCCAATAAAAGGATTCATCAAACTCTGTTCTTTAAATCATCCAATTGGTGTCCCAAAAACCTTAGAACAGCTATAGATCGTTCGTTAATGGGCCATTGATCACGAATCTACACAAAATCAATCGTCTTACTGGACTTGACCTTTCCCCTGCACCAGATGTCCAACACCCTATCCTGAACCGCACAACATAGGTCATGACCAGAGAGGGTGAGTTGTGCGACTCACCTTAACCTTGGACTATCTGGAACTATAAATACCAAACCCATTTGAGAATTTCATTTGAAATGGAATTTGGGGATTTTGCTTGGGTTTTCTTCTAGGGTTTGTTCAAACCCTTTTACTTTGTCACCTATTCCTTCTACCGATCGTAGGTGGGCCGTGCTTTGAGGTAAAATACCTCTCCTATTGTAGAAATTAGAAAGTTTCATTAGGGATTCTCATTTCTAATTAAGGTTTTTGTCGAATTTAGGTGTTCTAGCTGGATTTTCTTCAAATCCTTGAGGAATACTCATTCCTAGCTCGTGAATTCATCAATCAAGTGAGGACAATTTTTCTAAGTTGGCTATTATCAGCCCATGAGGGTTCCAAATAGTGAAAATTAGGTTTTTCTTGAATTTCATTCAAAATTAAGTGCCGAATGATTTATGTTTATGATTGATGTTTTGTATGTGTTGATTAATTACATGCTTACTTTGATGTGTGGATTGATTGCCCATTTGAATCGATTTTATGAAAATATGAGATTTGATGTGTTGTGCATATCAAGTGCTTGATGAAATTCCTGAGGTGAACAGAAGTTCACATATGCTTGAATAAGTGGATTACCATCCACCCAAGCTAGTGCCTAATTGTGAATTTGATGAGTTAGCCTACAATAGCACGCCAAGTGTTTGATTTTACGCCAATATATGAAATGAAGTATATCGCATATCAACTGTTTGATTTTATGCCTGATTTAGACAATGAATGCTATGATGTTCTATTCTTCTCACAACATACTTAGTATAATATTTAATTGACATGATTGAGATTAATCTATGAAAATCATAAATTATGGACTGCCTACTTGGGTTTGGCCGTCACAGACTTGTTTGGTCGACTTGGGAGTAACATGATCGACCTACCTTAGCTACACCGGTTTGGTTGATGTTTCGCTCAGCCTACCAAATCAGTCAATTTCAGGGTTAATCATATTTGTTTGATCATTGTTACATATTCTGTAGAATCTCGAATACCACAATTACCATTGTTACACAGTCACTTATAACTGTATGTATCAAGTCTCATGAGCCAAACATGTGGGTAACTGTGTTTGTGTTGTCTTTGACTAGTGTGGGTGACGAGCCCTCCAATAGCCTTGAGCATTGAATCCTACATACTGAAGCTCATGGGCCAGGCATGGTATATGGGTAACTGTGCTTGTGCTGTCTTTGACTGGTATTGATCCTGATGGTCTTATCGAGAGTCTTGAGCACCGATGCTAGGTGACGAGCCTACCATCATTGATCTTGGGTGACGACCCATTATCATGCATATGACATTCTAGGGCATCGAGACCCTTACCATTTGATTCATTATTCAGTTATGTTAGGTGACGGACCTAAATTGGGAATCCAGGAGCCGGGCATAGGATGCCCTAGCTGGCGGTGGGTCCCGGGCTGGTAGAGGGTACCCCGACCTGGCATTGTCCAGTGTTCGGTAAGGCCACTGTCTAGTGTCCGGCTTTCCTCGCTGTCCAGTGTTCGGCCGCATTCCTTATCGGTCGTGTTCCTGTTTGTAGGACTCTTGATCAAATTGAGGTATTCTGGTTTCACCAATACTGCTGATTGAATACGAAATTAAATAAATACTTGACAAACATGCATGCATTACATTTTCACTTGCATTGATCTGATGCTGCTGCTGGGTAGGTAACCCTACCGTTTATTTCTTTGGAACATAACATTTGCATATCATGACTGCATGCATTATTCAACTAGAATAAGAACTTGATTGTGAGGTTATGCTATCTGTTGATGCTGGGGTGGTAGGTGTGAGAGCCCTCACCATTTGTACTTATACTTGATTGTGTTAATGATATGTTTAACTTACGGAATGGTAACACTGAGTATGATTACTCACTCCCACGTGGGGGTGTTTTAAAACCCCAACCAGTTATTTTGATGCAGGAGTTGCTGTCACTCGATGCATGAGATGCAGGACCTGTTGGTAGAGGTGGGCAACGATCCGGGCCGAGCCGAGTTAGCCCTAGTTTGGTTTGGTTTTTTTTTGGGCCACCACAGTTTGTGGATCGGTTTGGTTTGGGTTTCGGGCCGACCCATGCGGCCTGAGTTTGGTTTGTTCCGAAAAAATCTGGTTCGAGCCGGGATCGGCTTGGTTGAAAATTTCAAACCGGGCCGGGCCGAGTTCAAACAGACAGTGGCTCTTATTTTCCTTATTCATTTAAATAGAAAAGAATTTAAAAAGTTAGAAAAAAAAAGTACAAACATATCTTACTATATGATGTTTAACATCCGAGTAACTTCAAAATAGACATGTAAGAGTATTTTCCAAACAAAAGTACACAAGCATAATTTTACAAGTGCAAGGAAACAGTGTGCATTCATGTATATGTATTATGTATTATCCATGTCATCATGTATATGTATTATGTATTATATCCATGTTATCGATCTGTTTTACATATCATTTTAGGACATGATCCTAAAATGGAATCATATCCAAAGCTCAAGTGGATCACACCGTAGGAAACAGTGTGCTTATAATCTACGAGCCGAATCAAAGCGAGCTGAATCAAATCGAGCTTTGAGCCGAGCCGGAACTGCCCTAGTTTGAGTTTGGTTTGTTTTTTCAAACGAGCTTGACTCGGAGGCTTGGTTTTGTTTAAACTTCCATTCGAACCAATCCAAATCGAGCTTTTTCAAACCAATCCGAACTGAGCTTTCGAGCTAGCTTGGTTTGTGCCCACCTCTACCTGTTGGCTTACCTATGTCATGCGTTTCATTTTTTACCTTGAATTGGACGTCTTGGGTCGATATTCTTAAAGACTTCATTGTACATGTATAAAATTGAGCCCCAGTTGAGTGGACTCCTTGATTGTGTAGATAATTGTATGCATTTACACTTTGAATTCAAACTGAATTATACACTGTTTAGCTTAAATCTCTATTTATGAGTTGATGCCATCGATTTGTGCCATTGAACTATACTTCCACAAAATACAGTCACTTCGGAAGAGTCAGGAGCCGCGGACTGCCCGACACCTGATTTTCGGAGCGTGACATTTCCAGTCATCCAAACACCCCCCTTTTACATAAACCTTTAAATTCACATGCTATGACCCACCTAAGTTTTAGAGTACTTTGATTTTATGTAATTCTTTTTAGTTGATGAGGCAAATAAGATGGATGGATTGGATGGAATATAAACCCTGTGGTGGGGCCATGCACAAAAGTAATGGTGGATGTTCCATCTTAACTGTTTCATGTGGTGTGGCCTTCCTGAAATTTAGATGATCATGGTTTTCGAGTTTTATAGAGTAACCCTACTTTCATGGAAGTGGAGCGCTTCTTTCCTGCTTTAAGGAATAAAGTTGAGGTAGGGGTTCCTTGGGGCCTACTAGGATGTATGGGTTTTATTTACACTATCTATTTATTTTTTCAATTTTTTTTTTGTGTGATTCAAAGAATTGGCGGATCCAAGGCCTAAATGGACCACGCTGCATGAAGCAACAATGATAATGGCACTTGCCTTTGAAACCTGCTAGGGACCATGGTGATGTTTATTTGCCATCCAACCTGTTCATAAGGTTAAATGTACGTGAATGAAGGGAAAACACAAATATAAGCTTTTATATAAACTTTTATCAAAACTTTCGCAGCTAACAAGAAGTTTTTAATGGTGGGCGTTCAATCCCAGCCCACTGTGTGGTCAACATGAGCCAAGGTGTTCTACCTTGTTTTTGGGAAAACTTGAAGGGCTTATGATAGAGGGATGCGTGATGTTGTTGGACGGAGATGTAGTATTTGCGAGATCAAGGAGAGCTTATTGGCCGATTTTACAAGAACACAACTGGAAACCTTTGGGTGTGCCACGATAGAAGTGACTGAGCAAATTGAGAGCGAATCAAGTGTAGGGATGAAAAGCTATATGAAGAAATGTACTGTCCAGATGAGAAGGGCCTAGAAGGTGATCATGGGGGGAGATAATTGTTGTAACCGTCACTATTTAGAAGTTTCTTGGCTCCATGGGGAGTCTATAAAAACAGAGGGGCATAGGAGAGCAAAGGGCCCAACACTAACAAAACAAACCAAATTTCAATTTATGTTTCAAATTATTATGCTCCTTAGCATTTTGTTCTTACATTCTTTAGTGTAATTGATAGCTTCATCCTTATTAACATAATTTTGTCCTTTATTTCCCTTAATGTTAGATGCGAGTTTACATTTCGTAGTAGTAAGACCATAGCTGTAGCGCTGTACCAAAATAATTATAGTTGTACTCCAAGTCAATGCCCATACGCTGAATTTATTTTAATCAAGTATATTATTCAAAAAGTTATTGTGGTCATCTTTACTAACCAATTGTAAGTATTCATTTTCTGTTGACATTTGTATTTGAAAAGTTCTTTCATTTGGGAGGCAAGAGTATGATCCAGTTTTGGAGGAGGAACCCTACCCACTAAGCATTGCCTGATTATTATTAATAGTTGTTCGAGTAATTGAATAGGCGACTGATCTTCTCAAATCTTGATCGTTTATGGTTGACTTCTTTGTATCTAACTATTTTGGTGCTTTGGGTCAAAGTTGTTTGGTTGGAATTGAGTAGTACAGTCGGTTCTAACATGCCCATCACAGCAAAGGCTACCGAAAATAACGAGCAACACATGGATCTGCATTGTGCTTTGGTTCTACCCGAAAATGACATGGAAAAAAGGATGAACGGCGTGGATAAAACACATACATCACGGTGGGCCCCACAGAGCTCCCGGCTGGACCGTGTCCGGGGTGGACGCAATCCGCTTCCCACTTTGATAACATTTCCCGCTTCCCTCTTTCAGCCCTGTTTGGGATCAGAGCAAAAAGGGCTGAACAAGAAATTTCGAAAAGAAAACAAAAGAGAAACAGTGGCAGTACGCCGATTCTATTCTCTCTGCTACTGTCACCCTTCCCCTTTCAACAGTCGTAGCTTTCACGACCCAAACCTTCTGTCTTCTGTTTTCCGCCTCTCGAGGGTTTCTTTTCTCTTACTAGAAAAGGCAGGGCGTGTAGCTTAGCTAATCTTCACCCTAGCTAACCTTCACCCTCAAGGAGGAGGGAATCGGAGGAAGAAGGATGGATGTTCGAGCGAGGAAAAGCAGAGAAACGAGTCCTGATAGAGTGAGAATGAACATGCAACCCAAGGTCATGAAACCCACCTTCAGAAAAGTTCAGGTCTTGTATTATCTCAGCAGGAATGGCCAGCTCGAACACCCCCATTTCATGGAAGTCTCTCATCTATCCAACCAACAGCTCCGTTTGAAAGGTACTAAAATTTCAAAAAGATGGGTCTTTTTTCATTTGTTTGTTTGAATGACCTTCATGCATTTTTATTTTATTTTACAAAGATGTGGTGGATCGGCTTACGGTTCTTAGGGGCAGAGGAATGCCTTCTCTCTTCTCATGGTCTTGCAAAAGGTACTGTGGTATCATGGTCTTTTTCCTTTCTTCTTCTTTTTTATTCTTTTATTCTTTTATTCTTCATCCATATATCTTTTCCTTCTTCTTTTGGGGTTTTAGGAGCTACAAGAACGGGTACGTATGGAACGATTTGGCAGAGAACGATGTGATTTATCCGGCGGAGGGAGCTGAGTACGTTCTCAAAGGGTCGGAGATAATAGAAGGGTGTGCAGGTAGGTGGCAGAACACTCCCTTAAGCAGTTTAGTGATAACCCATTTTCATTTTCCATGTTTTTTGTTTGGCAGAGCGTTTTCAGCAGCTTCAAGTAAGCAATAGGAAACAGAACCCAGAAGTGAAATTCCTGTCCAAACGCGACTCTCACGCTGGAAACCGAAGCCGGGGAAGTAGAGAGGAAGAAGAAGCAGAAGAAGAAATGGGTGAGGAAGAAGAAGAAGAGGAGGAGAAAGGAAGCAACGACAGCTCCAACATATCGCACTTCCGGTGTTCGAGAGGCGTCTCGACGGACGAAACGGAAGAAAACGAGAACCCCAAGGCGCAGAACAACGTAACAGAGCTCGACATAGATGACGGATCTCCACCGTCGACTTCCTCAACGATTTCCGAGAAAGCCCACAACAGCAACTCCCAACGGTTCGAGGACTGCGACTCGGGCGCCGAGCCGGTGGGGACTCGGAACTCGGTCCTGTTGCAACTCATCGCATGTGGGTCTGCCCCTGCTACCAAGGGTCGGAATGCGCCTGCCTTCAAACAGCCGATTGTTGCTGCTGCTGCTGCTGCTGCGAGAAAGAGCAGCAGCTTACACAAAGGCGTTCTCTGCAGGACCGCTACGAAATCGATGATGGCAGAAGAAGACGAGATAAACTACATGTCTGAGAACCCGAGATTCGGAAATCCGCAATCGGAAGAGAAGGAGTATTTCAGTGGAAGCATCGTCGAGTCGATGACGACGGAGAACCGGGTCGTGGACGAACCAGTATTGAAGAAATCCTCTTCATATAACGAAGAAAGGTATGTTTGATGTTTCTACTTTCTAGCCGTTGCCCGTTTTCGAGAATCGGTCGAGTTCACTCGGTTAACTCAAACGTTGACTCGGTTGGCTCGAGGCCTGCTAGCAAGGCTCGCCCCTTGTGATCCTCCAAGTGATGATCCACACCGTTCATCTAGATTCGGCCATAGCAAAATCTTCCCGCAGGATAAAACTCTAATGAGTAGGATTTTGCTACGTGGTTAGTCGTTGATGGGGTTTATGGATGAACGGTCTGGACCACCCGAGTGCACAGATGGACAACACGTGCCTTCCCGACGCCTTATCGGGACGATAGCCGTTGGATCCAGGGGTCTTTTGTTCGGTGATCCAAACTGTTCACAAGATGGGCCTCACAGGCGATAGAGGATAATAGACGATGAAACTCTTCGATTGGGATGCTTTGGGACGTTGATTAATAACGTTTTTCGTTTGAATATGGGTCGTCTCGTTGAATATTGCATTTTTCGGACAGACACCTTACTGATCACACATTTTGTCAGATCAACAGGTTGGATCACGAACATGACCCCTATCCAACGGCTATAATCACGACGTACAGTATCCTAATGTAATTGTAGGCTAGGAAAACCTCACATGCAACTGCAAGTTTCAAACAGCTTTTTTTTCCCCTTGGATTTTCCTTTATCAAAATAGTCATTTTGATGATCCAGCAGGTCCCATAAGTACCTTCCACTCTTGTATGCATGTGGCCACTGAACGTGTAGATTGACCTGATGTGTACCCCACCATCCAAATGAGCGGCTTGGATCGTCCAGTGGTTTTCACAGGGCGCATGCAACTTGAGTCTTAAGTTTTCTAGTATAAATGGAGAGAGGGCGCATGTATGTGGGCCGTTGGATCGGGTCCTTTATGAATATGATGGGCCTCACATTGGCCCATGTATGTGGGCCGGGTCCGGTAGTGTTGAGTTTGATCCAAATGAAACCAGTTGACTGTTTTGATTGTGCATTGCGCAGGAGCTTGAAATCGGAAATAGGAAAAGCCGTTGAGAAGCGAGAGGAGGAGGACCGGTGCTATACAGGCAAGTGCATTCCTCTGAAGAGATCTTCTTGCAAGCAACCCAAGAAAGGGTAGAGGGTAGCAGGTACTCCGCGGACTACTCAAAAGTGATATCTTAGCCAGCTAGCTGGGCCATGTGGATCGGCGTAAGCCTGTTCGACTTCTTTATCTGAAAATGATCCTAGCCAGTACATGATTTGTCTGCTCTTTTGATTCAATGGTTAGGATTGTTTATTGCAACTCAGGGTTCCTGTTTGGTCGGATGAGCATGCCCGGACTATGTCACTAGCGATTCACTTGAGTAGGCCGCGGAGCATAGAAAGTAGGGAGGGGGTGTTTGTAATTATCTGCAGCGGCGGTGTACGTTAGTTTGATGGGACTGATGGAATTGGGGTATGATGAGAGTAGACTTTTGGAATGGAAATGCAAAATCTTTATATCGTAATAAGTGAAAAGCGATTCTCTTTGATTGTGTCATTATTCATTACTCCCTGACTCCCTGATATCTGATATCTGTCTGTCCGTCACTAAGGATACGTGGATTGTGTCATTATTCATTAATCCTCTTACCCCTACTTGGAGGGGCTCGGTCGGGACAGGGCTCTGTGGCTACCGCCACTATGTATGTGCTTTATCCACGCCGTCGGATTATTTTAAGGTTGAAACCCAGAAAATGGGGCAGATAAGGCTCAAGTCGACCAAAACGGTAGAGATTGAACGCCCACCATTAAATACTTTTTGGAGCTGCAGAAGTTTTGGATCCAGCTGATGTTTGTGTTTTCCCTTCATCCATGTCTACCAGACCCCTTCATCCATGTCTACCTGACCTCATGATCACGTTGAGCGGCAACTAAACATCAAGTGGGCCCTATGAAGGTGTCAACGGTGGACATCATTATCACCACGTCTTCCTGTGTGGTCCTCTTTTTTTTTAGCTCGAATATTTAACGGGAAGCCCCTGCAGGAAAGAGTCCCCTGTGGCAGGGGGCAGAACGCAATCCAAGGAGAGGATTATGTGAGACCTCGGATCCCGCCAAGGAGGGTGGGACCCCGACAGTGGGGCTCACATTGATGCATGTGCCTTGAATCTACCCGGCTAACCATTTTGAAAGCTCATTTTAGGGCACGACCCCAAAACCGAAGCTGACTGAAATCTTAGGCAGACCACACCACATGAAACAGTTGTGATTGAATCCCCACCATTACAAAATTCATTGATTCCTCATGAATGTTTATTTGCCCTCCATTCAACCTGTTGATAAGGTCACAAATACCTAGATGAAGAGACCACATAAATATCATCTTGATCCAAAGCTTTTGTGGCCCACAATAAATTTATTTTTAATGGTCAATCACCACTGTTTCCTGTACTATGGTCCATTTGGGATTTTAAACTGCTTCACTAAAATGAGCTTTTAATATTGATGAACAGCCTGGATGTAGTCATATACATCACAGTGGCCCTACAGTCAGGGTCCCACCACCTGATGATCCAAAACACACGTCATGCGTGATCCATGACTTCGATTTTTATTTTTGGAGTTAGCTGTGTGCCGCTGAATGTTTTCTTTCAAATAGCCTACGGTAAAATTATGCCACGTAAGTTTCTTACTCTAGTTGGTATGGCTTATTATCTGGAACATGGAAGGTTTTGATCACTGGACCATCTCAGCATGTGACCCTCCAACAGGAAGCATGATAGACCATATTTCTCAAAGGGGAATTATTTCGTGATATTTACTTCAAACACATGGACCTAAAAAATTAGGTTGCTAAGGGTGTGTTTACCGCATGGATTAGGTGGGATTAAACCGGATAGGACTGTAGGATTGCTTGAAAGTAATCATTATATGCTGTAGGGATTGTCGTGGGACTAAAAATTTTCACCGAATACGATTATAGGATTGCTTGAAAGTAATCATTATATAACGTAGGGATGGTCATAGGACTAAAAATTTTCATACCATCCTATTCTACAAGATGCTATGTTTGGCTAGCAATGGTGAAAACCCACCATCTCAGGTGGAGGAGGCATGGATGAGATAACGGTTAGGATGAAGATACTATATTTACATAACTAATTTTGTGGGCCCACAACAATGTATGTATTACATCCACACTGTCTATCTATTTTACGAGATCATTTTAGGGCATGGGCCGAAAAATGAGGCATATCTTAATGTCAAGTGGACCACACATCATAAAGCAATGGAGTTTTAACCGTCTACCATTGAAAACTTCTTGAGGGCTAGAGAAGTTTTGGATCAATCTGATATTTGTTTTTCTCCCTTCATCCATGTCTATGTTTTTCTCCCTTCATCCATGTCTATGTGACCTCATGAACAACTTCAATGACAAATAACCATCATGATGGGCCTTGGGAGGGTTTCAACGGTGGTAGCCATTGTCCTCACTACTTTCTATGGTGCGGTCCACATAAGCTTTGGATTTGAGTTGTTTTTGGGCTCATGCCCTAATATCATCTTGATAGACGGATGGACGGTATGGATATAATATGTATATCGTAGTGGGGACAATAGAGCTTGGTGATGGACCGTCATATAATCTGCTTCTGATTTCTTCTCTCTATCAAGATTTGCTCCAGCTATGGTAATTTAAGTGGGATTGCGAGAATCCCGACATAGTTTTCAAAGCATAATCCATCGCCAACAAAGATCACAATCAAATAGGAGTTGAATTTGAAAAAGTGATTTTCCCAATTCAATCCCATTTAATCCCACCAAATCTCGTACGACAAACACGCCCTAATGGTTTTAGTTGAACTGATGGATCATTGGACAAGACAAAACGTGGGTGTGCGTCAAAAGTTTGGACTCACAGGCAGGTGTGGTTCCAAAAGTTTGATCCAAATTATTGAGTTGGGTTTGCAACAAATCCAACTGGCCCAACCTTTAGCTAGACCTAGATTATGAATGGGTCCAATTTGGACCCACCATAAGTGGACCCATCCAAATTTGGGAAAATTGATGTAGAGTGGGTTGCCTACTATTACATGGTCCAGTTGGACCAAAAGAAGACCGGTTAGGGTCGGAAGTGATCAAAACCATTTATGGTCATATCTTGCAATTCAAGATGAGTTTCCAAGCGTATGATATATGATTTTGGGGTAGCTTGAGTTACTTTAGCCAACCAACCCTTCTGGGTTGCCCATGCCGGAATTGAGAGATTCGACCAGATCGATAGTCATAAACTTAATTTTATTTCAATTTTACTATTTATAGTAAATATTGTTTCGATCATAACTTTTGATTCATAGGATTTTAGAGCTTGTGCCCAACATGACATACGTTAATTAGGTTGGCCCTGCTCTATGGGCCACAACCACTGAACAATTCCAGCAAATGAAATTACAGCTGCAATTGTAGATAAAAATAGGTCAAATCAAGTATGTGAAACGTTCACTTGGTGGGTCCAATCATGGACTACGTCTGGCCCACAAGATTCATTCATCAGACCACCCCATTTGTGGCTTGTATAGAATTTTTGAAAGAAAGAAAAAAAAACACTGCGAAAATACAAAAACAAAAGTGGAAAACAAGGCAACTTCTGGACCTCTCAATCTGGCTCGGGTGCGTGATGGGCCAAAAGCAACAGTCCTGATCCCAACCTCTAATACTTATGCAAGTGGCCGCACCCGCGTCTGGAATGAGTCACCCACTTTTTGTGCAAGATCTGGGCTGTCCATTAATTGTGCCCCACTATGAATGGTGGATAAAACGGCCCTTGGAACCCAAAACGGGGTGGGCCATGATGATGGGTTCTTAGTAAACGGGCATAAATTGTTGGTCCAGATCTGGCCCAGAGGCTTTATATTTCAGCCATGCCTGGCCTGAATTCACCGGGCCAGCCCGGCGGATAGACATTCCCGCTTCAAGGAGCAAGTTGAGGGTCCATAGAGACTTCAAAACACATATTTGAAGTGACTTGGAATTTATTGAAAACAATTCTAGAAAAATAATTAGTGGCCATCTCTATTAATATGAACTTATTTGCATATTTCTAAAAAAATAAGTCTTATTATTATTATTATTATTTTATTTTTTTGTAAAAAATAGATTGTTTGGTAATTCTGTTCTACATCTATTTATTTTAGACATGAGGTTTTACCTATTAATTCTTTAGTAATTGAGAGTTTATTTTTTTAAGGTCGTACTTTACAGAAGTGGTTAGGCATTTTTTTTATTAGTTTGGAGAAAAAGTTTATTCTTAAACTTCTTAAGTAATTCTCATCTTGCGGTCTTCTCTCTCTCATAGGTGGGCCCACATGATATACGAATTATATTGAAGTGATAATGGACGGTTCACATCAAAGGTGGGACCCATTTGAAGTATTGTGAACATTGAAGGTGGGGCTCCACATGATGAATGGTCCATATCAAGGTGGGCTTACATAATGGAAAGAGCGGGCCTCATATGATGGATGGCTCACATCAAAATAGACAGTCCACAACAAGAGGGCCCACCTGATGAATAACCCACGTCGAGGTTTCGCATGATGGATGACCCATATCCAAAGTGGCACAACATGATAGATGATCCATATAGAAGATGCACCCCATAGGATGTACGGTGGACATTCAAAGTGGGCCCCGCATGATGGATGATCCATCAAAGGTGGGCTACTAATGATGAATAGTCTGCATCAAAGGTGGGCCACACATGATGGATGGCTTAGTTCAAAGGTTGGGCCACACGTCGGCTTAGGTCTGACTTCCTTTCCTGCGAAGGATGGCCCAAACCAACGTCGAGGCCCGCTTTTGGGTGTGATGTTCCCACCCATGCCCTACAATCCTGGCCTCTTCTTTCTTCCCTGGTCTAATCATCCAACACAAGCCGGGAAAAAAAACAAAGCCTAATCACGGGTATAGCCTGCATTTTGACATCCCTATTCTTTGGAATCACCGTTGCTAGGGAGACAACTGCGGCGGGCCATGCAAAGACATAACGAAGCCCAGCCAAGAAGTCAAGGGCCATCCCAGCCCATGAGGAAATACATGTTGTTCTAAGGTTAGATTATATGCACTATCAAATATTCAACTCACGAATCTTAAAAAGTCCAGTCGGTGATTAAAATCCAAGCCATGGGCTTGCCTGCACCATCCCAATGATGACTGGCCCATCTGGGTCCCTAGCCGGGCCATGCCACGGACAAATATGTGAGATCCAGTCTGCGTTGCACACGAGTGGTATTTGTGGGTCCCGACATTTACATGCCTTGGCCCAAGAGTCAGGCAAGACCACTCAAAAGGTGGGCTTAAGTGTGAGAAACAAACGAACAGCTGAGAAATAGTAGGTGATTTTTCTTCTTCTTCTTGGACGTCCACTTATTTGTAAACTTCGGCTCCCATAATCTGTATTATTTATTTATTTATTTATTTGGCAAGGCATCCACACCGTGGGACCAACATGAGGAATGGCCAGGGTCGTGTAACCACGTAGGACCCACCATTTATTCTCTTCTGCTTTAGTCTATCCTCCCGCAAATGTCCTTAGAATTTCTCTGCAGTGAAGATTACACTGATCAGACCATCCTAACCATCTATCTAGGAACATCAAATGGATGGTTAAAAAGAATTGTTGGACGGTTCAAATTCAAAACTTAAATATCACACTGTTAAAATAACTAATCGATGAGATTTTCAGATGCAGATTCATCCAATGGGGTGTATGATTTAGACAGTTTGCCACGGATGATTGCAAGTTTGCATCCACATGTACGGTGAATGACATGTAGATCCATAGTGCAGCCGTACTCGAAGGGGAGTAATTTAGGTCAACCAACCGCATAAGGCCCTAACTAGTTGAGATTTGATTGTACCATGTGCTATGGGAAGAGATGAGCTACACAAAGCACATTCGAAAGTGGTTAGTGTTGGGGTAGCCTTTAAACTGTGTACGAGTTGGGTGCTTAAACTGGTTGGGCAACTGGTCTGGCTGTGTAACCCAGATATACGTGGAGGCCCCCCCTAGACAATCTGTGTGGCCCTATACCGGTCGGCCGACCAGTTTGCAAGGGGCTCCGACCAGTTGGCAGTAAGGCAGAGGTTGGCGTATTTCCCCTGGACTGTTTTGTATGCTAGCTGATCGGTCGGAGGTGCGCGCGGATTTCTTGCGTAGCTTGCAGTACTGCGTAAGATGTTTCTATTTTCGGAGTTTTGCTTATTTAAGGCGTTGTAATACGGACTTAAATGATATCCTAAGGTGTCTAAGGTTTCCTAATCGTGTTAGGAAGATGGGAGAGAGTTGTGTGAGAGAGAACTTAGATTTTCTCTGTTTATTCCTTGCTTGTGGGCTGTCAATCTCTGTAATCTTCTGTTATTCATAGTTGATCGCTTTATGTCGTGGTTTTTTACCCGTTGAGAGGTTTTTCCACGTAAAATAAGATTCTCTTGTGGTGAATGCTTGTGTGTGATTGATTTCATTGTGTTTCTCATTTGATCTCGCATTACTCTGCGCATTTCGGCTTCCGCTTCCGCTGCCGGTTTTCCCAATAGTTAGGTTAAGTACATATCGGCCCAGTTGACCCAATACAATCTGGTCATATAAAGCCTTACCCAATCCACCCCCATCACAAGAATCCTGCTAATAAGAAGATCCAGGTTGATCAGTTCTCTGATCACATATGCATTCCCTCTGAACAACGTTGAAGGGTTAAAATCTTCTCATCAAGAAGATTGGTGGGACATCAAAATGGGGCTGATCAGATCCACAGGTTAAATAAAACTACTTGGTCCACATTCATCCAATGCTTGTAACTACCACACGTTGGAGATGTGGGGGCTCCATGATGTTTGTGTGGAATCTAATCCTTGCATCTGTGTAGGTTATTTATTTTTGCCATACATCCCACGAATCATCTTAATGAAAACCCCCCACATTATGTACATAAAATGTGAAAATCATAGCTGCATGAAAAATAGAATTTATGGTTTGAACCATTTATGCTATGGAATATAAACTAAATTTGATATACCGTCTATAATTAGAAATGTTCAAGCATAAAAAATAGGATTTAGGATTGAAATTGTTCTATAACCCACATGCGGAGTTATTTTGTCAACTTTAATTGTATTTGTTTTATGGGTGGTGATTATAGGTGTTATTTTATTAAATTCATTTAAGTAGTTAAAGGTCTATTGGTCTCGAATTTGGGCACATAGTGCGTGTTCGTAGTTTGCAAGTGTGCTAGAACTGATTTGCGGTTCGATTTAAACTAAACGCCTTTGACCACTGACGTAGAGATAAAGTGGTGTATATAACCAGCCGTCTATTCAGCCAACTGTCAAGTACGCTTATCAAATAATTTGTGAAGATTGGGGCTATTCCTCTAATGAATCCTTTATGCCTTGAAAACTAAGGACTTTTAAGTCTATGGTTGAGTGGACTGTGATAATGAAAATCGGGGAAATGAGCGAATGGAAGGGAATTATGAAACTTACTACTAGTACGTATCAGAGTCCTGGTTAAGAGCAGCAATGTGCTTTATCGAGTAATGTATTGATGAGCAAGGAAAGGGCAATGCCGAGACTATAAGCTACAGTCGACCTAGCTTATGAGTGTAGGTGGACAGTTCCTAAAGCTACAATCTTCTTTTAGATCCGACACTCATGCACAAATGGAAGAAAATTATAGCTATTGGCTATCACTAAGTCAGTCAGGCGTGGTCGTAAGGATGGATTAGACAACTCCTATAAACTAAAGATAAGTGATCCAGAGGGCTAAATAAGTAGCGTTGCACTGGATTGATAGTTAATTTATGTTTGATTGATTAATTGTGCCATTTACTTTGAATCATTATTTGTTATTTATATAATATAGGATGAAGTCGTGATAACTGTTGCCTATGTGTCAATTTTGTACACTACCAACAGCAAGCCAGAGATTACTCCAATTCGAACGTGCATGACCTTTTATCGCATACATTCTTATCTTGTCAATAGCTTCTCGTACGTTCTTTGGTGCTAACATATCCTTAATAGTTGCTATTGAGAATTTCTGATCTCAGAAAATAAATTAATTGGAAAAAATAAAAAATAAGGACAAGCTGAAGCACATGAAAACACACTGTCCTCAAAGCGTATCAGCCCTATTCAAATTACTTTGAGTCTGCTGATGGTTTCCAGGCGGATTGCTTTCAAGATACGACAAGCTTTATGTGGTTCTGCGTTCAACAAGAAACGAATAAACCACTATGGAACTCAGTAACACTATTTGGCAGATGATGAAAAGAAATAAAGAAAATGAATGACGGTCTTCTTATTGCAGCAGTAGACCACTACTCTGGTCTAAGTGGCTTGGTTTGTATCAACCAAACCGAGAGGGTAATAGACTTAGAAAGGTGCTGGTTTAGTTGAGATAGTTTGGATTGCAATTGTTGTGTTGAAATGAACCAGACCTGTTCGGTTTATATAGGCAAGGGTGGTTGGTAGTTTTGGTCTAAAGTCATAATGGCACTAGCCGTTTTCTAACTGTTGGGCTAGCCATATGCAGCTGTTACTGCCTGGTCTGGACCGTTACTGCATGAGTAGTTACACAAGTCCTTCTAAATAGCCATATAACTCTCTATAAAAAGCACAGAGGTCTCTGTGTCAGACCTCCTACCCACAACACCTCCTCTATTTCGAACCCAGCCACTAGCGCCTCTACAGCCACACTGCCTCACATGCCCCTCGCCCTCGCACCGAACCCGTGCTCGTGCGCGGTGTTCCAGTGCGAACACGCAAGCCACCATTCTCCTCTCTTCCACTATAAATAAGTAAGGTGCACAAAAAATTCTTCTTCCCATATGGGACAAAAAATAAAGAGGGGTTTTTTTCTTCTTCTTATTTTTCAAAATAGTTTTTTACCAACAATTTTTTTCAATAGTTGCAAATCCTTATCTCCGAATCACATGAGCAACACGATCTCCTGACAATTTGTTGAAAAACAAGCTGTCCTTCATTTGTGTCGCATAGCCACATTTACACCATTAATATGGAATCGCCAAATCTTGTCCAAACAAGGTGTTATCTAAGGATTAGATGATTAGTTTTATATTTTAGTTTATTAATTGTAGATGATATAACTTTAGAATGAGATAGAGTTAAGGATTCAATTATGAGTATCACAAGGTTAGGTTGCTTCTTGGGCTAATTTCTCTTAAGGATGGGCTGGGGTTTGAATTGATCCTTACTAGTTTGAATGTGCATGAAATTATGCCTTTAGCCATACGCACATCACTGCGAGCACCACATGTTAGTGGGTGTTACCCTGATTGTATGGGGCTCACCTTGATGAATGTGTTGTATATCCACATTGTCCATCCATTTTTCCATCTCATATTAGGACTTGATCCCAAAACTTAAGCAGATCCAAATCTCAAGTGAACTATACTACTGAAAAATGTGGTGATGGGCAATTAAAAACATATGATGAGCCATAAAAGTTTTGAATCAAGTTAATCTTTATATTTTTCTCTTCATCCAGGTCTACTTGACCTCATCAACAGGTTGGATGACAAATAAACATTACGATAGGCCCTAGGTAGTTTTAAATGGTGAGCATTTAATCACTATTATATTCTTGTGGTGTGGTCTACCTGAGATTTGGATCTGCTTAAGTTTTGGGACCACATCTTGAAATGATTCAAAAAAAAAAAACATCGTGGATATATAACACATTCATCAAGGTGTGCCCCATGGTTAGAGTAACACCCACTAAGGTGTTACCCAAGTAACACCTAATCCACTCCCATTCTTCTCTAGTAGCTAGAGTTGTACACGAGTCGAGCTAGCTCGATTGGCTCGCTAGACTCGGTTCGAACCAGCTCGATTTGAACACTGGGTTTGAATCGAGTCAAGTCATTTTTTTTTTAGTTCAGAGATTTTTAAGCCGAGCTCGAGCTGATCCTGGCTTGATTCGGCTCAATTCGAAGCTTAGTTTGTGCTGACTCGGTTCGAGTTTGACTCGACTCAGCTAGTTGGAATGGGGAGGGTTTTTAATTCCATATGAGAAGAGAGCAAATGAATAAAAGGGAAAACTGTTTATAAAAATAAGTGGAATAGCAGTCAAGGGTGTCAATGGGCCTAGGGTTGCTTTCGTGCTCGGATTTTGAACTGTTTTGGGTTGAGCTTTTGGGTTGGGTCTATTCAAATTTTAGTTATTTCCAGGCTTGAACTCGGCTTGAACTTGGTTTGAAAGCTTGACCGAACCAAGCTGAGTATGCCATTTTAGCTCGAAGGTCTAGCTAGGGTGAGCTCGAGCCAACGTTGTCCGTTGGTTGAGCCGAGCTGAGCTAGGCCCAACTCGATTGGGTTTGATCCGATTCACAGCTCTACCAGCAGCTGTAGCATGTGAGGAACCCGGAACCCACCTTCGGAGTGGGTTAGATGACGCTCCAAATCTGTCCAGGTGGGTGGGACCCTTGACTGTGGGGTCACAGTGATGCATGTGCCTTACATCCACACCGTCCAACCATTTTGAAATCTCATTTCAAGGCATCATCCAAAAAATGAAGCTGACTAAAATCTTAGGTGGACCACACTTCAGGAAACAGTCATGATTGAATCCTCACCATTAAAAAATTCATGGATTCCACCAGAATATTTACTTGCCATCCAACCTGTTGATAAGGTCTCAAACACCTAGACGAAGAGACTACGCAAATATCATCTTGATCCAAAGCTTTTGTGGCCAACAAGAAGTTTTTAGTGGTCAATCACTACTGTTTCCTCTACTAAAGTCCATCAAGGATTTGGAACTGCTTCATTTTATGGATCATGCCGGAAAGTGGGCTTTCAACACGGATGGACGGCGTCGATGTGACCCATCTCGGTGGATCGGGGTCTCACTTAATCCGCTCTTCTTTTTTTTTTTAGTTATTCCCTGTCGGTGGATTTTTGGCGGACGGGCCATCTCCCATTGTACCAACATTTTCCATCAATGAATCATGGATCCAATGTCACAAACTCAAAGCCCGAACTTATGATGCAATCCCCCATCATTGTGTAGATTCTCTTTGGTTATCTCAGCTCCGGAGAGTGTGTTGATCGGACGGCTAGTAGCATCCTATTGGCACCGTCGACCATCTACAGTGGGCCCGATAGTAATTATAGCGGGCCAAAATTTAGGTACCGTCAGCGACACGGAACACCCCTTACTCATTACTCATAAGCATTCACTACCTTGCGGTGTAGCTGTCCTTTGGGCACGTGGTTGCACCGTCATGGGGAGCGGATTAGGTGCGACCCCGGACTCACGCAAGACGGTGCGGCTATTACGTAGGTTCACTGTAGGGCCCACATTGATGTATATATTATGTATCCACACCGTCCAAATGTTTATAAACATAATTTTATGGCATTAAACCAAATATCATGCATATCCAATTTTCAGGTGGACCATAGCATAAGAAACAGTGGTGATTGACTATTAATGGGGCACAAGAGTTTTGGATCAATCTGATATTTATTTTTTTACCTTAATCCAGTCTCAGTTAACCTTATCCACAGATTGGATGGTAAATAAACACTACATAAACATTAATGAGCGCCCTAAGAAGTTTTTAATGGTAGGACGGGCAATCACCCCTGTTTCTCATGGTATGGTTCACCTGATAATTGGATCTACTTAATTTTTGATACAATGACTTAAAGTATGTGAAAAAATGGATGGACGGAATGGATACATAATACATACGTCAAGGTGAGCCCCACAATAAACCCACGATAAGGGCCGCACGCTCTTAGGTGAGGCCGGGTCTCACCTAATCCGCTCCCACCGTCATGGGGCGCGGATTTCCTGCGTAGGAAGTTCCTGCCTTGGGAACCAAGGTGGGGCCCACAGTGATGTATTTTATGAATCCACCCGGTCCATCCGTTTTGGGAGCTCATTTTAGGACATTTAGACAAAAATGAATGGGATCCAAGACTCAAGTGGGCCTAAAATGTGAGGATTAAATGTCCACAGTTGAAATATTTGTGGAGCCACAGGAGTTTCGAATCAGGATAATATTTGTGTTTCCAGTTCATCCCAGTAGTGACGTTATGAATGGTATGGATTTCATATAAACATCACTGTGGACCCAGGGAGGTTTCAACGGTAGTAATTTACCTACCCACCTTTTCCTTTAGTAAGGCCCACTTGAGTTTTGGATCCTGTTCATTTTCTTTTTAATGTCCTAAAATGAGCTCCCAAAACGGATGAACGAGGTGGATTCATAGAAAAAAATCACTATGGGCCCCACCTTGGTTCCCATGATTTAGATGGGCGAGGATTTCCTGTGAAAGCCTTGCGCAGGAAGTTCCTGCGCTGGGGACTTAAGGTAAGGCTCAAAGTGATTTTTTTTAATAAATCCACCTTGTCCATCCGTTTTTGTGAGCTCATTTTAAGACATGAGAACAAAAATGAATAGGATCCACGTGAGGATTGAACTTTCACAAGTGAAATATTTGTGGAGCCACAGGAGTTTCGAATCAGGATAATATTTATGTTTCGAGTTCATCCCATCAGTAGTTATGTTATGAACGGTATGGATTTCATATAAACATCACTGTATACCTTAGGGAGGTTTCAACGGTAGTAATTTACCTACCCACATTTTCCTTTAGTGAGGCCCACTTGAGTCTTGGATCCGGTTCATTTTTGTGTTTATGTCCTAAAATGAGCTCCAAAAACGGATGGACGGGGTGGATTTATTAAAAAACATCACTGTGGGACCCCACCTTGGTTCCCAGCCTGCGCAAGGCTTTCGCAGGAAATCCGCGCCCGTGTCATATGTTCGAGTATAGTTATGTGGGACGCAACTTTGAAATGGGCCGTGATCCGAAAATCACGCATATGATTTTCATCCCTACCGTAAGTTACGGTGCTTTCAAGTTTCAATTCAAATCTACGCGGAGAGAGAAAGAGGCTTCCCCAGACAGGCATACGTCTTCAAACTGTCACGCACTCGGCACGACCCCACCACCCATGTGACGAGAAAGATACCGTTACTCTGGTGTAGGATGACCATCCATACGCGTCCATATTTCAAACAGCCAATGTTATTCCGGCACCTACTTCCGTCCGTTTTAACTGACCACATCGTGGGCCCGCAAGTCACGCTCCCAAAGTTTCTTAGAAGAATTTTCAGTGTCATTCTCTTCACTTCCAACGTTCATTTCATTGCGTAGATTGGGATATATAGGATCCTCCTTTAAGTTTTATTTTTTCTACTATCACCGTCGAATGATGTGGTCCACAATGCAGGCGGTCGGGATTGATTTACACATACATCACGTCTAAAGCTCGGCTGCGTGCATGTATATTTCATTCGTACTCCACCGTCGTATCAAATAAATCCTGACCCTGTTACTCCACCGACTCCAGCTGCACTCTCATTATGACAAAAAACTTTGATACTCTGGGATAGTATGATGGATGATACGCAGGCACTTAGAAGTTGCATACATAGTCACATTAAATTGTCCAAATTTTGGTTCTTAATTTTGATGTACCATGAACTAAAACTTACGTTTATTTTATTGTTTAACTATCTGATTGGTGGACATTAATTGGACGGTTAAAATGGACGTACATCCAATGGCTATGCTTCAACAAACAACTGTCCACTAATCAGAGGTTAGAATGGTCTGAAAGATGCTATTTATAAATTTGAGTTCAAAGAAAGTGGATTCAACAATTTACTCGGTTTAATTGAAGTAAATGTACGCCACATGTATAATGTCTGAGTGCCTGTGTATCAAGCATCACACTCTACCTGAGTATCATGTTACCACCCCTTGGTATAGCCCAGCTCGCTTACGTCTGCTGCGACTCATATCCATCGTATATCGCCACCACTGTGGCACACAATAAAATGTATTTTTATCATCGGAACGGTCCATATTCTCATTCATATATAGGTCAGCTGTTTTTAGAAATTACATTTCAAAACTATACTCAGTTTCTATAATTATAGTTGAATACAAACTGTTTAAGGCCTTTCTTTTATAGTTGTAAATTATTCTACCGATAACGATCTTCATAATAATTAATTTCATTATAGTGGAACCTATATATAAATTAAATAAGATGGACAGTTCCGATCAATGGACCCCTCGGAACGTGGGCCCCAATGTGCGGCGATACACAATAAATTATCAGTCGCGACAGACTCAAATCGAAATCACCGCACCAAAGCCCTCTTTATCTTCTCTGCTTGTTTTCTCACTCACATTGTCGTAATCCCTTTCCCTTTCCGTCTTCCAAGGCAAATCAGAGAAACGCAAACCATGGCTAGGCTCCTGATCTTGATTGCTCTCTGTGTCCTCCCGGCGCTCGTTAGCGCTCGCACCGCAAGAAGCAGCTACTTGACCGTGAAAGGCCGCGTCTACTGCGATACTTGCCTTGCTGGTTTCGAAACCAGCGCCACCAGTTACATCGCTGGTATTTTTCTTTTCCCCTTTTCTCAGCACTGTAGCGGTCTATCGTGCGCCTTAGGGGTGATCTTGCACCCTTTTTATTTTTACAGCTTTACATTCGGCATTCGTTTCTATTTTCTAGCATTGCAACTGTGAATGTGGCAAAAGAGCGTCTAACGTGCGCTGTGGAGTCATGGTACCGTTAGATGCAAGTCTTATAAAGAAGAAAAATGGCAATGTTGGTACAATCTATCTGTTGGCATGCAGCTGTGCAGATCAATACGGTTCAGACTGTGGGTGGCATCATTGATGGATCAGACACCGAGTTTCGCACTGATAGGATGATCCTGCCCATCCAATCGACTTCTATCAAATGGACGGTTCATAATGGAACTGGCGTAATGCAAACGTTAGGATCTCCCTATCCCTGTGGTTTTCTGGCCTTGCTTCATCCTCAAGTAGATGCTCTAGATTACATACATGGATGAGTGGGAATGATGACATACTATCAAATGTATGGTAATTACCATATGTCTGAGCTGTGTGGGGTCCACCGTTATGTACTAGTGCCATCCAACCTGTCACTTGGATGGGCATTGGTGTGTTAGGCCTAGATCTAAAAACCCAGCCTGATCCATAAATTAGGTGGGCCACACCAAAGCGAAGGACATTGGGGAGGGTACATGCTCCGTAGAAATTTCCAGATGGAATGTGTGGTCCACAGTATTCTGTATATGTCATCCAATCCATTCATCAGGTGATCCCTACCAGGATGAAGGGTTGCGGTGAAAGTAAAGCTATTCTGAAACTTACACGGGCCAAAACAAGTGAGCATATAGGTTTCAGGTGTTAATGCAAAATGCTTCTTGTGGTTTGTCCTACATGAGTTTTGGATCTGGATGATACTTGGGATGCACGGTGATAATGCAGAGGCACACCAGATGCATGATTCGGATTCCACATACACATCATGGGCGGGCCAATATGGTAACCCACCCACATTAGATTGGTGAACATGTTATTCTTCTTGATCATTTGGATATGCAGATTGTTTGGATGGTCCAAATCAACAACGTTGGAAGACTGTTGATTTAGTTGAACTGTCTTGACCCCATAATTGCAGACTAACGGCTGATCCTAACCATCCGAGCAAATTGGACTTTTCTGTGGGCTATTTTATCTATATGTTTTGTAGACAGTCCAAATGCAGGCCCTTGATCAGAGACCTAACCATCCGAGCAAATTGGACTTTTCTGTGGGCTATTTTGCCTATATGTTTTGTGGACAGTCCAAATGCAGGCCCTTGATCAGAGAGCAATGATTGTATAGGGGCTAGGGTCTACCCTATTTTATGGTTAGGCCCATTGATTGAATGGTTCTGTTCAATGGGCATGTCTACCAATTGCCATAGAGATGGTTTATATACATTGCTCATTTAGCTCTCTCTACCCTGTTCCATAGGTGCTAAAGTGAAGGTGCAGTGCCGTGAGAGGGAGAGTGGGCGGTTGACATACAGCACCGAGGGGGTGACTGATCACAGTGGGACATACTTGATCCCGGTCTCCGACAACCACGATAATGAAATCTGTGAGACAGTGCTTGTAAGCAGCCCCCAGAAAGACTGCGCGACCGTCATGCCTGACCGGGAGCGTGCCCGTGTGTTCCTCAGCCGCAACAATGGCATTGTGTCCGATTTCCGGTATGCCAACAACTTGGGCTTCCAAAAGAACACGCCACTGGCTGGATGCACCCAGCTGCTCAAGCAATACCAGGAATTTGATGACTGAAGGAGTAGTTTTCTGTCATTTGATTTAATGACGATGTTTTGGTTCTTCTCATTTTCTACGGCCTTTGGATAGTTATTGTCTGTTTTTACTTCACATGTGCACTTCTTATTAAATACAATGCTTGAATTTATTGGACTTATGTAATATCACTAGAGTCACCTGTTGTGACTTGTGGAAGGTAAGGTAACTTATTATTTCATATTCCCAAGTATCTAACAACATGTTCTGTCTGCATCATGTTGCCTAATGCCTGTTTGTTTTACTTGTATAACCGCCTAAAACGCAATCTATCCATTAGGTTAGCCCCACTTTGTGGATGCCCCAGTCCAAGAATCTGGTGGGCCAATCTTTCAGAAAAAAAGAAAAGAAAAGAAAAGAATCAGGTGGGCCACACTAAGAAAATGGCAGCAAGAAGTTCGCAAAATACCCACATTTGATGTACATGTGTAGGTCGCCTTACACCGGACCAACCACCTTGATTTTTTGGTTGGGGCATCTATGCGGGTTCCACCTCATAAATGGTTTAGATCTCGCACAAGTGTGACTTGGCTCATGGGGCTGTGTGTGTATGGGCTTGGATCCACAATTCCCACATGCGTGTGGGCCTCTATTGTACCAAAACATATATTATCAAGAAAACCAATTAAATCTAAGTTGTCATGTATTATAGCTATTGCTGGACTTATCACTGGCATAGACTTTATGGATTGATGTCTTGGAATGTTAAAGATGAAATGTAATCTAGGTCAATAGAATGTGGAACTCGGGTTGACATGTAGTTCATTCCACAACAGTCATTTCAGCGGGAGATTGGGTTATCTCCTTCTAGTGTCCTTTTTCTTGTTGTTGGTGGAATGGAATTTTCCACCTTTGATCAATTCATGATTTGATAATCTTCATGCTAGAATGCTTTCTAGAAAATTCGTGGGGCAAGACATGGGGCAAAAAACTGTGACAATCGGATGATCATAACCCTTTGAATGTGGGATGTTCTTTTTGACAACTGTGCATTTTTTGAGGCATAGGTCAGATGTGTAACATCATCAAACCAGTGTCTCAATGGCATCATAAAGATGATTATCGGGCCTTGTTGTTTTTCATGCTATTGTCCATTTTTCATGCTATTGATTAAGATGGTTAGGATGGCGTCATCTATTCATGATTTCACGGCTTGCTCTTAGTCGTATGAATGAATTATGAATGGATGGTCCGGTTGATTCTGTCCCCTGCATGTGCACTGCCGCTGGTGTCAGGTGCCATCCGAGTTTGTATGTCAATGCATGGTAGATACAATTGATACATTCCTGTCTCATAGTATGAACTTTTGTACTGTATTCCTGGATCGGTTCAAATACATTGAAGAATCAACTATGCTTTTCGATGCATTCCTCTTGTCAGGATATGAACATTTGCATTGTGTTGCTGGATAAATTTCCGGATGTGAATTAGTTCAATTCACCTTCCCGTGGATTACCAGTGGTGCTGGCATCGGGTCATTTCTTTTGGATGCAAGCGAAGTTGTGTCAGTACAAGCTAAGACAAGTGACAAGTGATGTAGGAGCAGTTCATCTACGTTATGCTGTTGGGACTATTTATATTATTCATTGTTTTTCAATGGGGAGCTTAATGTTGATGGTGGGGAGCTGTGAGACATGAGGAGCTTAATGTTGATGGTGGCATATAGCATTTATAGTTTATGCGCACTGATACATGCCAGGCGCTTGAAGATTGATGGTGGTAGATGTGCACATGTGGGGTCACACGGGGTGCTTGTGAAGATTGATGGTGGCATATGTGCTCATGTGGGGTGCTTGAACTTAGATGATATGACATTTGGGACATTTAACACGTGACATTTGCATAGAATATTGTTTTTCCTGTATACACCAGATCAAGGACAAGATATCCTCATTATTATCTCAACCCCCCTTGTTGGCAGTGAACAGTCCTTATTTTCCCAGGTTCCCATCCATAATAAATAAGTATTAACATTGTGTGAATCCAAATAGCTCCTTAGCGCTTGTTGAGGAAGTTCCAAAACCTCTGATCTTAGAACCGTATAAGGTTGCAACTTTGGTCAGGCTTAAGTCAATTTAGGGGGGAGCTTGGTCAGGCTCAGGTCCAACAATGTAGTGGTGTAGCTTAGGTCGGGCTCAACTTTGAACTTCAGGGCAGGTTAGATTGGTCTTGGAGGCTTGCGTTGGAAAGGCTCTAACCAAAAGCATGGGTTGGGCTGTGTCCTCCGGCAATAGACCCAGCTGAGCCTTACCTCTTCTACACATAATGCGAGAGGCTAGCCACACAATTTGTTTTTCTAGTGACTTAAACTTACATCATAGAAGGATATGGGAAGGGTTTAAACCTGAGTAAAGGGCATTTTTGCAATTTAAAGGTTATCCTGGCTGCATACTCAACGTGGTTGTGATTTTACCGCTACCCGGTCCAACCCAAGTTGAGTTATGATTGGAGCTCAGGTTGATTGGGCCTGGGGCTGTCCTTTTGAGGTTGGTTGGGTTTGGGTTGACCCTTACCCGACCGACTGATCCTAGTTGCTCGCCTAGTATGATGCTCAGGCTGAGATTTTGCACAGTATTTTTGAGTTTCAGTGATCCAAAACATTGATTACGATGGGGGACTCGACTCGTAGTGGTCCATGTATTATCATAAATCCCCTTGAACTGGAAGATCCTATCGGCGGAATATTTGGCTGTAGTCGGTTGAATAGGAAACATTATTGTATTTTGTTTCATGACCGTTATTTCGTGGCTGCCTATTTAAAGGTCACAGCGGGTCCATATTATCAACGGTTCGGATGAGTGAACGATGGGTCTCACTTGCCAAACTGAAAACCCAAAATCGAAGTGCTCGATCTCCCTCCAAACGCACAAAAGCACAGATCAGCAACAACTCGAATGGGACAAGAACAATAATCTCTCCATCACTGTACAAAGACAACTAAGGAACATCTCAACTTTGTCAAACGTCCACATCTACGACCTTTTGTAAAACTACAATGGCAGCTTGCAAAAAGCTTTGGAAAACTCAATAAAAAACATCGACTGGAGAAAGAAAAACAAATAATAATAATAATAATAAACAAAGGGGGGTAAGAGACAGGCCACCAATTTAAATATATTATGTTTATTTGTTGGACGTTGACGGGAGATTTGGGTAGAGAGATGTCAATAGGTACCGGACTCATGGGTACCTGGCCGAACAGACCCGATTTTAATGGGTCCGAGTCCCTACTTCTCAGACCATTGAGAAATTGGGTTGGGTACCCTACAGCCATCTCTAGGACCGACCCATCGACAGCCCTAGATTTGGGATGGTCGAGACTTTTGGGGTATGTCCTATACATGATAGGCCTATAAGATCAATACGTTGGATCACCAAATCATGGACCCTGTCCACCATTAGTGCCAAGGACGACCCATAATTCCTTCAAATAGAAGAAGTTAAATCTACTAAAAAATTAAGTATGTGGTTTGATCCAGGCCGTCAAATCCATTGGCCACCTTTCGGGATGGTGGGGTATAAAGCTGAGAAGTTAAAAAGGTAAAATGCTAATAACGTCCCCACCTTCATAGGGAAGGCTTTAATCTGACATGTGGGATGGCCAATCATTGATCCTGATCCAGCTTGGCTATTCTTTTGTATCACTTTGGACAGGCCATGTTGGAAAAAGATCATATGTATCAGATGACCCTCAGCCTTTCAATGTGGACCATTGAATTACCACCTTCGTGCAAAATATCATGTTGATCAGATGATCCTAATCCTTTCGATGTCGGCCATTTCATCACCACACCATTTTCTTCCCACAACCAATAAAATCGGACGGTCACCATTGCACTGGCTCCAGTCAAACCACCCAGGGATCGTCTGATACCCACCTTTAAAAGACATCTTGCATGCTATCGAGGACCAGAGAGTACCCAGAAACGTGGGCCCACTGAATAAATATACCATGATGATGATTGTGCTCATGATCAAACACAGGTCAGAGATCTGTGCCATTCACCCAGGTAGTGCTCATTGTCAACATGCCATATACCAAATATCACTGTAGTAGACTCATCGAGTGAGCCACACATGTTCTTTGGAATTTGAACTATTGTACTTTCTTTAACTGTCCATTTTTCCCATGCAGATTTCACCTGCCTGATCAGCGGACCAACATCGTTTTTTGTCCATCGCATGTTCACAGCATACCCTACCTGATGAATGACTCGGATCCCTGACATGGATACCATCTTCCCTGATCTCTGACAAGTGTTCTGTCCCCTCATGTGAGGGTCCCACATTGAATCAGACCCTTCATTATATAATAACTGAATGTGAAAGAAGAATGCTAACTTCAATCACTGGAGTCTACCGGTGGAAATGACAGAAAGTTACTTGAGATCAGAAAAAGATCATCTGGCCATCCTATCAAACGTAGATGCCATATCCAGCTTTATATGATCATAAGGTGGGCCAAACCCGTAAAAAAAATGAACGGATAAGGGAAATTGTTTCAGTTGTTCAAATTTTGCATACAGTGTGGCCCACCTGATGATCATCCTCGCATGAATTTAGATGCATGAAATGTAGAAAGGATAGTTCGACGAGGTTATGGTATCGATTCCCATAGTGGGGTTGGCTAACATTGTGATGTGACTAACAGGTAGAGGTGGGCAAGGATCCAGGCCGGGCCGAGTTAGCCCTAGTTTGGTTTGGCTTGTTTTTGTGTTACCCTAGTTTGTGGATCGGCTCAGTTTGGGTTTTGGGCTGACCCATGCAGCCCGAGTTTGATTTGCTCTAGAAAAATTCGGTTCGAGTCGAGATTAGGCTGGTTGAAAATTTCGAACTGGACTGGGCCGAGTTCAAACAGGTGGCAGCTTATTTGTTTGTTTAAATAAAAAAGAATTTAAACAGTTAAAAGAAAAATTAAAAAATATATAAAAGTATCTTACTACATGATGTTTAATATACTCCAAAGGAGGAGTGCATCTTCAAAATAGATATGTAAGAGTGTTTTTCAAATAAAAGTACACAAGCATAATTTTACAAGAGCAAGGAAATAGTGTGCATTCATGTATCTATGTTTTGTATTATCCACATCATCATGTATATGCATTTATCCACCCCATCCATCCATTTTTATATATCATTTTAGGATATGATACGAAAATGCAATCATATCCAAAGCTCAAGTGGTCACACCATAAGAAATAGTGTGCTTGCAATCTACAAGATAAATCAAGCCGAATCAAGCCGAGCTTCGAGCCAAGCTGAGCCAATACTACCCAAGTTTGTGCTTGGTTTGTTTTTTCAAATGAGCTTCATACTAAGGCTTGGTTTGGTTTGGTTTGAATTTCTATTTGAACCAATCCAAGCTTAGTTTTTTCAAACCAATCCGAGGTGAATTTTTGAGCTGGCTTGGTTGGTTGCCACCTCTATTAACAGGGGTGGTGGGTGGGTGTCCTAACAATGGGATGTGTGAACTAACCCATACCAAAAAAAAAAAAAAAAGGATAGTTCGACGAGCTGGTCCAATCTTCAGTACTCCGTGACTAAAGAATTTGCAATGCTGAAGGCGTCTCGCCAGCTAGCCTAGTTGGAAGATGCCTAGGCGTTTCTACAGGAGGTCTCAGGTTCTGGTGCTATGGAGACAGTAACCTTGGGTGGTTGCATTGTGCGACTAAGTGGGTGTGTTGCCTAGCTAACAGGGTGGGGTGGGTGCGTTGCATGACTAACTTAAAAAAAACTAAAAAAAAAAAAAAAACCAACAAAAACATTTACAGTGCTGAAGTGACAGCCGTCCGATAATTGGGAATCTAAATGGGATTTTTTACGATTCTGGAACATATTCGGTGGATATTCCATGCAAGGGCCACCATTATTGTTACTTCCACGTGTCTGCATCTGTGTGTGCCACCTATTGAGGTACGTGGTCGGTGGTCCTGCCGTGCCCGAGGTTAGAGACGGATGTGGTAGGTAACAAAACCGCACGAGCCTAATTCGTGGTGGCATAGGGCGCGTGCCGACCACTAACCGATCATGACAAGAGGAGATTTGTATGAGATCCACACCGTCCATCAGGTTTCCTGTGTCATGTTCACCCTGAAAATTAAAAAGATTAAGCTGGTCCAATGCTCAGGTAGGCCACACCGTTGGGAAGAGTTGGGATGCCGATACCACCGCTGGTTGCGTGTAGAGCCCACAGTTTTATACATATGCCATATGCTTGGCACCATCATGAATGAACTACGCATCGACGAGTTAGGTGCGGTTGGATGGCCGAGGCCTTATTTGGATTCATGGCAAGGAAAGGAAATGAAATGTCTGACGCTTGTCTAGACTTCCGTGGAAAAAACTACGGCTGTGGATGTTGAGTCGGTTCGGTTTTGAGGAAAAATATCCAATCAAACCGACTTAGTCAATTTTGAATATTTAATAACCGATCTGAACCGATGAACTATCACCAACCGAATCGAATCGGATAAATGTGGGTCAGTTCGGTTTTGTTGGTTTTATCAGTTTGAGCCTCAATCCAAAACTTTTATGGCTCATAAAATTCTTCTAATGGTTATTCATCATTGTTTCCAATAGTATTATTTACTTGAGATTTAGATCTTCTCGAAGTTTGGAACCATGTCCTAAAATGATAGATGAAAACAGCTGAACAGAATGGATATACAAAACATACATCAAGGTGGGTCCACAGTTAGGATATCACCCATCGAACTATTACCCTAATTCACTCCCTCACTGTGCTGCAAAGTCGGTGTCTATGTAAAATTCTTTTACTTGACATGAGGTAATTAGTAATGTAGTTTAAATGGGCTCCACTATCATGCATTTTAAAAATCCACTCCAACTAGTAGGTGACTAACACAATTTTAGGCCTAAAGATGAAAAATCAGCGTCATCTTTAATACAAGCGGACCACACAATTGAAAATAGTTTACATGCCACATTACTGTTCAAACTCTTTTTCTTGGTGTGGCTAACTTGAATTACAGATAAAGATGATATTTCAGTCTTGAGCCTAACTTGGGGTGGCACCCTTACTGGTTAGAGTGGATTTCATGTAAATATTAAAGTGGGGCTAACCTCAACTTGTCACACACACATTGTTTCGGATCGATTGAAAACGGTTTATAATTTTCACAAACCGACAACCGAACCGACACTCTCGATTTTTTATATTAAAAAACCGACCCGACCCGAAATAGATTGAAAAACCGACCGAAATCGATCGGCTTGGTCGGTTTTATCGGTTCGATCAGTTTTTTTAACGGCCCTGGAAAAAACCATTTCCCATTAAGAAAGGCATTTGCCCACCTCTCTCCTAGAGCCCATGTGGGCCACAGTTGACACATTGGCACTTGAAGCTACATGCACTTTTGCACATTGGCACTGTTGGCACATGTCATATATTTGGAGTGATTGAGGATGGCACACACATGTGTGGCACATGTGGAGTGCATTGCACATGTGGGGTGCAAGCATAGAAGAATGGCGGTACATGTGACACATTAACACATGTGGAGCACAAGAGAAGATGGATGTTTTCACATGTGGCACATTAACACATGTGGAATGCTTTACCTATGTGGGGCGCAAGAGAAGATTGTTGGGATAGGAGGGCCGGCGGCGGAAGCAAAGCCGAACACAAGCAACAAATTCAATTAAACAAGCCACACAATGCAAACACAATGCATGCAATCACCCACACATAGACAATCCGATCTTTACGTGGAAAAACCTCTCACGGGTAAAAAACCAAGGCACGAAGCGACACCAATCCACTATGAATCACAGAAGTTACAAGAGATGGAACCAAAGACCCCAAAACCCAAGCCCAAAAGAGAAATCCTAAGCTTATCCAAGAAGAAACCCTCTTCTTCAAGCTCTTTCTCTCACCTAGAAGCTCCCTCAATCCCCTTTGCAACTTTAGAAACCTCTAATCCTGAAAATACACCTTAAATAGGAAGAAAAACGGATTTAGAAACCTCTTGCGCGCAAACCGCGCAAGAAACAGAGTTGCGGTAGGACACTGCCGACTGGTCGTCCGGCCGGTCGGACACCCCTACCTGCCAGTCGGCTGACCGGTCGGATAGGCTAAAACTCGTCCAGCAGCCTTGTTGCCTGTCTTTACTGTGTGGCCGGCCGGTCGGACACCCCCACCGATCGGTTGGTGGCCTCTGTGCAAAGGTGAATTGAGGCACCATACACCACCTTGCCACGCACAATCTCCACCTCTACTTTGTCATCATTATAGTCCGTCGCTTCTTATGCCCCATCGACCTCATCATTGCATCTTCACACGCCTTGTTGCTCTTCCCATGTGGCCCTTTTTCTCTTGCCACACTTAAGCAACCGTGGATCCCGCTGCCAATCCCGCAGCTTCACCATGAATTGTGCTCCCGATCACCTTGTAAAGATTATCGCACCTCCGTGCCTTGATCATCACGCGTGCTCCCTTCACTACTTTACAATACCGATCGCAGCTGATGAACCTGCACCCTTTCGCCTCGAGTGCACCAAGAGATATCACATTCCTCTTCATCTCTGGGACATGCTTCACACTTTTAAGGATCCGTTCGACTCCATCGAACATCCTGATGCGCATCGAACCAATCCCTACCACATTGCGAGCGTAGCCATCGCCTACGAACACCGATCCACCATCATACTCCTTGTATGACATGAATGAACTTCGATCAGGACATACATGACATGATGCCCCTGAATCCAAGAGTCACTCTCCACCAAGAGGCTCTATGCCAGATACAGTCAATACATCACAACCGTCACCACCGTCCTCTATAGTATTGATTCATTCTCTAGAAGAATCTCCAGATCTCTCCTGCCTTTTCCCGGGATTCGAGCAATCCCTTTTCACATGTCCTTCCCCATAGTTCCAGCATCTCACCTTATGCCTCCACTTGCCTTTTGATTTAGATCTCGATGAAGGAGATCCTCTGCCCTGCTTAGAATTCCTCCCCCTCATAACCAGTGTCTCATCAGTAAAGGGACCTACGCCGCCGCTTTTCCTTCTCATCGCCTTTGCCTGAAGGGCTGAGATAATGATTTCTACGCCAATAGTCTCCCTACATACGTACAAAGAGTCCTTGAGCGACTCATATGATTCTGGAAGAGAATTCAACAGGATAAACGCTTAATCCTCGTCCTTCATCGGTTCATCTACATCCATCAACTTGCAAATAAGCCTATTGAAATTGTTAATGTGGCTCTCAACATTGGCCCCCTCCGTCATCCTCAGATTGTACAACTGAAGTTTCAAGTATATGCGATTTTCAAGAGATTTCTTCACACAGATATTCTCCAACTTCGCCTATGTTGCAGCCGCGGTCTTCTCTTTCATGACGTCATACAGGACCTTATCTGCCAGACACAACTGGATTAAGACATTGGTCTTTTCATCGAGCTTCTTCCACTCTCCTTCTTTCATAGCTTCAAGTTGCTCTCCAAGGAGCGCATCTTGCAATCTTTGCTGAACTAGAAGGCCTTTCATCTTCACCTTCCAAAGTTCAAAATTGTTTTTTCCCGAATACTTCTCTATGTCGAACCTCATGCCTGATGCCATGCTCTTGTCTCATATTCGAATTTCTGCTACACCCCAACCATCTCTCTGATACCAGTTGTTGGGATATGAGGGCCGACAGCGGAAGCAAAGCCGAACGCAAGCAACAAATTCAATCAAACAAGCTACACAATGCAATCACAATGCATGCAATCACCCACACATAGACAATCCGATCTTTACGTAGAAAACCCCTCACGGGTAAAAAACCAAGGCACAAAGCGACACCAATCCACTATGAATCACAGAAGTTACAAGAGATGGAACCCAAGACCCTAAAACCCAAGCCCACAAGAGAAATCCTAAGCTTACCCAAGAAGAAACCCTCTTCTTCAAGCTCTTTCTCTCACCTAGAAGCTCCCTCAATCCCCTTTGCAACTTTAGAAACCTCTAATCCCGAAAATACACCTTAAATAGGAAGAAAAAAGGGTTTAGAAACCTCTTGCGTGCAAACCGCGCAAGAAACAGAGTTGCGGATAAGACACTGCCGACCGGTCAGACACCCCTACCGGCCGGTCGGCCGACAGGTCGGATAGGCTAAAACTCGTCCAGCAGCCTTGCTGCCTGTCTTCACTGTGTAGCCGGCCGGTCAGACACCCCCATCGACCGGTCGATGGCCTTAGTGCGAAGGTGATCATTGAGGCGCCTGTCTCCAACAAAGATTGATGGTGATACATGGGACATGGTGGCACGCATGAGGTGGGGTGTAACGAATATGGACAATATTTCATTTGGCACATTGATACATGTGAGATATAAAATGTTCATTTTCCTTCCAGCATGAGACCATACAACTTCAAAACCTGCCACAATTCAGCTTCAATCACCCACATATCCCACATGTACCATGCACATAAACAAATCTGACACATGCTAATTATTGCCTAGAATTGTTTCCTCAAGATTATTATTATTATTGCCAAACAACAAATTTGAAAATAGATCCTTAAGAAACACTATTCCAATTCCATGCTTTCCAAGAATCCAAACAGGCCTTAAGTTCACCGATGAACGATCTGTTATGCGAAATATATTCAATATTTTCAATTCTCACTAGTGGGACCCATGGTTCAGCCATCTTGACTACTAGTGGTCTCATAATATAGGTGGACCATGCCCCAAAATCTCCCCATAGGACAAGTTAGAAAATGATTTATAAAACTTTAGGTAATAGTTTATATAATTCTTCAAATCTCAAACTTTATAGCAAAAAGTGGTCTACTCCCCACCAAATTGTCCCTTTCTTATATAAGCAAAAAAAAATTTTACCATGATATTTTGGCCATTTTTTCTTGGAAAATAATGCTGAAAATAGCAAACCGAATTTTCAAAAAAAGAAATTAAAGTAATAGAAAATAAAATAAAGTAAACAAGACTTATAGTTTTGAGTTGAGGTGTGAGTAAGCCACTTAAACCAAATTTTCCCTCGTTGGACTACGTCCTATGTGCAATAGAAATCACGGGCAATTGCCCTCTAAGATACAATGAATATGACTCGGTCTCAATGGTGCACTCATCATACATAGGTTCAAACCAGTATATAGAACTTAAACCAAATTGAGTTGACTCGGTAGCGAACTTAGTTGTAGAAAAACTAGAGATAGTTTGAAGAAGCAAAGAGTGAATGATTTTTCAGAATGAAAAATGAAAACAAATTAATAGTAAGCCCTTTTATAGAATTAAATTATATGCTTAAAGCATCATTTCAAATCAAATAGGTTAAGTCCGTTGGGCTTAAACCCAACTAGTGTGACCACTCGAAGAGATGGTGTCTAGTTTAAAAATTCAGAAAAACAAAAGTGCAAGTATGCTCTTGGAACTGAAACATTCATGCGAGTGTACTCTTAGTTTGCACTCGTACTCAAACTTGACTTGGCATGGAGAGGCGTGTGTGTGTGTATGATAAAAGGCATTGATTAGGGCTAGTAGCATAGTTCCCTTAGGACCAAATTCACATGCCCCCTAAAAGGAGCTCAAGCCCTATGCAAAAAGTCTCATCTCATATAAACATACAATTTTTCCTGCTCATTTTCATCATTGAAACAAATAAAGTCACTAAAAGATAAAAACACTTATTCCAAACTAAAAGAAATAAGGGAAAATTTTTGATAATACACTTTTTATTTAAAAATACATTTTTATTAGGAATTTTACTACAAATTTCTCAAAAATTAAGATTTTACCAAATAATGCCGGAATGTCAGAAAGTGCTTTGTAAGCAGTGAATTTACTACAATGCTATTTTACACCTTTTCTTAGGTAAGCGGTAAAGTAAAGAATTGTGGGGCCCATGTGATATTTATGTGATGTTCAATTGGTCTAATAGATGTAATTTACTATGATGTACAGAAGAAAAAAAAAGTTGGTCAATCTAAACATAAAATGAGCATATACACCACTTGAAAACATCAAAATGCACATGCAACACATCTTGTGATCCAATTTGCAAAGTTTTTTGTTAATGTAATTATCATGGTTGGATGCATATGTTTGACAAATTGGATGTCATATGCATACCATGTGGGCCTTAAAGTTTTCTACGTTTATTAATTTTTAGAGGAAAATAACATATGAGGTTACTTTGGTAACTTTCCTTCTCAAAAAGTATTACCAACCTCTTAAAAGGTCCCATACAAGTATTTTGATTTGTGGAGGAATTCTTTGGTATATTTGGGATTTATGAGAAAAAATTTCATAAAAATTTCATTCTTGTTAATATAAGGAAGGTTGAAATATATCTTGAAGACTCATTCAAAGAATATGCACTATTATTTGGAGGTTTGTCCCTTTAGTTGTGATATTAATCAACATTAGATGAAGGCAAGGTATCTTCTACAGCATTTCTTTCCTGGTAGAAATATAGCATACCTTGTTGGATATAATTTTTATTGTTAACTTATAATTACTTCAATTTTTAGTTGTTTAACATGTAGGGGGCTAGAATATCGCTCTCGAGCTTTAGAGCTGTGCATTCAACCTAAAAAAACAAGGGTCTAATAATTTTTTTGAGCATGCTTTCTCTCATCTTCAATTTTTGAGTCATGTATTTAGCCACAATGACAATTAAGTGGCTCATCTTCTTCTTCTTCTTCCGCTTCTCACACGACAGAGACCAATATGCATATATACATAATATAACTAAAGCATATTGAAATGCCTGTACATATTGATGGGCTTTTCCTCCTCAAGTGCGGAGGGGAAGATGGTGCAGCCTCGGTGTGATCAGGCGCCCAGTCGAGTCTAGTCGGGCAACCGAAATTCACCCAGATGACAGTTAAGTCATTGAATTGTTTTACAAACAGTCGGGCGTCGATGGTCTGATGGCTGGGCTAGTTCCACCTCAAAATGGCTAGTCATTATTAAGGGATATCTTCCCAATATATAGCCCAACAATTTCTCCAGCCTCTAGCTGATGTGGGATAAACCCAACACATATGAAATGTACATTTGCTCTAATTTGTATAAGCTTATAAATCGTAACGGGATGGAGCATTAGTTGCAGGATAAATCCCACTTGATGATCACATAGACAATGAACGCTTAATCATTCATGATGCATGAATGAAGCCACATGTGCTACAAAACCTATTAGAATTTCGAAACATTATAGAAAATAAAAGTTAAAAAAAATTAAATTTTAATTGTATATAAAGCTCCCGGAAAAGAAAACCCAATTCATGCCATTAAAATTAAATTTAGTAGTGCAGTCAATGAATAGTTAATTTGCCAATGTCGTTCATTCAACTAAAGTAGTTCTCCTCGTAGATAAAAGAGATAATGAGAATCACATATCAAGCTTTTAAGTAAGGCCAGGGTACGCAAGATCAATTCACACAATAAACCCCACACGTATAAAATGTGTGTAGGAGGAAGGAGAGATTCAAGTTTACTTCTTTCCCAACAACTAATTTGAAAATGACGAATTGTTTTTTTAAGAAAATTTTATGGAAAAAACAATTAAAGAAAACAGCTTTTCATTTCTCTTAAAAAATAAAAATAATAATAATAATAAATAAATAAATAATCATTTTTCTCATTTTTCTTCTACAAGAAGCCAAACAGACTTAATGGATTTCTCATGACATTAGGTGCGACCCGCCATTAACCTGTTGACAAAGTTCTCGTTAACGTGGGTGGTTTTTCGAGTCTCAGGATGCCGACAAAAAACGCGACAGCTTCCTCGCCCGTAAGCCAAGGTACCAAACTCCGTCCTCCCACGTGGGTCGCGTGCCAGCCAACAACCCACGATTATACTAGGGTGATAGTTCACCACCGTTTTCTCAACAAGCTGAATACATGCACCACAATCCAGATCTTCCGAATCGTGGGCGAGACGGAACATAAGTCCAAGACAGAGAATAGAAGAATCCTAACCATCCAGCTTCGTTAAATTTGGACCGTCTACCAATGTAGTGTTAAGTCTCTTTGATTGCCACAATCATCCACTTAATGTGACTTCCAGGCTGTAACCCACCATCCATCCATAATGAGGCATACCATTTGGACGGTATGGATGGACATCCAATTACGACAAGTGTACGGTGGATGAGACACCACAGCTTAGAAGCTCATGAAAGCCCTCTGCTGGAAGGTGTGATCCACTGCGGGTAACGTACATTCATCTCATTGATGCAAACGCACCATAAGTTGACCAGGTTGGAAACCATTAATTCGGTAGGTCCACCAGCGAACAGGGTATCGATCAATGTTCCCACCCTTTGGACGATCCTAACCCTCCAAATGGTGGATGAAAATGGATCCTGGCAGTTCATGTTTACTTCTCATTTGTTAAACGGTTAGGATTAGATTGATCAAGGTAATTTTTTACATCATCGGTCAATCAATGAGCGAGGACATAGTATTCACGGTCCAGATCATCATTCATATCTACCACGTGGAAAATACAATGATACAGAGGCACGGAAATTCGGTGCATCCGGTCACTGGATCTCTTACCGTTAATAATCACGTGCGATTCGTTTCATAGCATGTGCACGTTTTCTTCGTTCAGACGTCCAGGTTGGAACCCAAACGGATCTTCCCTTTCTTAGGAAATTGTTTTGCCTCTATCGCGACATATAACGAAAGTATCCGTCGCACCAATGTGACCCTTATGCTGAGATGGTCAGATGATCGGAACCATTAACTCGATGCTTTATGTGAATGGTCATATGATCGGAACCATTGACGTTTAGTCAGATGATTGGAATCATTAACGCTAGGGATGTATGTTACGGGCCACCCTAAGAAACTGAATCTGAACGGATGATTCAAGAATCACTATGTGTAAATGAATTTAAAACATTGAAAATTATTTTGACGGATCACGCTCAACCCTAGAAAAATAGAAGGTCAGGATCACCAATAAGGACCACATATTGGTAATAGTATTACTCAGAATATGGACGGTTCAAACTATCGTGCGATACCAGCACATCTTACATAAGAGGCGTCACATGCTGAGGATCCCGAGTCCTGATCGGGAGCGGATTAGGTCTGTGGGGCCCACCTTGATATATGTATTCTATATCCACGCCGTCCATCCGTTTTTGCACACCATGTTATGGCATGAGCCCAAAAATTAAGCAGATCTAATTCTCAGGTGGACCATACCATAGGAAACAGTGGTGATTGACTATTAATGGGCCACAATAGTCTTGGATCAAGCTGGATATTTGTGTTTTTTTTTTTTTTTTTTTTTTTCCTTCATCGGTTTATATGATGTTATCAACAGATTGGATTATGGCAGATAAACATTATGGACTTTGGGATTAGGAAGGTTTTAATGGTAGGGTATTCAACCATCACTGTTTCCTATAGTATGGTCCACCTGAGATTTGGATCTTCTTCGTTTTGGGGCTCATGCCCTAAAATGATAGGGAAAAACGGATGCTCAGTGTATAGATATAGAATAAATACATCAAGGTGGTACGAACGGTAAGAGCCGCACCGTATTGGGTTGTAATCTGCTCCCGTCGTGATAGACTGATAGGGGCCAAGTGTTTCTCAATCGGACACAATCCCTCGTCAGAGGAAACAGCAAATATCCACACTTTTCATGTGGTACTTGTAGGGCACACATTTCCAAGTTACCCCATCTTGTATGGGACGCCAGTTGGATGCTTCCCGGCTGCATAGGTCCACCAGATGTCTCCCCCAGAACCTTTTTGACAGCTAATATTAATTAATTCATCTCCTTGTTTTTTTTTTTTTTTTTTTGTCATTATGAAAATTATAGTCCATATATTTTATTTTCAGCTTACTAATTTTAAATCTTTTTAAACCATAAGCTACCCCTCTAAATTTAACGGCGTTTAAGCCTTCCTGACTTGCCAATTAAAACTATATCATAGGCAAGCAGCATACACCATGGGATCTCTTCTTATAAATCCCTCATTAATTCATCTGTAACCTTGAGACCCACTAGTATTCTTGGCTTTTCTTACTGCACCCTTTATCTTTAATTGAATTAATATATTATTTTGAAGATCATTTCTTTCCTAATATCTACTAGATTAATAATTTATTTAGTGTGACAAAACATGCATGAGAAAAACAAGTTCTCCATGAAAGTTTTAATGTTTCGTTTGGTGTGGCCTATAAGTCTTGGATCTACCTAATTTTTTTAGTCATGTCCTGACATGATATGGATCTACCTAATTTTTTGAGTCATATCTTAACATGATATGGTGAGCTGGATGCCTGGATTACATGGTCATTGCAGTAGGCCCTGTAATGCCGTTGGAGGTTATCTGGCTTCACCATAAATGAGAGGTCATTGCAGTAGGCCCTGTAATGCCGTTGGAGGTTATCTGGCTTCACCATAAATGAGATTTGTTAAGCCTACTTGCAAATGAAGTACAACGCATATAAATGCCATATATTTGTCATCATGGCATGTAGGTGTGAGATCCAATCCATCCCTTAGATAAGCACCACCATTTTGACGTGCTAGCCAATAGTTTGCTTGATCCATTGATCAGGTGGGCTAGAGTTTGCAAAACAAATGTACTGCTATAAAAATACTTGGTAGAAGCTTCTAAACTCATCCACCTATTTTAAATATTAGGTCTACCTTTTGAGCGCATCAAATTAATTTCAAGGAAAATATATATGGCCGGATCAATTGGTGGTAAATTTGATTCCAGACCTACGTGCCATGATGGTATATGTGAAGAGGTGTACAACTCGATGCTTGTATGCAGTTAACAAACCTTTTATAGAGAGAGAGATCTTTGATTTTATGAGTGCTCTATATATATATATATATATATATATAGAGAGAGAGAGAGAGAGAGAGAGAGAGAGCTAGCCATTATGGAAAAAAGTACAAATTTTAACATTACTTTTTTATACAATTAATTAATCAACTAACCAAACACACTTAGAGCCTAATATAACTTTTAGCAAAATCACAAAAGGAAAAAAGCAAAAGTCAAACGACTCTTCAAACATCCTATTGTACGCCTTCTCTAAGTTAGTAAAGACTCTGCAGAGGTCCCTCCACCCTTTTCTATATTTTACCATTAATCAGTTAAGAAGGAAAGCAGCTTTAGGGGTAGACCACTCATGCATGAAATTAAATTTAAATTTTGGTATTTTATCTCATGGCCAATTCTTTGCTCAGTTTTTTCCAAAAGTTTCATAATATGGCTCATAAATTTTATCCTATGATAGTTAATACAGTTGTTTGTCTCTTTTATTCTTATGATCGAAAAGATACACAGCGCAACACTAACTGTCATGGGATTGAACTTATTAGCTATGCTATGAAACTTAGATTTAATCCCATGATAGTTAGTACAGATCCTAGCTATTCAATGTTTGGCATTCATTCAGTACGATAGTTCTTTATTTAACTGTCTATTAAACGGCTACAAGTCAAGGATTGGGAATGCTCTGGTGAGGAGATTCTTGGCGTGTGGAGTGTGGTCCATCCATCATAGGCCATATCACACCAGAGCTCTGGATTGCCATAAACATGGGCAATAGCTAACAACAAAAGCACCAAAAGTTCCTAAGTCTCATCACATGGGTCAATGGTAGACACCGTGCGTTTCAAGAAAAGTCCCCCTACATACGAGGGCAGATCCCAAATGAGGTTAGGATGACCTAGCTCGAGATGGACCGTCCAGCCAGGGGATCTGTGGAGTCCACCTCCATGTATGTGTTTTGTCCATGCTGTCCATCCATTTTAACATATCATATTAAGTCATGAGTCCAAAAAAAGAGAAAGATTGAAGGCTCAAGGCAAACCGCATCACAGGAAGCAGTGGGGATTGAATCCCCACCGTCGAAAACTTCCAAGGCCCTACCATGATATTTATTTGCCATGAAGGCAAAACATAAATTTTAGCTCTATTTAAAACCTTTGTGCCCTCGAAGAAGTTTTGGACAATAACGCTTCAATCCCCACTGCTTCTTGGGGTGTGATTCACTTGAGCCTTCAATCTGCCTCCTTTTTAGTCTCATGATATAAAATGATAAGTCAAAATGGATGGATGGCATGGATAAAACATATAGATCACAGTGGGCCCCATTATTGAACCCCTAACAAGATTGCTTGGCTCCAACCAGTCCGGCAAGGGTAGTACCTCATCTGTGGCCAAAATGTTGACATATCCAAAACTGAAGTGAGCCCCCAACATAGGAAATAACTAGCATTTAAGGCTGCCCCATAAGTTTTGGTTCAGGATAATATTTGTGTTTTCCTTTCATCCACTGGGAATAATCTTATGAGCAGACTGAATGGTGTATAGACATCACAGTGGGCTTCTAGAAGGTTTCAATGGCAGGGCATCTCCATTCCTACTGTTTCCACTAGTGTACCGCTTGATCTTTGGATCTGTCTCATGTACGTGTTGAAGTCCTAAGTGCCTGTTTGGAGCATCGATTTGGAACCCAAAACCCCCTGGATTTAAAACACCCAGGTTGTATTTGGCACCATGGATTTAGAATCCCATGTAATCCAAAAGTTACCCATGATATATTTATAGGGATTTGAATTTAATTACTAAATCAACTTTAATATCTCTAATTAGTGAAAATATACTATTTGATACAATGGTTGTAATAAGCCAATTGAAATGCATACTTTGGCAAAATAGACAAAATTCCAAAGTCTTTAATGGGCCACAAACAAAGGATCACACAACTATTGATTTACATAGACAACGTTTGGACGGCACAAATCATACTATTAAAATAATTTTAGTGATGCGATTGACAATCTAATTGTTTTAGGATTTCATCAGTCAGTTATGTGCCCACTTGTTACGCATGCAGACTCTTGAAAAGATTTTAAATGTAATTCAAGCTTTCACCTTGAATTTTAAACTCCCTCTTTGAGAGGATTTGAAACCCCTGGATTTAAAACCCTTGGTTACTTTTGTGCCAAACATACCAGGGGACCCCTCAAATCCCTGCAAATCTGTGGTGCCGAATGGGGATGGACGGAGTGGATGTCACGCGGACACCACGATGTGTACCCCATGGATGCGGATTGCATCCGACCACTGGTCGGACCTTCAAGCGTCTGACCAGATAAGTGTGGGGCCCACCCTAATGTATTCGTTTATCCATGTCGTTCATTCTTTTTACAATATCATTCTAGAATATTGTCCTAAAATAGAGGCAGATCCAACGTTCAAGTAGGCCACACCAAATAGTGTAAGGAACGTGGTGACGTCATCACTACACCAGCGCACTAATATAATGATGACATCACCAGGTTCTGCTCACTATTTGGTGTGGCCCACTTGAGCGTTGTATATTCCTTAGTTTTTAGAGTCATTCTTTAAAATGATCTTAGAAAATGAATGGACCGCGTTGATAAACGGATACATAAGTGTGGGCCCCCACGCTGATCTGGTCGGGCGCTTAAGGTCCGACCAGCGGTCGGACGCAATCCGCGTCCGTGCCCGACAAAGCTTTTGGTTACATGTGCTGGCGGCAACTGTTCGCGTGAAATTAGCGTCTACAGCAAACTGTAAAACGGGACAGGTACAGGTAAACAATTTCAAGTCATGAAACTCGAGAAGAGATTATAATCTGTAACCTTGACCATTACTTGGACAGTTGAGGCCCATATATTGGTGATCCAGACTGTTGGTTTGATCGTTCCCACAGTAAGTGAGATATTTTCCAAAAATCAATCCCAGCCCTTGTTTCAATAGCCTGAAAAAGAACGATTACAATGAACGTTGAGATTTAGAGGAAAAAAGATCGTACAATGAATGTCTATTAGATTCCATTCCAGAAATTTATTTACGATTATAGAATATCCAACGTTAGGGACTATCTGATCAACGGCCTTGATTTTAAGATATAGTGCCCACTAAATAAACGGTCCGGACTTTTTTGGTGCATAGGTATGCATCACGTGAGGGCCTGTCATTCTTCCCAACTTTCCGCACCTACCCCGCTCGGTCTACAACGCATCTTTACAAAGACTCGGAAAAACGCCACCTCTTCTCATCTGCCTCTCTGCATCTCCGTCTCTCGAAAAGAGCTGAATCCTTTTTCTTGGTTTTTCAGCGGCAGACGATCTCTTCGATATAGTCTCTCGCCTTCGAAATCGACATGAATCTTTCTGGCTCTTCCCTTCTCCAAAAGCATCCGAAATTGCCTTTCTTCCCTTGATTTCTTCGGAGTCTCGGACTCTTCTTGTTGAAAAGATCTTTCTCTATAAAAGGGCGAGCTTCTCCTACCATCATAGCCAGGTTTTCTTTTTCTTCTTTTCTGTCATAGCCTCTTCGAATATCGATTCCTGCTTCTTGGGTTTTCCTCCATTTCTTCATTAATGTATGAAAATCTGTTCTGTTTTCACATATGTTCTTGGAATTGGGCTTGTTGGTTATGCGACTTTGTTCCTTTTTTTGTCTGAGATTGGTAAAAGTCCCATTTGGAATGTGGGTTCTCATAGTTTTGAAGAATTAGCTCTTTTTTAGTGGGCATCTATGCTTTAGAATTTCGTTCTTTTTTTTGGTTTTTTGTTTTGTGGGGGACTAGTGGTTATGTTGGATTTGAGATTGCCATTGGGAAAACCAAATGAAAAGTATATCTCGTTGAGCTTGTTTCAATAGAAATTCGATGGGTACTCTGGAATTTTTGTATTGCACGTTCTTTCTTTTCCCTTTTCTGTTTTTTGGAATGCCATTTGATCTGAATTGGGTTTTTGTTTTAATGGTGAGTAGTGGATCTTCAATCTTTTTATGGGAATTAGTTGGATTCTAATGTATGCTACAATGTCTTCTTATTTTATTTTCATTTGAAGTTTGTATGCATTGCTTTGTAATACAAACGTCGAAAGGGGAAACAAATAGATCAAAGAAAAGAAGAAAGATTGTGGGAAAGAACCCCAACAATTCCCTATCTGAATGCAAGATACTATGAAAAAACCTCAAAAAGAGGAAAGAATGCAAGACTGCTAGCAAGCTCAATAGTCCTCTAGCCTTACACTAGATATCACTTTCCCCCCTTCAGCAACTACTGTAGTGAAACAAGAGAATTTTCATAAAAGAGAATATTATTTATCTGCAATAAAATCTATGGAATCTAAAAATATAATTCCTAGCTAGCCAAGATTTGAAAAATAGGAAACTACCTAAATAAAAAAGTAATTAAATAAGAAAAATTTAAGATTACTTCTTGCCTAATATAAATATATGAAAAAAAAGAAAGAAATTTTCAAATGTAGAAATTTAAAAGAAAAGGAAAATAGAGATATTTCCTGATGTAGAAATTTAAGAGAGGGAGTGGATTAGGTGCGGCCCTTACCGTGGGGCTCACCTTGATATATGTATTCTATATCCATGTCATCCATCTGTTTTGCTAGATCATTTTAGGGCATGAGCCCAAAAATGAATAAGATCCAAATCTCAAGTGGACCATACCATAGGAAACAGTGGTGGTTGAACACCCTACCATTAAAAACTTCCTAGGGCCCATCGTAATGTTCCCATAATATTTATTTTCCATCCAACCTATTGATAAGGTCACATAAACCCGGATGAAGGTAGAAAACAAATATCAGCTTGATCCAAAACTTATGTGGCCCATTAATGGTCAATCACCACTCTATCTTATGGTATGGTCCACTTGAGAATTGGATCTGCTTCGTTTTGGGCTCATGCTGTAAAATGATCTGGCAAAATGGATGGACAGTGTGGATATAGAATACCTACATCAAGGTGGACCCCATGGTAAGGGCTGCACCGTCTTGGGTGAGGCCGGGGCCGCACCTAATCTGCTCCCTTTAAGAGAAATGGAAAGTAGGGATGGGGCTAAAAAGGGTAAGTGGGCCTTTTCTTGTGCACACAGAGAAAGCATACATATGTAGGATGTAGGGCAATTGCATCATTCTGTTTGGTCTGGGGTGATATTTAGATTTTGAAGAGCAATAACAGTTTGTAGCGAACGAAACCTATATGGAAGTACATTCATGAGCTTTGTGCAATGGAAATCTGACCGATTCTTCATTCCTATGGAGTAAAAAAGGGCCATCTGCTTGATGTGAATTGAATCTATTTTCAGTAAGTAATGTAAGAAATATGAGAAGGAAAGAGGTCGGTGAAAAATTTGCTAATTTTGATTGGTATTTTTTAAGGCATGCAATGAGAAAAACCTGTCTGGCTCATAAATTTTATGGCTTTATCTGCTTCAGAATTTAATGGGTTTTCATGGATTTTCAGAATGGCTGCTGCTGCATTTAACAACATTGTTGGGACCCTTCCAGCCCATGGAAGTTGCAACGGTTATGGTTCTCAGAATGGGTTTGGGAATTTTTCTTGGAGAGCCATTTCAAAACGAGTTACTGTCGAGATAGGGCCTTCGAGAAGGGTACATCATTGCTTTAGTGGGCGGAAATTGGGTGTGATTCGTGCTTCGACCTCACAAACTCCAGTGTTCAATCCAGTTTCATTACCCTCAAACAACAGCGGCAATGATTCTCGGAAGAAATCCAGTAAGCCCTTTTCCTGAAAAGTGGTATTTCAAATGAGCGTTTTGCATAAAGTAAATATCTTTGTATTGACCAATAGTACATTTATCCTCATTGGTTATATGTTTTTTTCGCCTTTGTTTTTCTTATAGTTCAGTAATTGAAATTGGGTAGCATATTGTAGTTATCACCAAACTTAGCTCTATTTGGGAAAAAAAAAAAAATTGTTTTCTATCCTAATATCTCATGAAAATTGAACTTTCCCTTTTCATCTCAATTTCAGATGAAACTGCACTGATTTTGATGCGCCATGGTGAGTCGTTGTGGAATGAGAAGAATCTCTTTACAGGTTGTGTGGATGTACCATTGACCAAGAAAGGTGTAGAAGAGGCAATTGAGGCTGGTAATCGAATAAGCAACATACCTGTCGACATGATCTATACATCCGCATTAATCCGTGCACAGATGACTGCAATGCTTGCCATGACCCAGCACCGCCGCAAGAAGGTATTGCCTAGACTGATGACTGATGCACTTGCTGCATAGATGTGAGATGGGTTTTTGGTGTGGTTGCCCAACTAAATTCTTTGAGCAAATCCAGCACCTTTGGTGCATCAATGTTTAAAGGTTGGGAATCTCAGAATAGGAATTCATCAGTATTTATCCCGAATTGCAGGTGCCAGTGATTATGCATAATGAGAGTGAACAAGCGAAAGCATGGAGTCAAATTTTCAGTGAAGAGACCACAAAACAAACGATCCCAGTTATAGCAGCTTGGCAACTTAATGAAAGAATGTAATGGAATATTTATGCATTTTGCTTCACATTGCTATCATTTACTTGTTCTGGCTCTGCCTTGTTGTTGACATTTATTGTCTTTCTCAAATATATATCCTGTGGTCTGTCCTTTCATCCAGGTATGGGGAATTACAGGGTCTGAACAAGCAGGAAACAGCTGATCGATATGGGAAGGAGCAAGTTCATGAATGGCGTCGTAGCTATGATATCCCCCCACCAAATGGCGAGAGCCTGGAAATGTGTGCTGAAAGGGCCGTTGCTTATTTCAAAGAGCATGTAAGCATAATGATTCTCTTATTTTCTAATATTTGTTATGCTTTATAAAGTACTACTTAAATTGTTGGATGTATACATAGGTGTTATTTAATTGGCATTGACTCTCAATATTTAAGTATGTCTCTTGAGGTTTGGATGTCTATTGCTTTTATTGTAGCGACCAACATAAGAACCCATATGCATGTTACTGCTTTGGTTCAAGCAGCTTGAGATATGTTTGATGTATTGATATGTTCAGATTTCAAAACATCCCATATTGTTTGCAAGCATCTGACTGTTGAAAAGGATTCCATGGCAGATTGAACCCCAACTACTGACCGGGAAAAATGTGATGATCGCAGCCCATGGGAATTCTCTGAGGTCTATTATCATGTATCTCGACAAGTTAACTTCTCAAGAGGTAATGATAATTACATTGGAAAAGTTGGTCATCAAAACTCAGTTTCTCAATGGTAGCTCCCACCTCCGGTTCGCTCTGACACACAGTGGTGTTGCTCTTTTTGTCAGGTTATAAGCCTAGAGCTATCAACTGGCATTCCGATGCTTTACATATTCAAAGAAGGGAAGTTCATTCAGGAGGGGGAGTCCAATTGCACCATCTGAAGCTGGTGTCTATGCCTATACAAGGGTATGCAGCTTCTTTCGCCTCATTTTAGCCTTGATCTTTCTCAGTGGGGGATGCTAAATGCAAACTGACATGTTAAAGGCATCATGTGCACTTAAATCCAGAAATATTGAAAGCTTTTTTATAGTTAGTGTACTGATCACTTACAGGCAAAGTACCAAAAGTTACCACAACTTGTGGTACCATACCATATTTCCTGTCCACATACCACTTGTGTAGGACATCAGTTACATGAAAACAGTAGGCCCCTTCATGAAGATCACCTGGCACAAAAAAAAAAAAAGGGTGGGCCACACCATTGGAATCAATGAGAACTTAGGGTCTGACTTATCATACAGGTGAGGCCCACCTAGTGAGCGGATGAGCCTGATTTTCTATAAGGTTCATCTTCATGGTGGAGCCTTCTGTTTTCATGGTACTGATTTTCTACACAAGTGGCATGTTGGCAGGAAAGATGGCACAGTACCACAAGTTGGGCTACCTTTGCCTGTAGGTGAGCAGTTTTGTTATATGTATTAGGTTAGTCATGCATACAATACTAGTTTTTGTGGCATGGAATGTTTTTTGGTTTTTTTTTTTTTTTTTTCATTCTCATGAAAGAGGATGGGTGGGTGTACTTATTAAAGCAAGCAACTTCATAGCTTTGTCAGATGTTCTTTTGCCTTATGTGTTCATCTTTCAATAATAAAATCAGTATATTTTTAAGCTGATTTAGAAGCCTACAGTTACTCTACTATAAGCAGGTAACATGCCTCAATTTAGTTTTGGGGAATTTATGGTTTCGGATTATTCTGAGGAATTCCTAGCCTTAGGAAACCTGTTATGCAATCCACCACCTTGGGTTTAGTCACATAAATAGCTGCCTTGCACTTCATGATGCTCCTTATTTCAGCCAGGCGTGTTCTGCCAACCTGAGGGCTTTTCCGAACTTTGTTGTCTACCCAATTGAACTCTACACCCTTAGCTTCCCTTTTAGGCATTGGAGTCCTCTTCTCTTCCAAATGATATCTGGGACCCACACCACCCATGCCACAGAGAGGTAGCTCTTGGCACGCACGAGTTATTGTCGTGCCCATTTGTTGAATGTCCAGTGTAACTTGGTCAATGGCCACGACTCATGGTAAAGTCTTCTATGATATTAGTGTCCAAGGCTTTGAACCCGTAGCTCAATGGTAGACAGGACATGTTTCTACCTTGAGACCTTGGGTTTGAGCCCAGATGACCTATTAAAAAAAAAAGAAAAAAAAAAGAGACAGTGCCTGTCTGACCTTGTCTCATGCTTTATACAAAAATATGTTCCCCTTGTACTTGGTCATCATGTTGAGAAAGTGAAGAAGCTTGTAGCAGTTGTGTTCTTGGAAGGTCTTATTCATGTTAAAGCTTAAGGGTCTCTTGCATGATCTTTATGCTTTTTCTGAGGTTTTTGCTAGCCCCAGATGCAGCATAATAACTAATCCAGCCCGTGTCAGACTTCCGATGGATGCATGTGAGGTGATCTTCTCTCTCCAATATGATCTCCTCAGTAACTAGTTCATATAGGAGCTATCGCCACTTTATTTTTATTTGTGGTTATGATGTTCAATATTCAACTAGTGGAGACTTGCAAAGAAGTGTTGCACTATTTACCATTGAATGCTATCATTGGACCTATCCTTTGGTGGGAAATGTTCTTCATTTTAGATAAGAGTGTATTATTGGACTTATCCTTTGGTTGCAAATGTTCTTCATTTTAGATAATGACACCATTTCATTACTACCAAGTACCAACAAGAGGACCCGACACATAAATTAGGGTGGTCCACTCTGCAGGCAGAACACCCTTCAATTGAAACTATAGACAGTTTGCAAAGATTGGGGGAACACATGCAGCGTGGCTGATGAGTTGATCTGGTTGATTTGTCTCATGTATTCATCAATGGAGCCTGCCTTATCCACCAGTCAGACATCCTACAAATGTGTAACATTGGCATGTGTGCTGCGTGTGAATTGTGCATAGTGGAGGGTGCATGTGTGCTGCGTGTAAACCTCTCTTCTATCATGTCACAGCTTGTTTTTATGCGTCTTCTGCAGAGCATTTATATAATACGTGGCCTGCATATTTGCCTTGTATATGAGTTTTCAAGTCTGAACAAGTGGGTCCCATCATTCAGTGATCTGCACCATTGGTCTGATGTTGCCACTATGGATGGACTGTACCTAAAAATATCATAAGAGGGAACGAACTTAACATTCGATTTATGGCCTACTGATAGACGGGTAAGAGAAGTTCAACAATTGTTCACATCCAACTGAAAAAGCTCCTACTGTCAGTCACTGGGATCTTCCAGTCTGTGACATTTGTGGGCTTTCTCCGAAAATGATGGGAATCAACAGAAGCATGGTCTGGATTACTAGACCATAGGCCTTGCATGTCGAAATTGCAAACCCATGTATAGTGTGCAAAGATACAGGCTATGGATCATTTAATTCCCCTCTTTTGAAAGAGCTCACGTTGGGATCAGACGTAGGTCTCGTTTGGTCTAACCCTCCGACTACCATTTTATTACATCTCTTTCCAATCAATGAGAACTAATGCCATCTATTACATCAAATGCAGAGTTTGGCTCTCTACAGGCAGAAGTTAGATGAAATGTTACACTGAAACTTACAAAAGAGGTAAGTTCCAACCCATTTTGCTTTATGATTTGTCATGAAATGAGACCCCAAATCATCTAATTTGCATCTCTATCTATTTCATGCAGAAGCCATTTCATCTATGTTCAAGCTAGTGGATGTCTGTTTTGGAAGAGCGTATGCTTCTACCTCATGTATTTGGACGACTGGTGTCAAGTGGTAGGAGAAATGTAGCTGTGTGAATGTGCAGTGGTAGAGTTCTTCAGTGATAGAATAAGAAGCTATCTTTCATTTTCTTTTCTTTCTACATGCCTGATTGTATTTGTTCCTCTGTTGAGTCCAATCCTTTTCAGTCCTTTCCAAAATCATCAATCATTACCATTTTCAGATTGCTTATCTTTCCAGATCCATTGATTCATGATGATACATTTCAAGAAGATTGCACACCAATGCCCGCATCAGGCGCCCACATCGGCCTGATGTGGAACATGTGTTGGATCATCAGGTAAGACTCCACAGTCGAGTCTGGCCAGTCCACTATTCGAGGTGCTTGTGTGGTCCACCTGATGATTGGCCAGGCCCGATGATTGGGTTAGGACATCACTGAGGGGTACACCAGGCAAACTTGTTGGATCTGACACTTGTGTGCTGTGCCAGGCCGCTAGCCCTTGTGGGGTCTCTCCTATTGAGACACCTTACTGTTTGAGGTCGTTTCTGGTTTGAACGAGCTAGGACTGAGACAGGTCATGGCTGATGAGCTCATGGTTCAAACATCTGCTTGGCCCCACCATGCGTTGTCTACAGTCTGCAAAGCGTGCCGAAATGGACAATTATGACCCTTGTTTATGAGGCCTTCAAACATTCAGTGAAAAACAAAGTTGGTAATGCTCCAATCAATGGATTCTTTGGGCTGTGGCCAATCCATAGTGGGGCCTACTGATGGTCGGTCCAAAACATCTTACTCTTCATGAAAATCTGCAGCAGCTATGGGAACTAGATCCGTATTAGTCATGATAGTGGGGCCCAGCACTCGGATTGCCCAACTAGCTTCCTCACCTGGTCTAGGTCTGGGGCCATGTGCTTGATCCCCGACCAAGATTCTTCCCCAGTGGGCCACCAAGGAGGGAGCAAAACCCCCCATATGTATTTAGATTAAACCATCCAAACTGTGGGGCCCAGTGAATTTATCATAAGCCCAGGATGAGATCGATTGCAGAATCCTGGCCTTTGAGTAACGGACATTCATTTGTGGGATTCAGTGCATTGATATTTTTTCATTTTAACTGTCCATTAGATTTCCGCCGGTTGGTTGGTTGGAATACTAGTTTAAACAGAACAAATTGCCTCATGCATAGGGTTAGGATCATCTGATTAGTGTGACTTTTCACCACAGTTTGCTCCCAATGATACCATGGAACCGTTCATTCAATAATACGATTGGGAGCAAATGATGTGAACCAGGCCATTCTGGGACTTGGGGTGCCCAACGAGAGTATCAAGGTTGGGCCCCCCCTTACAGGCCACACTAGTAGGAATGGTTAGGAGGGTCACCCAACTTTGATTCTCGTTGAGCCCCAGCCCATCCTTGATCGTGGCCTGACTCTTGAGTTGCGTGGCGAAGAAAGATCATAGAAGAGGAAGATCACACTCTTCTTCCTCAAGTAACTAAAACTCTAAATCTATGTAGTTTCTTGAATCACAAAAAATTTCTTTTTAGATATTTTATTGAATAATGTCTTATGCGTAGTACCCCCGATCACACCATTAATAAAGAAAAACTAAAATACTAATTTGTAATGGTTAAAAATAGCAATGGTTAGGAGTAAGAAAAACTAAAATACTAATTTGTAATTTTGTGATTCAAGCTGATATTTGTGTAGTCCCTTCGTCCAGGTCTTTGTGTTGGATGGCAAATAAACATTTCCGTGGACCCAAAGATGTTTTTAATGGTGGATACTCAATTACCACTGGTTCCTGCTGTTCCGTGGAAGCACACGACCCATGGGCCATGAGAGCTGTGATGTGGGCTCTGTGTCGTTTCAAAACCGACGACTCTATATCATCCTTGAATTCGAATTTCTATCATCCATTCATGGCCATCGAACGTGCGTTTAGGGTCATTCCATGTGGAACTTCCGAGAGCGGATTAGGTGAGACCCCGGGCTCACCTATAAGACGTTGCGGCCGTTACCGTGGGGTTACAGTGGGCCCACCTTGATATATGTATTATGTATCCACGCCGTCCATCCGTTTTTCTAGATCATCTTAGGGCATGATTCCAAGAATGAAGCAGAGACAATTATCAGGTGGACCATACCATAAGAAACAGTGGTGATTGACCATCCTACCATTAAAAACTTCTTAGGACGCACCTTCATGTTTCTGTAGTGTTTATTTACCATCCAATCTGTTGATAAGGTCACATGATCCTGGACGAAGGGAAAAAACAAATATCAGCTTCATCCAAAACTTTTGTGGCCCATTAATGGTCAATCACCATTGTTTCCTATGTTATGGTCCACCTGATGATTGGATCTGCTTCGTTTTTGGTCTAATGCCCTAAAATGATCTAGAAAAATGGATGGACGGTGTGGATATATAATACATACATAAAGTGGACGGTGTGGATACATAATACATACATACATGCCGGTAAGCCCCACGCAACTCACGGTAAGGGCCGCACCGTCTTGGGTGAGGCCGGGTTCTCACCTAATCCGCTCTCATATTGGATGATCTGTATTGACGTGCTTACGTGCCGGGAGTGAATTAGGTGCGACCCTTACCGTGGGGCCTACCTTGATGTGTGTACTCTGTATCCCTGCCGTTTCGAGGTTTTCAGATTATTTTAGGGCAGACCCAAAAAGTGAAGCAGATTCAGTTCTAAGGTGGACCATACCATAGGAAACAGTGGTGATTGTCCATTAATGGGCCACAAAAGTTTTGTATCAAGCTGATATTTGTTTTTTGTCCCTTCAACCAGGTTCATGTGATTTTATCAACAGGTTAGAAGGAAAATAAACTTTGTAGAAACGTTGCAGTGGCATGGTCCACCTGAGTTTTGGATCTGCTTCGTTTTTGGCCTCATACCCCAAAATAATATGGAAAAATGAATGGACGGCATGGATGTAGAATACATCCATCAAGGTAGGTCCCATGGGATGGGCCGCATCGTCTTGGGTGAGGGTGGGGCCGCACCTAATCCGCTTCCTTACGTTACGTGCCATGGATCGAGTTGGTCGAATCGGATCCAGAATATCGATGTGGAATGCGAGGAGGAGATGACATGTTAAAAAGCTGCAAATCCCCACAGCATCTCAAACAAATCCATGCCCACATCCTCAAAACCAATGACACCCAGAGCCACTTCCCATTAATATCACACCTCTTGCTAACCTGCGCCGCATGCTTCCCTCCACCCAACATCTCCTATTCTCTCTCCCTCTTCAACCTACTCCAATCCTCCTCAAACACTTTCGTCTGGAATACCATGATTAGAGTATTCACCCACTCTAACTCCCCAATCCAAGCTCTTTCCCTCTACGCTAGAATGCGCCGCAGGGATATCCCACACGACAGCTTCTCCTTAACCTTCACCCTCAAAGCCTGCAGCTGCCTCCGGAGCCTCCCCCACGGGGAGCATATCCACACCCAAGTCGTGAAAACCTCTTTCTCGTCGCAGGCTCACGTGCACTCCGCGCTCATGCATATGTACGTTGAATGCAGGCGACCCGAGTCGGCACGAAAGCTGTTTGATGAAATTCCCGGGAAGAGCACGGCCGCTTGGTGCGTCATGATCGCTGCGTACGCCGAGATGGGAGAATTGGATTCTAGTCGCAGGCTGTTCGACGAAATGCCGCAGAGGGATCTCGCGTCATGGAATACCATGATTGATGCATACGGCCGGTGTGGCCGGCCTGATGAAGCATTGAAGCTGTTCCGCGAAATGGGGGCTGCGGGGTTGCACCCTAATCATATCACGATGTTGGGGGTCGTTTCTGCCTGTGGGGAGATGGGAGATCTTGAGTTTGGAAGGTGGATTCATTCCAATTACATCAATAATAACGCATTTAAATGTAATAGTTTAAGGGTTAGTACCACACTCATAGACATGTATTCAAAATGCGGGCACGTGGATTTAGCTATGGACGTTTTCAGTGGTATTGATGCTAAGGACGTGTTATCATGGACAGCGATTATCTGCTGTGTGGCAATTAACGGCCGAGGAGACACAGCATTGGCATTGTTCGATGAAATGGTGAAGGCTGGAGTAAGGCCCGACGAAGTGACATTTATTGCGGTATTGTGTGCATGTAGCCACGCAGGTTTAGTTAAAGAAGGGCGTCGATGCTTTGAGAGCATGATGAAGGATTATGGACTGGTGCCGAGAATTGAGCATTATGGGTGCATGGTAGATATCATGGGGCGGGCTGGGCATATAGAGGAAGTGCGGCAGTTCATCGAAGACATGCCTATGGAGCCTAATGTGGTGGTGTTGAGGAGCTTGCTTGGTGCATGTAGAGTTCATGGTGCAATGCAGACAGCAGAATGGGCCGCGAAGAGGCTCGAGGCAGTCAGGCAGGCCGGAGCTGATGATTCTTATGTGATGCTTTCAAATGTGTATGCTGAGGGTGGGAGGTGGAGTGAGGTGGAGAGAGTGAGAAGGTTGATGAAGGAGATGGGGAGAAGCAAGAGATGGGGTAGCAGTTCCCTGCATGTGTAGATATATGTAGGGGGTTAATGATAATCAGAGCAACCGTACAGGTGGGCCCCAGCTTTCGTGTGGTCCAGGCGGTTCATCTAGTTAAGTCCCATCAGAATTGATATTATCCTATGATTCTTTTCCATGAGAAAATCTAGGCCATAGATGTTATTTTGTGATGAGCAAGAACAATCTTCCAGTGTTAATTGATGCATGTAGCTCATATGCTGCCATAGTTGGATGATCAGAATGTCAGTCTGATGAGTGGATGAGACACCATCCACAAAACACACCAACCCAAGGGGAAATGGGAAGGGATGAGGATCGGGTGGTGTTGTGATGTGTTGGCCAGCTCATTTTAGGGCATGAACCCAAAAATGACGTAGATCCGGAGCTCAAATGGATCACACCACAAGAAACAGTAGTGATTAAACACCTACCATTAAAAACTTCTTGAGCGCCACAAAAGTTTTGGATCAAGCTGATATTTGTGTTTTTCCTTCATCCATAACTGTGTGGCCTTATCAACAGGTTGGATGGCAAATAAACATTACGTGGGCCCTAGGAAGGTTTCAACTGTGGGTGTCATGATCCCCACTCTCCTGTGGTATGATCCACTTGAGCTTCAGAACTGCTGCATTTTTTGGGTTCATGTCTTAAAATGAGCTAGAAAAATGGATGGATGCAGCGTTGAGCACGAGAGAGAACATTTCAGTGGCTGCTTGCTTTTCAGGTTTGGGAGAAAGGGGTACGTGGATCCCTGAAGCAGGAAGAATCTGAATGAATTTGAAATTGAGGAGATGATTAGCTTGCTTGCTTTTCTTGAGGGCTACTCTCCCTCTCCTGAAGAGGACTCCCCTTGGTGGCGCGCTGATAAATCAGGGTGATTCTTGGTGAGGTCCCTTTCAAAGGTCTTTCATCCAACCAACGTGGGCTCAGAATTCAGCTATCTTTCTATGATTTGGTGAATACAAGCTCCCCTTAAGGTCTTAGTTTTCGCTTGGCTAGCAGGGAGAGATAGAATCCTCACCCTCGACAATCTCTGCAAGAAAGGTCCCCTTTGCCTAATGCCTGCTTCCTATGCATTCGAGCAGGAGAGTTGGTGGAATCTGGGCATTTTTCCTCTCGATGTTCAAGATGTTTTGGGTCATGCCTGGTTTGGACAAGAGTATGATAACCTCCCGGCTTGGTAGTTGTCCATCTGGGAGAGAGAGTAAGAGCTGGAAGCAGGCACTGTTAGCTGTTTTTTGGAGTATTTGGAAGGAGCGGAACAGCCGTTGTTTCAGCGACTCGAGCCACTCCATTAGTTTAGTTCGTGCGAATGTCTCCATGTTGTTAAGGGATTGGGAAATCTGCCTTTGAGTCTTTTGTGTTGTATTTTTAGCCTTTGTTTTCTGTTTGTTCTTCTGTCTTCCCTGTCTTTTGGGAGTTTTGCCTTTTAATAATATTTCATCCCTCAAAAAAAAAAACAAAAATGGATGGATGCATGGATACAGAACACATACATCGCAGCGGGCCCAACAGACAAAAGCATTAGTTTGTTAATTTAAATATTTTAAAATTGGACGATTGTAGGTGGATGGCCCTAGAGGCGGGCAGGTATGTGGAAAAACCTCTTCTTTTCCAGCTGCATATCTTGCATTCCAAAAACGGGACGGATTGCTATTGGATACGATGGGACAACAGTTTGGATAGTGTTCATGCTCGTTAATTCAAACTGCTTACATGATGGGCCTCACTGCGGACGGTGGATATCCAATGATAAAATTCTCAGATGGGAATTTTTTAGCACTTTAATCACTTAAATCTTTTTTCTTTACCATGGACCATAACCTCAACGGTTGTATTGTGGGCCACTGATAGAAGTTCGGGATCCTCCTAGCTTAAAGAATTTTAAGAATTTTCAAGGCACCCACCTCATTGGTGTATCTTGTCAAATCAACGGTTTGGATCTGAATCGCCAAACATAAACCCAGATTCGACTGCTATGATCCTAATTTATCCAATAGCAATATGTCGGAATTAATGCATTCTAGCAAACATCATTACTTGATTGAATGTTTGAAAGAAGTGAATATCTAGATACTTAGTAATGATTCTTTCCCAGAAACCGCGTGTATCAACCCAAATTAGCCATGCGGCCTGTGGGACCCACCTTCAGTGGACCGCCATCTGGAATTCATGGGTATTTGATGATTATGATCTCCTGGTTGGTCTGATATTTGCACTGTGGCCCATCCACGTTGAGACCAATTGAGTGTAATGTTCTGATCACTATCCACTGTATCCATGGCCGACATGCATAGTAGAAATTACCAAACTCTAATATGCATCTTAAGTATTTATTATTAATCTAAATCCATTCTAAGTCATAAATACAATAATATCTCTGTTAAGGACATGGGAGCCTTCTTTCCACCTTTCTGTGGAAGCCTCCGTTTTCTTAGGTTTTAGCTCTCATTTTCTATTTAAGGGAACATCTGTATAGTGTAATTTTTATAAGGTATTTTTTTGGTGAGAGGGTTCTTATATAGAGGGAAAGTAAAAGATAAATAAGTTTTGTATTTTTAATTTCTCTTATTTTAGTAAAGAAAAAAGCCTCCTCTTATCGATACTGGATCACATAAATTTGTGTGGCTTTTGTTTCTCCTGTTTGCTTTAGCTTTTGGATTCTTTGTTTAGGTCCTTCTTCTCTGTGGATTTGAGTCACTTGCATCGATTTTGTGCACCACAACAATCAAATCATCCGACGTGATTTGGCGTAAGCTACGGTCTTCTTAATATAAGATAATTACATTTTTCTCCATTTATATATAGTTAGAGTTTTTTTCTCAGAACCTTCCCTTATTCTCAAATATCAAATACATTGATTTCTTGATTACCCAACTCAAATTTTCTAATTAACAGCCGAGCAGACTCTTCGAATCTCGCCCTTTGTACCTGTCTTCACCCCAATGTTGCCCATCTTCATCATTGACTTTCCAAACTCTATGTTGAATTTCACTCCGGCCACTCCTCCGATGAACCCTGCGTATCCTTGCACGTACCTCTTTGTGGAAGCATCTGTCCACAGCTTCTGATCTGACTCAAGAATCCCTCGCCCTTTTCCCAAGTTTGTAAAGAAGGAAACATCGAAGGAGCCAACACTCCCAGTGTCCAGTGCTAAACGCCTCCTTCCATCACCCTTAGATGGGCAAAGAGTCCGCAGCTGAGGCAGGAAGGAGGAATCAATGGTCGGATCAGCACCGTTGCTTGTCGAAGTGAAGTTATAGAGTCGATATTGGAAGAACTGGCATGCGGATGTTCCAATAGTGTGCCCACCTGGTAAAAATATCACAATCTTATCTTAATACTAAGAAAGGAACATAAGATAAATGCTAATTCTACCAATATTTCGTTATTCTAAAACACTATGATGGTTGAGATTGACAATGTCATAGACTCTTAATAAAGTTTGATCGCATAGACTCTTAATGATATAATAGCATAGAAAATTTAAAATTTCTGGGTTTGTAAAAGTGATACTTCTTGCTAGTTTTTATATTTCTCAACTTAGTAATTCTCTGGTTCTATAAAAAAACAAACACCCCTTGTGAGGTTTTTCAGAAAATTTTGTGTATGGACCAAACAAAATTCAATTATTTTTTAAGAAACATAAAAACATGGGAATGAATGCCGGGACTAACAGGCCCTAACTTCTCATTGCATACCAACAAGGGTGACGAGGTCCTGAGTATCAAGGCCTTTATCAGCGAACTTCTTCTTTTGAACGTCAATGGAATCCGTGAAAGCCGGCAAACTAGCTGTGTCTGAGGCTGATGAGACAAGCCCGTCTCTACGCCCGGTGGGCACCGGCCAACTTAGGCCTTTGGTCTGCAGGTGAAGAAGCATGCTTCATATTAATCATCTTTAGTATCTTATGCTAGAATAAGTACAAGGATTTAGACTTGAACAAATAAGCATATTTAGTATAAATACTTGTATATGCAAGTGGGGCCGATGGTTCGGTGATCCAGCCCTTGATTTAGTGGACCCTCCAAGATTGGATGACCCTAACCATACAATCTTTGGCCTCTTTCCACTTGAATGTGTATTGTTGCTGCATTCGTTTTCTTAACCACCTGTCTTAGGCCATCAATAGAGTGGTTACTATCGTCTTCCCGTCATCATGGTCCATCCACAGTAAGGTCCAGCAGACCAACCGTTTGGATCATTGAGCCATGGCCTCTACTTGCAACTTCATTGATGTTTTTGAAATCCAGATACACACATGCAATATGACAGCATCTCACTGCTTATACCAGTGCTACCACTGATACTACTGCTGTGTTGCTCTTGCTACTACCACTACAACCGTAGCTCGCTCGCTCTCTCTCTCTCTCTCTCTCTAAAACCTATAAAGAGATGCAAATTTCTCATGTTTCGCTATAGTTGTTTACCAGAACCACTGAGTCTCGGGCGGCGATTGCTAGAATATCAGCACAAGAGACGACCCCAGGGCACACCACCTCTATCTGAGCCTTGGCATCGTCGATAACATCATATCCCTTCAACAGAAGGTTCGGCGGTGCCGTCTTCTCCGTATCGGCTCCATCGATGAGAATCGAACCATCAGCAACCTTGCACAAAGCAATCATGGAAATGCATCCTGAGCAGTCCAGGAGCAATTGTGGGGTCAGATTGGAAATGCGATTGGACGGTGGATTTGATGATGGATTCAGCCCGTGAGCACGTAGTGGCGTAGAACCCGACACGAGTGCCTTGGCTTTGAGCCAAAGTGGTGGCCCATGTAAGTAAGACCAAAAGAAAAAGAATCAGATGGCTATAGAAACTTCTCCATAGAAGCAGTAAGAGAAAGGTGGTGAAGGATTTGGATAGATTATTGAAGGCTTGAGTGGAGATAGAAGGGGTGGAATACTTATAGCACGGAAACTGGACCCGGACGCGGACCCGGACTCCACCCATCTGAGTTGTTCGGTCCTAACCGGCCGGTCCGCGGCTCATAAAATAAGTTTGCAGAATAAGCTTAAAACTTTTGCGTGTGGAGCCCACTGTATTATTTTCATGTAATCTAAGCTGTCCATAAGGGCTGGCCCATCGTGATATTTGGACACATAAAAATCAAGCTGATCCAAACATCACACAAGCCAGGTTATTGAGTGGTTGACCAATGTTTTCTAAAGTGTGGTCCACCGTGTTGTTTTTATGCTATCCAATCTGCATTTTAAGTGAACCCCACCATGATAATGGGATTTCCAAAAATAAAAATAAAAAAATAAGGCTTATAAGTTCATTAGGTGGACTATGCATTGAAACCAATGGACAACCACCCCAAAACTTTCAAATTTACATGGAAGTCTACATGATGGGTAAATTAGTTGGTCTGGTTTTTGGGAGTCCTGTGCTTTCATAGTTGGGAAGCCATTTAGACGCGTTTAATTCCATTAGTATGCTTAGATGGGCCCCACCTGCAAGTTATATAGGATCCAGCCTCATTAAAAGAAAAATGAGCCCATGCTCTTAGTTATTATTATTTTTTTGGTTAGTACACACACCCCTACTGGTAGTATGCCCGCCCCTCCTGTTAGTCACACCGCAATGTTAGCCGCCCCCTTGGGAATTGATACCGAGATCTCAAGTGTTGAAACCAGGTTATCTTAAGTCAGTCTCCCACTTGAACTATGGGTATGGGTGTCCATCTACCAAATAAGTTTATCTTCACGCAATGATAGCCACTTAGTTATACTGCTCCCTATCAGCACCTGGAAACTTGGACCGTCTATCTATCAATGCCCGAACGCTTGTTAAGTGCTGCAGACCGGTCCTTACTCATGGCTCAGTGGCAGACTCACGAGAGTTTCAACACTAGGGTCATGAGTTCGAGTACCCATTATGATGTGAGTGTGTATATTAATTATCCAAGAAAAAATTATACAGATTGGATTACCCAATCCATTTATTAATTGGGGCTTTTTTCTTTAGTAGCCATTCATTCTAGTAACCACGAATTAGATTTTACATGATCTGGTAAAAGCGATCCTTTCCAAACAAATCCGGATCCTCTGTTGAATCCGAGCAGAGAACCTCTATTGCTGCTGCTCTGATTGGTCCAGCTCAGCTTGACTGTATCAGAGCAGAACTGCTCTGACACAGTCAAGCTGAGCTGGACCAATCAGAGAAGCCACGAGCAGGATTTCTCTGCTGGGTTTCAACAGAGGATCCAGACTCCAAATGAATCCGGATCCTCTGTTGAATCAGATGTTCCCAGTTCATGTGAGTTTTATTGGGCGGATCATAAAATGCACGTCACACCCAATGAACAGTCAAAATCAATAGATTAGACTGTCCAAGTGTCTCAATGCACCTAGGGGTAGTGTAACTTATAGGACTCTTTAGTGCACTGGATCATTTCTTAAAATGGATGCAGATTACCCGGCTAAAGTACCCGGTTCCGATAGACTGTCCGGTCGAGCCGAGTCGTAGACCGTTGATTTATAGTCGCGTTGGGACACTGGGAAGAATAAAGAAGAAATAAGAGCCGCACAAGAGAGAAGCGAGTGGATATTTGAAATTTGTGAGTGGTGGGGTCTTAAGGGACGCAAATTGCCTGAGCCCACCAAGATGTCCATGTCACATCCATTCCGTCCATTACTTTCTACAACTAACTTTAGGACATAGATCCTAAGACAGATCTTAAAACTAAAGTGGGGCACGCCACATGAAATAGTGAAGAGAAGTTTTGGATCAGGGATCAGGGTAATTTTTGTGCTTTCAGTTCATCCTGATGGGAATGATCTTAAGAACAGTTTAGATGGCATATAAACATCATAGTGGGCCCCAACAAGGTTTGATTGTGGGAGTTTACACCCCACTTTTTCTTGTAATGTAATGTAACTTACTTGAGTTTTGGATTTACCTCTTTTATTTTTTTTTGCTGTAACATGAGGTTTAGGAGAGAAACTAATGGACAGAATTTCTTACCAACTTGCAGTGGGCATACAGAGGTTCCGCTGAGGAGAGTCATGTTTGAGTTTAGGATGCGCTGGAATTGAAAGAGTCACCTTACGGTCGCTGAGCTTCTCAATTTCCACTATGGACGTTACAAGAGCGCACTACCACTAACGCGTCTCAAGATATCCTCTGGCGACGAAGTGGATACAAGAAAGCGTCCGCTTATTTGTTCGTTCTAAGCTGAGTTGTGGGGTCAGGATTCCGTGATCCAGACCATTGATCTGATGGGCCCTTTGGTGCTGTTGCTATTCACATCACCACAAGACAGTTTGATGAACCGAACGGTCCATGTTGTAGCTTCTAACCTGGACCAGCCACAGACTAAAAGAAAAAAAAAAATGCAATGGATGGATGATTGTGGCCAATAGTACCAAAACTCAGCTCAACTCAACTCACCTGAGTTAACATGACTCAGACCATATTTCACATGAGGAAAAACTTGACCTCATCGCAGACTCATCAAAACTTGAGAAAAACTCACTCAGAAAACGGCCTATTTAGAGTGATCGAAAATGGGGGAGTAATTCCACTGCAAAAATCATTTCAAAAGTGTTGACTTAAATCTATGGGCCCCACCATAATGTATATGATATATCGACGCCGTCTATATATTTTATCAGCATATTTTGGGGCATGAGCCGAAAAATGAGACAATTCCAATATTCAAATGGCCCGCACCAAAGGAAATATTGGCCTTAATTTTTCCACCGTTGAAAGTTGTTTCCTTCACTCACCCACATTGAGGTTTATTCCTCATCTAACCCGTTCATAGGGTCACACAAACGTGGATAAGGGGGAAAACATAGATATCACCCTGAATCAAATCTTTTAGGGGCCAAGAAGTTTTTAATGGTAGGCATTCGATTCCCACTGTTTCCTTTGGTGTGGCCCACTTGAGCTTTGGATCTACCTCATCTTTTGGCTGACACCCTAAATTCAGCTGGCATAACGAATGGGCAGTGTAGATAAGCCACGTATATCACGGTGGGCCCCATTTACTTCACAAAATTTTTAATTTTAGGGTTAAGAAAAAGTAAGTGATACCATCTGCATTGGCAAAGATGCAGTAATTACCTATGTAAAAAATCATTATCCATTTGGAACGGACTTAGTTGCATCGGTATATTTTGACCGTCCAACCCATCAAGCTGAGCCATTTCATAAGTCCAAAACACATTTCATGAGCTATCATGTGGATATTACACTGATTAAGATGGCCCAATCCATCTTTGATTTAGCCTTTTTCTGATAGCCATCCTTTTCAAATCATGGATGGGATGGTTAAGATTGTCTAATGAACGTCATTCTTCATAACAATGATGTGCCCTAACAAGTAAATGGATTAAATTGCTTATTGGACCTATTTTTGTTTACATGGTATATATTGACAGTTCATATCAAATCTATTATCAAACGGCTAATATTTGTCAGAAGATCAGTATGATATTTGCATGCTAGGCCACCAAAATGTGCACTGGATCTAATGAGCAGTCTAAATTGATAGACTGGACTAAGTGTTCCAATGCAACTAGCAGCACTATAACTTTTAATGCTTTGAGAGAACTGGACCATTTCTCATTATTTATACTTATTAACATTAAATCCCTTAATCGTACGGCTGTGATTAACATGCCCATTTTCGAGTCACGTGAAATGTAAGGAGTGGGTGGGTCTCATGTAGGACATTTCAACCTAATTAGGTACCAAGAATACGTACTTGTCCATAAATCACAAGTATCCATGCATTAGCCTTCGATCATTGATTTGTAGTTTCCATTACTACGACCAATGCATTCTTTGGGGCCCACCTTGCCAAAATCACTAATAATATGTGGACCATTGTTGTTTTTTTTGTTTCTGGTCCATCAAATAAAACACCTATTAAAGGGCTAGGATTCTCCGTGTTTGAAAATTATGGTGCGTTGGCCATCTACAGAGGAATCCATCTCATCAACAGTTTCAATTATCCACTTGGCATATTATTACCAATCTGGTTCACCCATCTACAAAAATCAAACCTATTAGACGATCATTATCTTACCAATCGGTCCATCCATCTAATGGGCCCTAGTACTGGTGCCCTATGTTTCAAATATCAAACCTTGTTAAACGATCCCACCCATCCGATTCACCCTACCTGTATTGTGTGCCTTACACATCTCATGTATACAATGATGATATTAACCATGTACCCTGCAGATTCTATCATTAATAGGCCACTAACCAAAATTAGTATTGACCATGTACCCGCTATCCTTTCCATCTATGGTGCCAACACTTTTTTTTTTTTTTTTTTGGTGTATGGCCCATTTGTTCTTGAACTTATTGATCGGACGGTCCCAATCCCATCAATGCCACATGCATGCGGCAATGACCACCTCCAAATGGGTCAGGAGGTGCTGGATGAATTTCCCCCTCGGTCTGGACCATCAAACCGTGGGCCCCACTTGTCTTAAAGGCCGATAGGTCATATTATTCTTAATGGGTCAATGAAGAAATTGCAACTAGGCCTGGCAACCAGGCCGTGTTGAGTTGAACCGCGTTCGTGTTCATCTTGTGTCAAAATTTGCTTGCCTAAACCCAGCCCATTAACTAATAGGTCAAAATCTAGAAACCCAAACCCATTCGTTAATTTAACGGGTTACCCGTAACCCGATCCGTTTAACCCGTTAGGCTAATCTACTCATCAGATGGCCACACCATTGATGAGGACAACTGACAATCTGACCCAATATACAACAGTGGTCCACTTAGTGGGCTCATTCTATCATAAGAAACAGTAGGATTTACTCGTGAGACGAGGAGGATCGCATGTACATTACAATATTGCATATGATAGAGTGTCCAGGTTCATGTGGGCCATGGTTTGGTGATCTAGACCATTATGTCAACGTGTTAAACGGGTTCATGGGTGAAACATTGACCCAACCCGTTATGTTAACGGGTCTTAACGGGTCAACCCAGTTAGTGACCCGACACATAAGGCTCAACCCGAACACTGGTTTTTTCATGCAGGTTTCATGCGTGTGGAATTTTGCCAGGCATAATTGCAACCTATTGGGAACGGAATCCTCTGCAGCACCTGTTACACGCAGTCGGTAAAACACCCCACATCTGTGAGGCCCACCGTACTGTCCGTGGGAATCCACTCCATCCATCAGGTGAGCATTTTAATGTTAACCGTACATCCAAAAACTCAGCCCAATCCAAAACTCAGGTGGGGCACAACACTTGTCCTCACGGTGAGTCTTTTAACTGTAAAATCACACCTCAAACCTCTATGTTCGCAGGGTGGCCGATGGTCCACTTATGTCTAGGATCAAGAGGAGTGTCACTTCGTCATGGTGAGGCCCAGCAGCTGAATGGATTGGATGGAATATAAACACGATGCACAAATCTATGGTTGGCACCTTCTCCCTATTGTTCTCTCCTGTATGGTCCACCTGGAATGTTGATTGAGGATTCTTGTCTCTTGGGCCCACCTATCTCATCCAAGTGGAGAGATGGTGGTGGAATGATTGGACGCCCTTGGTGGAAGACTCATTAAAGGTGATATTGTGAGTCAACCACTGAAAAAGATGGGGTCCCCTCCATGCCTCCTTTTTTACACAATAGAGATAACTCTAGAGTAGCATGATGGACGGATGGATGGATGTTTAGTTGTTGGTGGGAATCTAATGGACGGATGGATGGATGTTTAGTTGTTGGTGGGAATCTAACTTGATAAATTCATCTGGTCGTTATGATACAAACATCAGTGTCTATAGCGACTGGCACTTTGTAGAGAATGAATTTCTGTGTCGAAAACGTGCCTTTATTACTGTCGATGCCGCATTCCCATACATATGCATAGTACCAGAGTGGATCGTCAATGAAGTCGTCGCCAGCTTTTTGGAAAGTTGGAAATGAAATGGATTTTCTTTGCCTACTGTATTTTCTTATAAAAAGTAACTGTGGAAATTGATTATTAGTATTTTTCTTTTAAAAAATGAGTGAATTGATTCTCCTTGAAAAACCTGATTTATAGGTACTTCCTCTCTTTATTTGGGATACCAACTAAATATGAAAGGGTTTTTTTTTTTTTTTTTTGTTAACTATACCTAGACACAGAGAAAGGAAAAACAAATTGATTTCCATGGAAAATTTAAGTGTAAAAAATAAATAAAATAACAGCAAACTATGGATTTTTCTCCTCAACTTTTCACGTTTTTAGTTACCCATGGAGGTTTTACGTATCCACATTTTGGATTCTTCCCCTCCAAACAGATGGACGGCATGGATAAAGCACATACATCATGGTGGGCCCACATCTTTTCCATCGTTGACAAGCACAACTAGGTATAGGTGTCACTAAACGTATCTTAAAAAAACTCTTCACATTCTTGTTGTTCTTAAATGCAAGGGATGGTATAATTTTTGTTAATTGAGTTTCACATCGACTCAACCATATTCTCTATGTCAAATCTACTATGTCCATCAAGATTGTCCCTCATTGTTAGGAACTGGACAAAAAATCAGCATGATTCACAATTTACGTGGGCCACACCATAAAAAACTACATAGACGATGAGCATAGATTTGTATTTGGAGCTCAATATATTGCATCTAAGCTGTTCATCAAGTGCCCATTAGAAAAATATTTCCAAAATATTAATTATTGATTCAAGACTTGAAGTTACAACTACAAGAGTTTCTTAAGAAAAAATTATTTTGCCAAACAAATAATTTAAAAGCAAACCTTCAATTTTCTCGAGAAAATATGGTTGATAAACAAACATTAGAAATAGTATTTCCTTTCCCATATTTTCTTGGAAATAAAATTTCTCAGGAAATACAATTTCCTTTCCCACCCTTTTCAAGAGAAAAATCCTTAACTTTTGGAGTCTTTGCACAAAATATGGTATTAAAGTAATGATTTTTTGAACCCTAACCCTAGCTCCAGCCCCAAATCTCTCTCTCTCTCTCTCTCTCTCTCTCTCTCTCTCTCACAAACGGAACTCCCCGAATCTTCACAGCAACAACGGTCATCAATGTGGTCCCCTTCTTGAGCTCCAACATGGCATAACTCATCCGACAAGATCAGCACCACCATTCATGACGTTGGAAACAAGGGAAGAGAAAAATCCCTAATTTTTTTCGAGCCTTTACACAAAACAACATTATTAACAAAAGTCTATTTACAAAGCCTTCTCACATGACTAAGATAAGTCCATTTACAATGCCTTCTCATATGATTTATATAAAAGTCTCAAACTATAAAATCATAACTTTGGCATTTGCTAGGAGGTAAATCTTACTGATAACTTTCCAATGCAATATCATACATGTGAAATGGATAACTAATCATAAAGTAATGACCATCGGAAGCTATAGTGCATGCTAGGCCCTTGGATCAAACTTTCTAGCTCGAATTCTTTCAATCCTGACCATCATGAGATTAACCTTGACTTTGTCCCACGTCAATATTACTTTCTGCATGCCCCCCTGATGCCCTACCCAAAGTGGTGCTGAATGGCCTTGATTTACAAGCATGCATGCCAAATCCAAGAAAAATTGCTCTATGCTAATCGCCTAGTAGCTTGTGTTCTAACTTCTATTTCGGAAAATGCACAATGCTTGGCGTTCCATTCCGGCACTTCCATGGTCTGCATATAACGCTTGGAAATCACCTTTCACAAGATGTTAATTCATCTTAGCTTGTTTATCAGGGAAGTGATCTTGTCCATGGATGGCCATGGTTGAAAATCAAACTGAATGATGTTTCTATCCAAATGGAAGATTAAAATGAGAATGGATTCAATAAGAGAAGCTGTCAGGTTGTCCATTAAGTGATTTTCAATTGAAGCACATCTGACAAATATGACCCACTCGATGGACACCCCAAATCCACCTCCAAGAACAGCAGTTCCTGATCCAGCGCAATGGGTCAAAGTCGGCCTCAAACCAAAGGGCTGACCATCCACATATTGTCATTGGTTTTTATTTTCTAACAAACCTAATGTAGAGGTATTTTCACACCGAGCTTGAGTGGGGTGACTTCTGAAGCAGGGCACACTCAGGTGGACAGCCCATGCGAGACGAGTTGCTCGTGTGAGGCAAGATCCATGCGGAGTGGGGCCCAAGGAGGGTTCAGCCAAGGGCCTTGTTTGGCCTGAGTTATGAAATAAAGAGACACTCTCAATTCAAGCTTTTAGAGCAAGTAATTAGTTGGCTTGTGTCAAAAGTGGTATCAGAGCCTCGGAGCGGAAGATCTCATGTTCAAAACTCCTCACCGAGGGTAATTAAAAGCCACAGAAAAGTTCAAGATTCTGTCAGCATTGCATTTTATAAAAAGTCCCGACACATTCAATCCTATTTGTTTAACAGATCTTTTGTACCAAATGAGTTCCCCAATATACTCTCATTGTCCAGTATCAAAAATGGGATACGTGATATTTCCTCAACTTGGTGCTACTACATCCTTGAAGTAGGTAATGGGCCCCACCTTGAATATTGTGGACCTTTTGATTGGTCAGAAGGGTGGGCACCACTTATTGCACTAGGCCCAACAAACACCCAGATTAGACGATCTTAGCAGTCCAATCAACAGCCTGTGAAATGGACCCAATTTCTTTCACTCCATCCACTCCATTGTTCCATACCCAGATTCTGCTTTGGATTGAGAACCACTAGAACAACCGAACCTCTCCTTCAGTGAGGGGATTTCAGAAATCATCTTGAACAGCCTCCTTACTGAGAGAATGAGGTGAAAGCGGTAGAAAACGTCACCACCAAAATCATGATACCTGAAACAAAGCTACTAGAGCAGAAGAATTCCTCCCTACCCGTTGCATCCTCTACTGCAATAACACACACACACACATGAAAAAAAAAAAAAAAACATGAAAGAATTACTGTCATCAAGTACTGTATTCCCCAAGGACTTCCATCATTTTAAAGATGAGCACTAGATATGAAAACCTCCAAACCATCCACCTCAAATAGCTTCTCCTTTACATTGTTGTAGCAACTGGTAATCCAAACACGCCCTTAAACCGGTTCTGCATCGGGTTAATTTTGAGAGGTTCTAGACCCTACCTACTAAGTAATTCCGGTTGAACTTTTGGACCAAGATTCACTCCATGGGTCCAAATTTTCGACTCAGGCCATCTTAGGGTGGGTCACCCCTATTGATATCCTCAATAAACACCTTATTAAATTGAAATTAGGAACAACAATAAATTCAGAAAGGGGAAATCGTATTCAGAACTAGAGTAAACAGAATTGCATGAAAGAACAGAACACTACAATTCAACCTGCAAAGCAGAACTTCATAGAATAAAAGTTATATCTTGTTCAGATATCAAAAGATTGATGCCGGCAGAATAATTAACCAACAAAAAATGTTTTTCTTGCATTAATTTTTAGCTGGAGAAATGTCCACTCACATACATTTTAAGAAAAGTTAGTGCACTCCGTTGTCACCTTGGGATCATGTTGCCTTGTCGTTACAGCTAGGCTCCAGGTTAATAGATCCCACACCAGACCGTACATCTTCTCCACCATTTGTACCGCCATTTGCTTTTGGCAAATCATCCTCAGCCGAGTGCTTTCTAGAAGCAAGCTCATGAGGGGAAGAGTTGTCTGCGTGATCTTTAACAGAATCATCAGAATCCGACTCTGTGTTGCCTGAATTAAAAGTTGGCATGGTCACTGCGGGCAGTTCTGAAGATGCTTGGTGATTCTCTCTCATCCAAAACAATGGCATCCTTTCATCATCTTCCCTCATCCTTTCCGCATAATCGCTTATGTTGAACCCCACCTGATTAAGCCCCCCAAATGTGCTCTCAAGCTTCTCCATATCAAAGAGGTCCTCCATTATCTTCTTGGTGCCGAGGTCATCGGAGTAAACAAACTTCACTTTCCTGTATGTCTTTGGCTCTAGAAAGGGTTTCACCACCTGCAACATTTTAAGCTCCCTTGTCATGTTGGCACAGCAGATGACCCAAAAGCAAGGGCATTGAAATTCTGAGTAGCGGGTTAAAAAAGTCTTTCCAACATGGCAAAGCAGGTGAATTGAATCTTAGGCAATTGGTCTGACTATACAAGAATAACATGATTCTTAGCTAGAGGGCTATGCATGGTTCCCTCAGGTCCAGTGTTCGAAATATCAGTATTGCGTTACGTATCGCACCCTTGGGATACATATACATATCATTTATCGCTTAACTGATACGGGATATATTGTTTGTATCAAGTAATTTATTGCACTTTTTGGGAAACATTGGGAAATTGGTTGAATTTTTCAATGAAAATTCAGGGGTTGTTAAAAAGGACCTTAATACACACTTTTAAATCATAACATCTCAAAAAGAAGTGCACATAATAGGTTTCCTTTGTATAGGGTCCTAAGTCATACATTGTCTGACTGAACTAATGCAACTATATTCAGATTGAACGCATAACATTTAGAGTGTATGTGATGATCATTTCATGAAACGCTCCTAAATACTTCAAAATTAGTCTCAATTGACAGCTGGTTGAAGAGAAATTTAGAAAAAAATATATTTTTTTAATAATTTTTTATTAATTTTTAATGAAAAATGATTTTTTATTTTCTGAAAATTTGACGAGGACTGAACAAATCGGTAGATCAGCCCTCATACATGCTTGATTTCATGCTTGGAGTGCAATATTGCAAGCAATTTGGGAAATTTCCAATTTTCCCCACATCGGACCACTTACACTCAAATTTTGAAATTAGAGCGGATATGATAATCATTTCATCAAATACTCCTAAATACTTCAAAATTAGTCTCAATTGACAGCTGGTTGAAGGAAATTTCAAAAAAAAAAACAAAAAACATGGAGAACATGAAGAACCAATGGATATCGAAATCAAAGCTCCAACTCCATGATTTTCCACACAAAACATGAAGAATCAATGGATTTGTAACCATTTGACACTGATTTAACACAATTTCAACAAAAAAAGGGGATTGAAAATTGAAAATGCTTACTGTATCGAACATGTGGGATATATCGGCACTACCTGTGCATGTCGTATCGCACAGGTGGGATACAAGATATGTCGTGGTATATATCACCGATATCGTTGATATTTAAAACATTGCTCAGGTCTCGAGTCCAAAAAAATGGAGCCAATGGATAGGTGATCCAGATTCTTGATCTGGCAGGTCCACCATAGACAGATCATGCCCCAGCATCTCCCTAACTATTCAATCAGTGGCTTGTACATTGATGGTTAAGAAAATAGGCTGCAATGGTCCACATTCAAAGAAAGAAAGGCCAAAGATTGACCAGTTTGGATCTACCAATCTGCAGATACCTGGGGCAAAGCCCACCACAATGGGTTCAACCTGATCAATGGTCTGGATCATCAAACTCCACATTTCAGAGAGTGTGTGTGTGTATGTGTGTGTGTGTGTGTGTGTACACACACACACACTCTAAAAAGGTAGAAAGGAAAAAGGAAAACCTACCGTCCAGAAAGGTTCAAAGAACTTCGGCGGATTGTACAAGATTGCCAAACCCAGCCTCTCTGGGTAGTGGTCCTGTAAAACATGAGCTGTCTCGCGTGTTACCTTCACGGATATATGGGACATGTTGAAGCCTTGAAAATCAATGAGCCAGACCATCTGTTCCTGATCTGGCGGCAGATTTAAAATGGCATTCTCCATACAATATACCAAGTACCTAATTTGCCCTTTTGTTGACTTCGTGTTCTGCAGTTTAATGAGAAATTAGGACTGTGCTACCAAGACAAAGCACCAACAGGCCCAAAAGAAGCTTTCCAGATGAATAGGGAAACTGCAAAAGGTTGCACCTAACCTGGCAACTGGGTCTCATGATAAGAACAGTCCGCCCATACTTGTCGACATAATTTGATCGGTAGATTTTGCCCGTCTCAGCTTCGTGGGCAACCTCATCCTACACATGAAAAGCATAGTACTGAGAAGATTCCATATCTCTCTGTTCCAAAATATAATGCTGCAGTTGCAAGGGATTGGCTGTCTGGCCTGATATAGTAGCCAACACTGCCCTTTCTACAAAAAGACATGAGAAATGTGATGGCCACTGGTGAGAGTAGAGTCTTGAATCCTGCCCACCCACATCCAACGGCATATAGAAGATCTGAAGCATTCATCTAGTGAGCACCACCATGAGCCTTGGAACAAAAATCAGGCTAGTCCAGTCATCAGGTGGGTTACGAGTGTATGGATTATGAAGAGAATGGATGGTCACAAAGTTTAACAGTCCACATTCATTGAACATGTGTCACCCACCTGATGGCCAGATGACTTTTTGGGGCAGGGTTTAGCCACGGCAGGGTTCAAAAGACTTTCTGTTGATGAAGTGAACAGACTGCCAGCTACCCAAACCAGCAAGAGTAACAGTAATCCCATGTACATAGATTTAATGCAATTACTCGAAAGTTCAGAAACTGCAAGACTTCAAATGGAAGAAGCTGTTAATGATGCTAGCAACATCAACTAGTTAATTAGAAGGCAATCTACTTTATCTTTGCAACTTATCTTAACCTTAATTTGGAATGACCATTCCCAAATAGAAATATCTGTGAATGAACAGTGGTGAGCTTGGTTTCACTTTCTAATATGTAGAACAGGTGGCAGAGAACTTCATTGATGGTCAAGATCGAATGAAATGGGGCCAGAAACTCGATGGAGAGCTTAATGGCTTAAATGTGCACTGTAGCTTTTGACAGCCATAACTTTGAGACCAATTATCCATATCGTGTGTATAATATTCCGTTGGAAAGATATCGACGAACTCTACATCCTAGCCAATCACCTTAGGTTCTTTGGCCCCTGAACGGTTTCACAAAATTCAATCGTTTTAAGGGTCAAATTTGGGTTTTCAGTCAAAACTAACAACTTTTATAAGTTACGTTTCTAGTATTTTTAGGATTTTACTATTTTTAGTTAAATTTACTATTTTAGGAAGCTTTGCTACTTCGGGAAAGTTTTCTAGTTTTAACTGGCTTGGGAGTCTAGGGCCTCTTTGCTTATATAACCATATCATATATGTTGTAAGCGACAATTCATTCAATAATATCAAATTTATTTCTCCTTGTGGATTCAAGGGCTATTTTTGAGAAGAAGACGGTGACCTTCTTTTATCCATTCACCCACTAGATTGCTAAGATATAAACCATCCTTGGTAATTCAGATTCACATCAGAAGAAACAAAAAACCCTATTACAAGATAATATATGAAGCTATCTTCCATATTTGTAAGCATGCCTTGCATTCAATTGAAAAAAGGAAAAAAGCTCATATTTTGGTTGAAACAACATTTTCAACTATCGTGGATTTCTATAAGCTTTGGTACCATAAACAGTATCAAAGAGAAACCAATTTGATCTGCAAGATCAGAAAAAGATTGATTGCCATGGAACTAATGATGTAGTAGATATGCAAATTAGATACACCCATAAAATAACTACCAACAGCCATGGAAAAAGCAAACTTCATGAATCAGGCATAACGGGCATAGGTGGTGGCATTACCCAGCGAATCTCTTCAGGCTTGTACTCAAACCTCCATTTCAAGGTTTCTTTCAGCATTTTAGTAGCCTTCTTGACATTCCCGTTCCTTGCCCTTAGATATCTTGATATTGAAGCATCAGAGCAGTAAATGGCCAATTTATCTGGCAATTCTCCTAATGACTTTCTAATCTCGTTAATCTGTAAACCCATCCATCAAAAGACGTTAATCAACAAAAAAAAGAGGTAACAAAAGTATAGTATTTCTTTTCTTTTTTTTATAGCAATTTTTCGAGAAAACTAATTGCTTGTCAATGAACCACTAAAGAACAGTAGTTCATTTTGCCAGTGATCAATGAAAATTCAATACAAGACTACTGAGTTGTCAATCAGGAGCACCTTTTCCTGCTGCTCTTCAACTGGTGACGGTTTTTCAGAGCCATTTGCTCCAGATTTATTTATATTCAAACTCATTTGTTGAAACGAACTTCCCCTGGAAGATTAGTTCAAACATTGTCAAAACATGAATTACTCACAACAACTAAGCATTTCCAATTCCACAAAACAATGATAATAGAAACAATCCTTCATTACAAGAAACATGTAACAGCATTTTTAACAACTTCTCTTTTTTTTGATAGGTAAGCTGGGCTTGAACCTGTGACCTCAATGCAAGCTGTCTACCATTGAGCTACAGTCACAAATCCAACAACAATAATCATGATAATAAACAAAACGTGTGCCATTCATTAACGCATGATATCCACCCACATTCCAAATGGTTACAAATGATTTCGCAAGTTGTCCTCAACCACCTAGAGTAATCAAACGTCGGAAAAGCCAATGGTTAGGGATCACTTGTTACAGAAAACACCTAACTGTCCCAAAGCACAGGTGGAGCATTGCACTCATCCCCAGAGACCACAAATTGTAGGCTCAAAGACATTCTCCAATTTCATCTCCAAGAGGAGAAAGGCCTTGGGCTGATGGGAAGAATCATGTCCTCCACCAACATCAAGGCAACTAACATTTTTGTCCATAGTTGGGGATCTCCTAAATGGTCGTAATTACATTCTTACCATCATAATTGATAGGATACAAACTTGTAGACCAAGAAACATATGGTGCAATCCAGGATTCTATATATGTATTTTGTAGTGAGAAAGCAAGCTTCACAACCAATCATAAACAGACAATTTTTCTTGTCTATTAAGTTTTCCTTCATAAAGGTCCATTAAAGTTCCCAGATATTTTGTTATATGCTTCCCTGTTGGACAGTACTCCTCAAACCACCCTCTTCATTTTAAAAACCAAACCAGTGATTGGCACATGGAGTTCAAGAGAAGCATTTTATCTATCTGTTAGCATGTTTCCAGTAACCTGATTTGTCATCCATGAAAACCTAGCCACGAATTGACTGAGGCTAATTCTTCCGAATAAGTCCAACTACTCTATAGTACTGAAGTTATATGCAGCGGCGGCTATAGCAATATCATTTCTTTTGGAAAAACAGCCGACTCTTCAAAATGCATATTACCATTTTTTATGTTCAACGAAACCTAATTCCTCAGTCACAACTGGCAATAAATTCAGTCATAGGTGAATCAAAAGAATCACTACAGAACTGAAAATGAATGCACTAACTACCTATCTGTTGACAGACATTTCCTATCAAGGGTTAGGGGATCTTATGTGGCAGTTATTTTGTTCTCACTTGTCAGTATCTTGTACTGGTTGTTGGTCACATTTAACAGCACTGATTTTTTTTTTTTCCAAAGTCTAACACCAAGAAAATGACTTTTTCCGTAGTCAACGTCTATATTTCTTTTGATTTGTTGAGACAAAATCACGTAAAGATATAATGCAGAATATCAGATATTTGGGATGGATTTGTGTTGGGCTATTGCTTTCAGGTTCAACTTGATTCTCGACAATTTCCCACAATTGATTAGAATATTGTTGAGGGAGTTCTCGTAAATAATTTTCATCTGTTCAACTTCTTCCACAACTTAAAGGGGATACCTTGCATGTTGCTACACTCCATGTTTTATTTGCATAGAGATAAAAAGACGTATTAATCTCTAGTGGTTTTTTCAGGATAAATTGTGAGGACCATTTCAGTTTATTTTCCTCTTTATTTGTTAGTCTAGAAAATATTGAATGCAAACTCCTATACGGTAGTGAATTAAAGTGAGAGAAATGCTCTAGCCCTCTCAGAGCATTATAAGATATAGCGTTCCTGGTTGCATCGGTTCACTTGGGCAGTCCAATCGACCAAAATGAACTGTCCGTTAAGTCCTAGAACACATTTCATGGGCAACCATGCAAAAACACACTGATCGGATATCTAAAGCATCTTTCATTTGTCCTTATTTTCTGTAGCCATCCTTTTTCCCAGCCATGGATGGGCCTAACAGTAGTGATTCTTCAGAAACATAAGCAATCCATGACAGTCCCTAACAGATAGACACAGTCAAATTGTTGATTTTTTTTTTTTTTTTTTGAAAGGTGAGGATATTATCATTAAAAAGGAACGCAAAAAAAACCACAGGAAAAGAGCACAACAAAAACAAACAAAGCAACAACCGAAAGACCTCCGACTATACAAAAACTGTCTCCTGGACAGCAAAAACCTAATGCAGACATCAAGCCTTTTAGAGTGTACCAGCGTAGGAGATGAGTCATGCCTGTGTCCATATGGTTTGATGATGGGGCCTGGATCAAGTCCAAGTTCCTAGATCGTGGTGAAGACCTTACACATGCGTTCGTGACATGTGTAAGTTGCTTGGAGGAGATGATTGAACTGTTAGATTGCAAGGATGATGTTATTTTGAGAATTAAGAAAGCACTTTGGTGGCTACTCTCCTCCTCTCTCTTGTCGATCTCTTTTCATCTTCCTTCTCATCTTTTCTTCTTTCTTTCTCAAATTCTCTTCTATCCTAAGGTATTCTTCTATCTTCTCTCATTCTTCTAATCCTTCTTTTCACATTATCCATCATCCATTCAATCTGAAAATTCGAATTTACACCCGTTTCTCAGATTTCCATGATTCTCTAACCCAGAAATCCTTTGATTTCATGGACTAGTGATTGTTTGAATGGACATTACCATGCAAGATCGAGAGGTCTTATTCCTCGCCGGATCCAATCCACGCGTAATTTGAACCTTATACAGCGTGTTTTGTGATGATGGCCCGTCTATTGCATGTTTCCCATGTGTTTTTCTGAATTATGATAATGTTAGGTTGATTTTTACTTGATTTGCTACATAATTCCGCTTAATTTTACATGTTTCACATGCATATGTTTAAATTGGGTCATTGTCCTGCGTCAAAACCCCCCTAAAATTACAACAAGTTAGGGAGCCCAATCCCTAAATAATACCAAAACCCTAGAGAAAACCCATGCCAAAGCAGTAGAACTATCCCTAAAACACCGATTGTTCATTTCCATCTAGATAGCCCAAAGAACGACAAGAAATAGGATCCTCCACTTTCTTGTCCCTATCACCCCTCCTAGACTCAGCATGCCACTGACACATTAGGTCCACCATAGACGAAGGCATCACCCAAGAGATCCCAGAAAGTATGAAAACACTCTACTAGATGTCTTTTGTAAAATGACAGTGAATAAAGAGATGATCCACCATCTCTTCAACACGAAGACAAAGCAAACAGACATTCGGGATGCACATCCCTCGCTTTTGGAGGTTATCAATAGTAAGAATTATGTTCCTACTAAGCAGCCTAACCGAACGCAGCGACTTTTGGAGGGACCCCATAATGCCATAGGGGAGCAGTATGCGAAAGAGAGACATGGGACCCAGCAGCTAGAGACTTGTAATATGAGCGAACAGAGAAGGAATTGGAAACCTACGGGTCAAATTGTTGATTAGAACTATTTTAGTGCAAATTATCTTCACCCTCCATGATTAAGGCCATTGATGACATGGTTAATATTTGTTTGATCAGTGTGATATTTTTATGGTAGCCATGAATTGTGTGTTGGACCTGATGAACATTCTAGATCAATGGATTGGACTGTCTAAGTGTCCCAATACAACTAATTGGCAGTGTGATTGCGTAAGCAATAGATGCATGGCACTCTGAAAGCACTAGAGCATTTCTCTTAAAATTAACTTAGGCGATTGACAACACAATTGCCAATGCAATAGATGTGGGTTTCCATCAATTGGAGAAATGGTCCTCAAAAAACAAGGGAGGCATGCACCACATTGGTTTTGCCTTCCTTACAAGAATATAAACCATCAAGAGAGAATCACCTTCAATCTATAGCTTCTCAGTGCCCAGCTCTTTGGGAACTAGTTGATAGTGCTCCCCATCACTAATACCTACAATCTATAGTTTCTCAATCCCCTCCACAAGCTCTGGCTTGATCTCTAGTTCACTTCCCTAACAATATATCAACTCAAAACTTCAAAGTAATGTTTCGTTGACTCAATCTTTCGGCATCAACATCGAATGAAAGTAACACAATGCAAAATCTTTTGCATTTGATGAACAACACAATTCACTTCCAACTATGTCAACAACATTCCTGACAAGTCCTGATGAAATTCAAACTATCCATAATCCACATCCATGAGAGACTTTTCGACAACCACACAAAGGCCTAAACTTTCTGCAGTTTCAAACTACCGAAATCTAACTGTAAAGGGGCATTGGCGCCAATAAGCTAGACACAGTTAAAAGCCTTAACTTTAGTTTAGCCCCACAATATAGAATTAGATGAAACAATTTTCCTACATCCCAAAATGCTTTTATAGGTAATGAAATACTCAGCGTGAACTAGCATTTTTGTTCGACCCACATTCTGTGTGGATTGGCTGACCTTCCAGTGACCAAATCTTCACCTAGTGGGCCGCACCACGGACCACCAGCCTTATCTTTTGTTTAGCCCCAGTATAGATGAAACAATTTCTGTACATCCAATAATGCTTATAATAAGTAAGGGAATACTTGGCATGAATTAATGGCGTTTTTGTTCGACCTGCATTCTGTGCAGAAGGGGGCCAACCTTCCAGCGACCAAATCTTTGTTGACTGGGTCCCACCATGGACCAAAATACCTGCCATCGAACAATCATAGTCATCCAATTGGAAGGCTTTTGGCCCTCACATATGAACAGTGAGCTTGTTTTCACCCGACCTTCGATTTACAGGAGAACAATCGGATAGTTACAATTGTCTAGTATGGGAGATTTCTGCAGCATCACCCATCCATGGTCAACCCCACTCGATCAACAATGGGGATCAGAAATGGTGTGCCCCACCATTCATAGTAGCTAACAGAGAATTATACATTTCCCGACATTTACACAGGGAATTATAAATCACCCCAGTTGATTTTTATTTTTTTTATGTGAATCATTTAACAAACCCAGAACAGATTTCTACTACAGATGATGCACAATTCGCCCCCATGAATTCAATAAATGACATGTTCTACCAACCCAATCCCAATACCAATCTCTACACCATCTAACGCCTTTTTCCATCACCCAAATTCCAAATCAAAACCCAAAAATCAAAAGACTCGCAAATTTTATTTTAAAAAAAAAAAAAAAAAGGAATCCAACACCCACGGCGCAGAATAAACCATTCCTACCAACAAATGCTAAAATGAGCATCATACCTTCTTCAAGTAAATAAACCTTCACACCCCGCCTTTTCCTTCGCTCTCTCTCGGCCAACCGATCGCAATCCAAACCAGGTCAACCGACAAAAGGGGAGCCGGGCCAGATAACAAGCAGATATAGTGGGGTGGTTGTCTCAAAAACACGAGCTCTCGTGGTCCAAATCCTTACAAAATCAGGGTGCTCATTTCCATCCTACCCAACAGATGAAATCCCCGACAAAATGCAACTTCGCAAATATAACAACGATCGAGAGATGCCCCGTAATCAGGCGGTTTATAAAAGAGAAAAAAAACTTTCATACTCTGGCCGACTGTGATGGATGATACACAGGCTCTTGAAGTCTCGCATAAAATTAGTTAAAATTAAACTGTCCAAATTATGCGTCCCAGCTTAGATGTATCATGAGCCAAAAAAAAAATTTACTCTAATTTGATTATTTAATTATCGGATTCATTAAAATTTATTGGACGGTTAGAAATAAAAATTATCCAATGGTACTGTTTCAACAACCAAGTGTACATGAATGAGAGGTTAGGATTGTTCGATCAAATTTAATTTTGGGACTTAACTTAGATACAATGAGTTATACAATTTATTCAGTTTAATTTGAGTTATTATTTGCCACGTATACAAATTCTGAGCGCTCGAGTATCATGCGTCATATGAAGCCGGAGTATTGAATAACCCCGTTTAAAAACGTGGTATTTATTTAATCGAGTTATGACGAGGTGTGGAGGATGCTGTTTCCATATGCCTCCTTTTTCAAGTACCAAAAATAAATGAACTACGTGTGCCATCCTGTACGTTGGTGAGGCGTCCCACATGATAGATGTTAGGTGTAAAATCTTGGACGGTGGATTTATATGTGGACCACGATTTTACAAATAAGTGGAATTCTAACGGTCAGATTTCGATTCGCATATGTGGCCCGCATGGTAAATGGAATTGACTGATTTTAAAGTGGGACACGTATTTTGACTGGGGTTCCAACTGATGAAAATCTTGGATCTAAAACATGTGTGACAATTTGGCACGTGTGGTCTATTGAATTGGGCGCTTGAAGATGGACTTTGGAATTTGTTTTCCTCCAAACACAAGTCATGGGTGAGGTGGGAAGAGATTTAAGAATGCCGTTTTTGGACATTAGATAATCAATGAACAGAAATCCAGGATTTTTTTATTATCCGATACTTGACACCCAGGATTGCTTGTGTGCATCGCGGACTGCAGAAGAGTTTTATTCTCTTCCTTTCTCAAAATGTACGCAGAAGACACATAGAGATCGGGACCGTTGATATGGTGGGGCACATAGATGGTTTATTTAGATTAAAAAAATACTAGTGATTGGACGGTTCTGACCATCTATTTGTTGTGAGTTTTAATAGTTCAAGGTAAACCGCTGATGTGACTTTAATTTTGTAGGTCATTTATCGGATGTATAAGTCAGTCAAAGCCGGGGTTCGGAGTCTTGCCTCGTTGGTAGCCTCTACGAAGTTTCAACAGGGGTCTTTGTTTCGAAATCCATCAGCACCAGTCGGTGCGTTGCATGACTTGAAAAAAAGAAGAAGAAGAAGTCAAAGCCGGTTATATTTCTATGGTCCATACACAAGATGGCCCACCAGAAGACAATTCCGATAACCTAGATTTTTTGCCACGTGTACGGTGAATAGAGTACTGTATGGGTGTTACAGTGCAGCGCGCGCGCTGTAGGCTTGAGTTCCTATTGGACCAACGAAAGGCCTTTGAATGACCGGCTACACACGGAGTTTAGGAAAGCTAATTGACCTCGCTCGCGTGAGATGGACGAGGAGCATCGCGGAAAACACGCTGATGTATTATACATGTGAAGGATCTGGACCATTCATCTAGTAGAGAAATGTAATCATATGTACCTCCAAAATTCAGACTGGTCCATTCTTGTGAGCATTCGATGAGAAAATAGACGGTTAGAATGTGAGTGGACGAAGGTTCCAAGGACTTTTAGGGTCGGAAGAATTTTTGGGTAGACACGTACACCGGGTGAGGACGCTTGTGGCTCGCTCAGTCTGCTCGCACCTTATGCTTAACCACGTTATGATCTAGACCGTACATTTAGTGGGGCCCATAATATATGGCTCACAAAGAAAAATTCTCATTGATCAGAGACATTTATGGTCCGTACAATAAGTTGAGCGATAAGCTGACTTCTGGACCATTGTTTCCTCTGGTAATCGCTACTCATTAAGATTTCTTCTTGTCTCCAATATCGGCCATCTACGGTGGGGACTTGCAGATCAACGGTCCGGATCATCACTTGGTGGGGTAAAAGGAGGGAAAATATATTAAAAGCTAGCATCTGGGGTCGAGCCCTCGTTGCTTCGTTAATTCCGTATGAAATGGTATGATACGCTACCCGCATCCATGATGGTTTTCAATCGTGGTCATGGTTAGGTAATCCAGGACCATTTATTTTTTGCGTCTCACCTTCGATAGACCGTGTCCCAAAAATCTCCAAGATTGGAAGATCACAGCCACCAATTTCAGGACTTTTTTTCAGTTGAATGTAGACCTTGTTGTGCATCTCTTCTCAGCTTTCTATTTGCAGGTCCAAAATTGAAAGACTACGACAGTCCCATTGAGGATTTTTTGCAGCATGGTCCATCCAAGGTGGGGCACAGCAGACACAGTGGTCTAGATTAACGAATCGTGGGCCTAGCATACATTCAAGATGGAGGAATGGAACCAACGGTCTACATTCATGATGGATAAGTTGCAGAGCCAAGTATGGCAATGGCATATTCGCAGGATGTATAACACATCTGTATAAAGTTACTTTTGGCCAAGCTATAGCTTGAGCCCAGGCCCAAGCCCAAGCCCAGATGACGAGTCTAGATAGTACCGGCCGTTGGGGAGCTTGGATTAGGGTACTACTCCCACCGGGATGCAGCGGGAGAAGGATGAGTACATAGCACATCATCTGTATTGATGGAGAAGGTGGAGTGCTGACAGACCCATCACATCAGCAAGTAGAGGTACCGGCCCCACCTGCTCTCCACTAATATCGACCTGCTAGGTACTTGTCTATCTCCCGCTACGACCTGGTGGGGGTAGCACCTAATCCGAGCTCCTCGTTGGGTCAGGCGGGCCACCTGAGCCCATTGCCATCTAATAGTCCAATCGCCTCAATTTCATTCCATGTGGGCCAGACCATGAAGATGACTTGATATGAAAATCAGGCGGCTGATCCATTCATTGAAAGGAACATGACATCAAAATCAATGGACATTAACCTGATTTTCATATCAGTTAATCGTCAAGGTGTGGCCCACTTTCCTTACGGTTTAGAAATTCTACATACGTGACATGTCAGCAGGACATTGGTGGGGCCACTGTATCTGATAACATATCTTTGGGAATTGGACGATCAGACTTGACCATTGGATGGGTGGTTGGAAAGTAGAATGGTCAATGGTCTGAATTTGATGACGCGTGTCCAACCGTCCAATCAATGTGAATATTAATGTGGGTCGTTCAACGGACCACAGGCATTCTCGAAATGCTGAAAATATGGACAGAAGCTTCCATTAGACAAGTCTTTTTCTTTCTCACGATCTGGAACACGACTTCCATGCGCGGATCTTACCGCCACCTAGAAGAAAATAAGAGAAAAGGAAATAGAAGGTTTCCATGCACCTTTGTCTACACACTTGGGTCGCATTTGTCCAAAGTAGCATTGAATTTCATCCATGGCGTGTTTATGAACCCGATGCGGATTGTGTCTAATGGAATCCAGCATGCACCTTACGTCATCATAAGTACACATTAACCTCTGTCAAACACAGTCCGCCTTTCTAACGATGGCCTGAAGTGCACATGACCGTTGGTTTCCACATGAGGGGTAAACTATGTAAGAAAGAAAAATAAAACATGAAGAAGGGAATTAAATGGTGGCTTCCTCTCCAACTTAACGTGGCATGGAAGGATATGCTAGATAATGGCAGTCCACCTAGTCGGGCTTAAAGTGGATTGTCCACATTTAAAAAATCAGACTAATTGGAAGATATCTTCCAAATTATCTATCGTACCCTTAGAAATGGATGGTGAAATAATAACTAACCAACTACTTTTTTATTTTTAAAAGGTAACTGTTTATTTATAAATCAGCTCGGCTGAAAAAAATTACAAAAAATTACAATGCTATCCAATCATGTCCAACTACATTCATATAATTTAGCAGACATTGATACCCATTCTATAATATTAGATTTCGCCCAAAGAAAGACTCCCCTTCGCTATCACTCAAACACATCTTAGAAGCACTTATTGCTCCTTTTCCCCATAATGCCTAAAGCCCTGCTAGAAGAGACATCCTCCGTGCTTCACTTGCCGTTACCCCTAACATGTCATTGCATAAAAAAACCCTTCCAAAGGTCCTGAAAACGCTTTCCACACTCCCTTATAATCGGACAATGTATGAAGAGGTGACGGGTTGACTCCTTGCTTTGCCAAGACATTTGGCGCGCATTTATGATGTATAAACTCCTCTTCCTCCAATTGTCGATCATTAGCACCCTATTCCAGCCCACTAGCCATGCGAAGGAGCACCATAGGACTAAAGAAATAAGGTATTGTGAACGTAATAGCAGAATGCATGCCCACTTCTTTTTTCTTTCTATTCTATTATGGCTCGTGTGGGGTAATATATTGACTTGGATATGATATGTTTGACTAAAGTTACCAATGGCCATGTGAAGCATAGAATCTATAGAATTGCTTCTCCAATCCAAGTGACTCCTGCAATTAGTTAGCTGATCATAGATTTAATGAGCCTCAGTGACAATAAAGGAATGGGTTAGGCACCATTTTTTTGCCTAAACGATGTGCAATCTCTACTTTATGAAATTTTTAGATTTTGAAAGTTCAGTAGAAATTTTGCATTACTATATTTAGCCATGCTTTACAAAACTCAATGAATCCAAACAAGCAAAAAAGAATAGATTATCTAGACCTACTTCATAGAATTGAGAGCTCTAGGCAAACAAATAGAATCAAAATCCTAACTTTGTTCCGCAGAACCTAAGTTTCGAGCAGGCAAACAAAGTAAAAGTATAAATTTAGCCTTACTTCAGGAAGCTAAAGGCTTTGGATTGATAAATAGAGTAAACATGTAGATCTAGCCTTGCTTCACGAAGCCGAAGGCTTCAGGCACATAAATAAAGTAAAAATGAAACAAGAAAAATGACCGTGTAACAGGATTAAAGATAATGTTGCAGACATGGCTAAGATGTGTTGAGTGGGATGCGATCTAAATTGATTGAAATGTAACACGGAAAGGAGGAAACCAGAAACCCTTTTTTCCTACAAAATGGATGGTCAAATTTTCTAATTCCAATCCTACTTTGGGCTTCAACGGTTTCTCTTGCTATCATTGGTTGTGGATTGGACAGGTGGTCGGCCGATAGTGATGCCCCCCCGGACGCGGATTAGCTACTGACAGGTTGAGTAGCCATCTTGCTACTGGAGTGACGTCACCAACTTATGTGGGCCCCACTGTGATGTATGTGTTGTATATACACCATCCATCCATTTGGAGAGATCATTTTAGGGCATGAGACAAAGATCGAGGCAGATCCAAAGCTCAAGTGGACCCCACCAAAGAAAATAGTGGGGACAGTGACACGACCGTTGAAACCTTCCTAAGGCCCACCATGATGTTTATTTGAGATCCAACCTGTTCATAAGTTCGCACAGAGATGGAAGAAGGGAAAACACAAATGTCAGCTTAATCAAAACCTTTTGTGGCTCCAAAAAGTTTTTAATGGTAGCATATCAATCCCCATTGTTTTCTTTGGTGAGATCCACTTGAGATTTGGATATGCCTCATTATTTGGATCATGCCCTAAAATGATCTCTCCAATTGGAAGGACGGTGTGGATACAACACATACATCACAGTGGGGCCCACAGAAGTTTGTGACGTCACTTCAGTAGCGGGATGGCTACTTAACCTGTCAGTACCTGTAAGTTTGTGACTTAGCATTTCTAAAGAGCCCAATGATGTTTGGTTGGTTGGGGTTTGCTTTGTCAAATGTCGGATCTAACAATCAGGTCCATTGGTTGTTTTCAGGGTGCATCAAGGTCCTTTCTCACTTTACCCCATCAAGTGTTTCGCACTTATCTGGTCGACCATAGATTATTTTTATTGAAGTGGCCTGCTGAAGTTTCAATGGTAGTTTTCTTATTTCAAGTGGGCGTCTACATGTATGTGCTCCATCGCCTACATGAGACACACCTCTAAGAGAATGGTAAAGAAATTTCACTGAGAATTTACCCGACTCAACCTCCTTCTAACGCAGTGAATCAGTTTCCTTCGATAAAATTACCCCTGATAATTATTTCAACACAAGGTCATGGTTTGAGTACCCATTGTGGTGAAATCTCACTGTAGTGTGAGTGCGTGAGTGTGTGTATAAAAAATAAAGATAAATAAAAATAAAATAAAATAAAACTATTTCAATAAGACCACTAATTTCTTGAGTTCACCATTGTGTAAATTCTTTGGCACATAGGACTCCAAACCCCACCAGCCCCGTAGGACAAGAAGCACTAATTAACTGTGATGTTTACATCGGAGGATACTTGGGCTAGTCTTGGATGTGTCTTGTAAGCACTGGTTTTCTAGTCACACATCCTTCCATAATCTTATCCTCTTACCATCTCCCACCTCAAAACTCACCCCCTCCTTGATAATATTCGTCAAATTCATAATTGTCCTCCATATTATTTATGCTTTATACAAAGCGGATCTCTTGGCCAGCTATCCCTCCCTCTCTACTTTATACTTCTTAAGTGCCACCTTCTATAAGCTTACCTCGTAAGAGAATCTTCAAATACATTTCTTAAAAAGGCCGCATTCATTGTTTCCAGATTTCTAATCCCTACTCCTTCCTCTCTCAGCTTACAAGCATCTTCCTACTTCAAAAGATGAAATTTGTTTTTCTTCGCACCTTGTAGAAGGAAATCCACTCTAAGATATAGACATAAAATATAATGGGAAGATAGAGAGAGCTGCTTTTATGAATGTTATTCTACCTCCCAGTGGCAAATGCCTACTCTTCCATACTAATAGTTTCGTTAATATCTTTTAACCACCCGGTCCCACAAATGCCTTGCTAGTTTCCCAATACATAATAATAGACCCAAATTTGTAGATGAAAATGACCCCTTCCTACATCCAAACACTCCAACCAGATAACTGCTTCCTCTCTTGTAGCTCTATTCACAGCACTCCAGACTTTTGAAAGTTCACTTTTAAACTTGACATCACTTCGAAGCAATAGATAATTTTTCAGAGATTGTCCACCTATGTGGCATCGGCATCAGGCATTGCGGAATAATATTGTGTCTTCTGCAAATTGGAGATAAGACATTTGAAAATCCCCTCTATCCACCTTGAAGCCGCTTAAAAGACCTTCTACTACTTTGTCCATCATCCTACTTAGTGCTTTCGCTGCCACCACAAAAAGGAAAGGAGACAGCCAGTCTTAGGCCCCTAGTTGACTTGAAGAATCTCTTGAGAGAATCATTCACTAGGACTGAGAACTTAGCTGATCTCATGCACTCATGTATCAAACTTCTCCACTTTTCCCCCACACCCAATTCGACACAACATACAATCTAGAAAAGCACAATCTACATGATCACACTCCTTTTCCAAATCTAGCTTGTACTCTTAGTCACTTTTGTCCTCTCTATGACACAAATTTATAAGTTCATGGGCTATTAACGAGTTGTCCAATACTTGTGTTCCTTCCTTGAATGCATCCTACACCTTCGATATGATACAACCAAGAATAACCCAAAACCTAGGCGCCATGACCTTAGCCAATATTTTACAAGGAGCACCTACCAAGCTAGTCGGCCGTAAGTCTTACAAACTTCCTGCCCCTTCCTTCTTCGGGATCAATGCAATAAAAGATGCTCTTATTTCCTCTGAGAACTTGCTACTTTTGCTAAGTTCTATGATAAAACTCATCACATCTTTCAGCGCTTCCCAAAAAATCACGAGAAAAAAATGCAGAAGGAAAACATCAGACCAAATGCTTTATCCCTATCCAATTCTTAGATTGCTAGCTTCACCTCCTCCTCCAAGATAGCATTTTCCAACAACACGGCCTCTTCTATTAATATTGCCTCAAAACCCCGAATTATCCAACCTTGGTCCTATGATTTTGTCTTGTAATTAAGTCCTTGTAGAAACCCACCATTGCCTAACAAACCTTGGTTTTACCCTCAACTCTTAACTCCATCCACCACCCCACTTTGTATTATGTTAGTACAAGCCCTTGTGGTAGCTAATCCATGAAAGAATTTGGTGTTGTTATCCGTCTCCTTAAGGCAGGTGGATCTCCAACATTGTTTCCATTTGATCTCTTCCTCCTTTAATCGGTTTTCATAATCTAACTGAAGTAAATCCCTACAGCCCCGTCTCCTTCTGACAGATCTGACCCCGTTCTTTGATATCGAGCATTTGAATTTTCTCTCTCAGTTACCTAAAACCTCCTCCTTTCAACGTACTGTCTTCACCTTTAGAAGTCATTTAACTTTTGAAAGAGGATGAAACCCGAATAGCCACCTTCGTCTAGAGAAGCCCACCAGCCCTTAACTAGCTCAATGAAATCTGCCACCCGGAGCCAAGCCAATTCAAATATAAATGGTCTCGAACCCCAGCTCTCTATCTCCACTAACCAACTTTTACATTCAAACAGTCTTTGTTCATCACAAGCGGGGCCCTCTTGGACCCCATAGAAATTGGAACCGTTGTAGGGCACCAAGAATTCATAGCTGATATAGGTAGTTAATGGCATCAACTGATCGACAAGCAAACAATTGTATCCAAAGGATACATGCATTGACCTACAATTGTATCCAAAAGATGCATGCATTGGAGGTCACGCGACCACCTAGCTGGACAAGAAGTTAAGGTCAGGATATATCATAGCCCTAAACCTTATGTGGTTTGGGTTACAAACAGTGCATTCCGCATGTGCTGAAGAGGCCGAAGCACATGCATTGACCTACAATTGTATCCAAAAGATGCATGCATTGGAGGTCACGCGACCACCTAGCTGGACAAGAAGTTAAGGTCAGGATATATCATAGCCCTAAACCTTATGTGGTTTGGGTTACAAACAGTGCATTCCGCATGTGCTGAAGAGGCCGAAGCACATGCATTGACCTACAATTGTATCCAAAAGATGCATGCATTGGAGGTCACGCGACCACCTAGCTGGACAAGAAGTTAAGGTCAGGATATATCATAGCCCTAAACCTTATGTGGTTTGGGTTACAAACAGTGCATTCCGCATGTGCTGAAGAGGCCGAAGCACATGCATTGACCTACAATTGTATCCAAAAGATGCATGCATTGGAGGTCACGCGACCACCTAGCTGGACAAGAAGTTAAGGTCAGGATATATCATAGCCCTAAACCTTATGTGGTTTGGGTTACAAACAGTGCATTCCGCATGTGCTGAAGAGGCCGAAGCAGTGATGACCAGTGGGAAGACGGAGAAACAGGTATCAACGGCTGAGATTTTTGTTGATAGCAGACAGAAGGCCGATGAATGGCTTTGATAGCATGTTACCAAAAGATACTACATTGGAAATTGATGTGCACTTTTCCTTGAGAATGATAGATATGCATAGAAGAGAGGAGAGATCAGTAGGAGACCTTAAATAGATATACATGGATCCGTCCATGTGGCTTTACGCCCGAACAGTGTCAAGGGCATATGACATCCAATGCGTCCAAAAGGTTGACCCCACCGTAAAGAACATATAATGCAAAAATCAGGCCTATCCACTCATCAATGGGAGCAAACTTTTGAAGAGGGTGGATAACAATCATTCTGATCCAAAGTAAAGATGCGGCCCACCTCATTAGTGGATGGACCGAATTTTGTTCATCACAAGAAGTTGTTCGTGGTGGGGCCAACCTTTCCAATGAACTCTATGCCAATCAGACATCAAGCTCCTAAGGATGTGCTAGTTTGACAATAAACCAGTCGCTTGTGAAATACAATGTGAATTGTGAATTAATGCCATATCCTTTTGGGCAACAATTACTGTCCTGGCCGACCCACCTTTTTAGCAATCCGGACCATCTGATGGGCCTGCCTGCAGATAGGAAAATCCCCCAAGAAGACAATCAAGAGTTTTGGCCTTCAAATGAGTAGATAAAATACAATTAATGGTTCATATGCAACTGGAACCAGTCTACCGGTCAGATGCACCCATTCATAGCGGGTCCTTGCACCAGGTGATGCTAACCCAAATCAAAACGAAATTAATCTATTCTGAAGATCATATCATCTCCCCTTAGATAAAGAATCCACAAACAGAATAAAAGACCATTCTGAATAAGCAAGACAGAATACAGTTGGGTCAGGCACATGGTCCAATGTGCAAATGAATGAGCCATCCGTCTGGTGGGTCCAACAGTGGTAGCCATGTCCATAAACCTCATATATATCAACAATCTTAACTGTCCATAATCAATGGACTATTATTGCATCGACAGTCATCAACTGTTCTCCAAGCCGACCATCCCATGAGAGCGGTCACTGCATTGACATCCAAGTAGGACCCATTCAAACATGATCAATCAACCATTAAGTACAGGATGATGGGCCTCGAACCATCCAAGCAAGAATCACTTAACTGGAGGTCTCATAAAACTCACTCCTGCTGGGAATCCAAACTTTGGCAGGTCGGGTTTCCTGGAGTTCGTCCCTGGATGTCTTGGAATACCTTTTTTATTCCACAACTAGAATTACATAACTGCAAAAGCAGCTGATTGGGGACATCAACAAGGCATCCCACCTGAGAATATTAAGGCAGTGCATCATTTCAGCATCCATGGTGAAAATTTTCAAGGCATTACAACCAGAATGCATAGTTTCAGAGGAACTAGAATCAAGACTAGAGAATGCTTACCAGCATGGTATCGGATTTCAATGGGAAGACCAAACAACATACTCGAGGATTTGTTGCTGAAAAACCTCCGCAACCTTTTCTTTGTTGAGGCCGTCTCTTCTGGCAGACAGGCAACATTGATAGAAAGGAAATAGAAATTGAAATAGATGATGATTATTACATTGGTACATCCTAATATTATAAGATAGATGGATGAAATATAAAATAATAAAAAAATGGCTATTGTGCAGGTAATTCCTTGGATTCCATGTTGAATGATAATACATCAAAATAGGATTAGACAAATCTGATCTGCTTTCCTCCCACCCAATTGGAACTCAGCTCATAAAAGAAATGAAAGCATAGAACAGAAATGAAGGCATAAGAAAGAATTCAATTTCTATGATGCTAATGTACAATACAATCAAAGGGCAATGCCGCAGCCACCCGTACAGTTTTCTTCTAGTATCCTGTATCCTACAGGCTTGTGATTAGCTTTTTGAGGATTGCATTCACATCCAGCCCTCTCCTTCGGACAGCCCAAGAATTTATATATCTTAAAAGATTTTTGAACATTGTTTTCATCCCTAATGCATCTATGCATGTGTCCTAACTCCTAAGCATGTACAGAGTTTAGTCATTCAGAAACAAATGAATCCAAGCCAACTTCTACTGCAATCCAGGTTAACGTTGTTGGCAATGCTGCAGTTGTAGTGGGCTATGAAGTCGATGGTGGATCTTGGCAATGCTTACCAATTCATATACAATGCTTGAGCTTAAAAGGAGCACTGGAGTGATTCATGCAAGGAGAGACTAAAGAGGTGAATCTGAACAGGTGCAAATTGGGGCCCATCATTTGGGTGGGGCAACCTCAAACAATCAGCTCATCAGGTGGGAGCCACTCATACAAGCGAAATGGCCGTCAGGAAAAATCACCAATGGCCTTACACTCCACATAATCATGCCATCGCACTTGAAGATTGGAACAGCTTAGCTTTTGGGAGACATGTTTACACAGGGCCCCACCCAGTGTACGACCCAGATCTCTCACGTCTGTGACAATTCACTTCTTAAATATCTCCTCACATGAATCACTTCAGCATTTCCCTAATCTCAAACAAGATAAGCAATAGAAAGGACGACACCTGTTACTGGTAGCATGATTAACTTGCGGATTCCGATGACTGGGTCTTGCATGTGCTCCTTGTGATTTATCCAATTCAGCAACATGCACAGGACTCTCAAGTGGCGAACTCGGAAATTCTGCATTGCCAGCTGCAATAGGTCATGAGAATCAAGGCCCATTAATTAGGGAACTTTGCTATCTTGGTGCATGACCTGTGCATTGAAGGTACATCTCCACAATCTTCCAGAAAAGCAGGCAGCTCCTCAGCCCCATCATATTCCTGGCCACCCTAACCTTGTTCCAATCATATATCCCAGCCAACATCCTGTCAAAGATACAGAAGCAAATGGGTTCACAAACTATTTCATGATGCCTCCAAGAACATCAACAAGCAAACTTAGTAAGGTACATGAATTGAAACTCACCACGGTTAAGAATGCATTGGAGCCACCAGCATCAGGCCGCAAGCCACGGCTAAACGATAGCTGTTCTGTCATGATGCAGGCTGCTTCAAGAGGGCTGATAAGCAAATATTGTCAACATGAATCTTGCTGTAATTTTTAAGTACATGATGCTCAAACCCCCAAGGGAGCAGAGAGAACCTGTGGATATCACCAAATGGCTAGTCATGAAGCAAGGTTTTCTTTAAGCCCAGCAGAATATCGCCTCTTTGAAATACCCGTGTGGCCGGGCATCTTCAGACTCTCTCTCCTGTTTGTTCCAAATCATCCAAGGAATTCTCTGTTTACGCCTTTAAATTACGGTAACTTCCATTCCTTGAAATCGAAATATTTGACTTCTCGTCATCTTCCGACTGTGTTGCAGACTTGGGCTCCGGAAGCATGTCCAAATGTCTGTGCCTCGGTCCAGGCATCCTCGTTCCCCTTATGTTAGAGGGAGCCTTGCCCAGCAGGGCAGCATAAGCAGGAGCCTTCGGAACCAAGAAGTCCTTGGGGATAGAATTCATTTCTACAAAACACTTCCTTGTCTTGGCATCAGCAATCAGCGCGGCCCAGTCTTCAGATTGCACAAGAGCATTTGCATTTCCCATGACCTGCCAAAAAAATCACTATTATTGAGTTCATCTCTGTGTTTGCATCACTTTGGTATCATCCAACTAAAATACTTAAATGCGAATGAAAAAGAAAAGGGACAGGAACCTTACCCATAAAGCTCTCCTTGCACGAGTGAGAGCAACATTCATGCGACGAATATCAGCAACAAAGCCTACACCATGGTTTGATGCACGGACACAGGACATGATTATAACATCACGTTCCTGGCCCTGAAATGCATCTACAGTGTTGATATATATTTCCTTACCATCTTCCGAATTTAAAACCTCCTCAAATTCCCGTTGAAGACACTTTAGCTGTAGTTTGTATGGTGTAATTATGCCAACAGACACTTTTTTTCCGCCACAGGACTTCAGAGTCTTTTGAAGATGCTCATACAACCGCACACAGAACTGCGCCTCATGAATATTCTGATATGAAACTGACCCACCTCTGTGCGATTCTCGCCCATGAGTAACATCGAAAAATACATAAGGTTTCAACAACAGATCCTTGTAGTATGCCTCATCAGGCAAATTGGAAACACTCTCACTGTCAGTCAAACGACCTTGGTAGAAGTACCTAGATGGGAAATCACGGATTTGAGGATGCATCCTGTACTGCACAGATAACAGCATAGTGGGGCAGCCAGCTTGTTGGAACCTCTCAAAAAGACTTCTACTGTATAATAAAGTTCCAGCTGCCTTGCTAATAACAGTTGCAGGAAGCTGCTGTGGATCCCCAACAAGAACACATCTTGCAGCGCCAAGAGAAAGTGGAGGGAGAACTGCTACTTCACTGGCCTGGGCCGCCTCATCAATAACAACCATATCAAAACCATGAGTGAGGCGAGAAAATAACTTACGACCACTGCTCGAGACTGTTGTAAAAACAATCTCAGCTTCATTCGCAAAACTGGCTTCAAGGTTTGAGCGAGCTTCCTCCAAGTTAAAGCTACTACCGGGACGAAACCTACCTTCTAAGATGCAAAGGCGGGAGATTTCCACCAGTACTTTATCCCTTCCCTCCACAGCTGCTGCAAGGTTTTGCAGCAATGCATCTCGATTATGATCTCGAGCGACAAGAACATCCGGATCAACACCAACGGATCCTTGAGAACGAACAGCTGCAGCTGCAACATTGAGTTCTCTCTGAAGACAAGCTATTTGCTGTGAGAACTGAGTTTCACGGACTTTCAACTGGTGCATCCAACCAATAATTTCGTCACGGCCCTTGACTAAAAGCTGTTCAGTCCTACGCTCAACAGAAACAGCCTGAGCAGCACGTGTTTGTGAATCAACGCCAACCCGAGCAACATCAGGTCGATATACTTTCATTTCGCCATCAATGAATCCACGATCAAGAACACGGGCCAGTAATTCGTCGGTGGCTGCATTCGATGGAGCGCATACAAGCATTCGAGGTTTTGGACAAAGTTTTGGCAGAATTCGAAAGAGGTTATTATCCATACTCTGCAAGACTTCATCAATGGATCCTGTGCTGACACTCTCAAAATTGCTCTCATTCGTTTGCTTATGGCTTTCGGGAGCAAGCTTTTTAAGAAGTGCAGCGTAATAGTGTTGGTACTGGACTAGATGGATGACATTCAGCATTCCCCACACTGTATGTGTCTTTCCTGTTCCCGGAGGACCTTGAACCAGAGTAAAAGGCCAAGGATCTTGCCTTTTTGTCATGCCAGCACTGCTGGTACCAGCAGCTGTATGCATCGCAGCCCACTTAATTGCAGACAATTGAGGTCCATTGAAAGTCCTATGCAGGTATTCAGTGAAATTTTGTGTAAAACATTCAGGCATTGCAGGAGGCTGCTCTTCATATTTTGGAAAGTGCTCTGGACTGGGTTTAAGGATCGCATTTTGCATCTGCATACACAAAATGTCAATGGTCACTTCTCATACTACAAATTACGAGCTTACAAAGTCTTCATTTCATAGACTTGGACCAGAATGTCACCTGCAAACTGAGACGACGAAATGCATGCAAAGCAATATATTCACGTTGTGTAGTTGCAAGAGATCCAAGCACGGTGAGATACCAGATGCCCTTAGACTGGAGTTTCCTTAAAATGTGATCATCGTCTATCTTGCTGCAAGTATTAACAAACTATTAGAATCAGACATTGCGATAACAGAATGCTGAAATAATTGATTGAAACAGTGTATAATTCTTAAATTAAAATAAGCAATAAAAGATAATGGTAAAAAATGAAGATTTTGAAAGAAGATAATGGTAAAAAGATCACTTTTTTTAAGGAGAGGATATTTCGTTGCAAAAAGAAAAGGAAAGAATACAACAATGATGGAGATGAAACAATACAGGCCCTACATCCAACAATGACAAGCATGGGAACTTATCACCAAACGCACAAGGACATGAAAGAGAATTAGAACATTACCTATTAGAATCACAAGAATCCCCAACATAAAAATGAAGAATAGCTCCCAGAGGGTCTCGGGTATCAATAGGCGAATGCCGCCTAACAGTACCTGCAACCCTCCCAGTAACTTCAGACTCCACGTCATCCTCATTCAAAACATGATTGTTATTCCTCTTAGGTCTGGCTGCTGGGCAAATCATATCTAAGATTGTTAGTCCACAGTAGAAACAGAAGCACGTAGTCTGTAGATCTGGGCAAGACAAAAACAGTTTAATATAATTACAAACCTGCCCCAGGCCGGGGAGTTGAAAGAATTGCAACATCACCCTCCTTGAAGGTCCATTTGCATTCATGTAGCGGCAGAAGTATTACATCATACCATCCTACATCATACAAAGGCATTTACATTACATGGCAAATCTTGAAAGAGCTTAGGATAACCTCAACCTCACGCACTTAGCAGATGAGACTATAATCTTAAAAAGAAGAAGAAGAAGAAGAAGAAGAAGAAAGAGAGGCAACTATGAAGCAACGAGTGGTAGTAATTGTATTTGCAAGAAAGTGATCATTATTCAGCAGTCAGAACCACATGCGAAGACCAAATATTCAACTTCATGTTTACAACAGCAATTGTCATGCACCAAGTAAACAAAGAGTTCAAATTGAAGTACCTCTTTCTCGTCTTTCGACACTTTTTACACGGACCATGACATGTGCATCTCTTGAGATCGTCTCCGTGAACTCCTCCCAAGTGCTGTATAGTTGTGCCCGACATTCCTCGAAAAGTAAAGGTTCAAATACCCTCACGTACTCTTCTACAGATTCAAATCGTCCAGGGACACACTGAAGGTCTGTCTCTTCTGACATCCAGAAATAATTGTTTTACATTCAAAATAGAGATTTGGAAGACACAATATAAAATGCTCTCAGATATGGAATCAGAAGATTGATGTTTAATGAACAGGAAATCCAGAGGAATTAGCCATACAAATAAACACCAGATAAATGCTTACATGTCCAAGAAAGAATCACTAAGAGAACAATTAAACGTAAAAGCTTCCCTGACCGAATCACAAGGAACTTCATTTTCAAGGGGAAAGAAACCATACACTGGTTATCACATCAGCAACTGAAGCTAACTCTGAATTAAAAAAAATAAAGTAAAAAAATAAAAAAAGGAGCTACCTCTGTATTGCAACATTGCTTGACAAATAACATTTCGTAAATAATTCTAGCAATGCAAGAAAAGAAAGGGGCAGCTTCACCTCCCTGACAGATCAGAGTATCATACCATACATATGCAAATTAGTAAAATCTCATTCACATTTTTCAATTAAACATTCATTATCCACCCAAAAGAATTTTGGGAACTTTCCATTGCACGCCCAAAGCCCATAATGAACTTACAAGTCTCTCCTATTAATATGAAGGCTGAATTCTTTGTAACGAGAAGCGACGGAAGAGATACCATGGCAAGGTCATCAGTTATGTTGAACCAAGGACACATTCACCTATATACATTCCCTCCACTGTTTCCCAACTTATTTTCTGAAGAAACAATAGTAGATTGTCCTATTGGGAATTCTCCAAAACATCTCCATTGAAAATTGCCCCTTTGTCTAATTGATAGTCTAAAATGCTTAGCACCATAACCTCTAGGGTATGACTACCCATGATTTAAAAAAAAAAAAAAAAACTGAGCAAGACGAGCAAGAAATAACACAACCGAGATTGAGCTTAAGCCCATAGAGGTGAGTATGAATGTTGACATTCTATCAAAGAGGGGCCCATGGGCACCCTAAATGAAACTTATCTTAGGAAAGAGGAGGAAGAGCCAACGTGAGGCTTTCCTAACATGTTGACTGTATGGTTACATTCTGTGAGTATTGTACAAGATCATCCCTTGTTAGGGAGGATGAGTGCAATTGTGTACTCAGTAGAGCCCAGCAAAGGATTTTAAGAAGGGATGGCTGGTGTATCTTTGTAATCCATGCACCTAAGCCGTCAGGCTGGACTACATACTATTTAGCCCAGGTAGCATGCTCATAGAGTACACTATGCTATTTTTCACTAAAACAATAAAATCAATTAATGTTTTCAATTGACTTAGAGAAAGCATATGATAGGGTCCCTAGATAGTTAATCTAGTGGATGTAGGGAAATAAAGGAGCTTCAAGAGGATCTATTGACATGATTAAGGATATGCATGAGGCAGTAGTAACAAATGTGAGGAGCAATGGTGGAGAGACAAGTGAGTTCCCAATGACTGTAGGCTTGCACCAGGGGTCGGCATTGAGCCCATACCTTTTTGCATTGGTCATGGACGAGTAAACAAGGCATTTGTAGGAAGAGATCCCATGGTGTATGTTGCTTGCAAATGACACGATCTTGATTGACAAGACAAGGGAGGGTGTAAACATAAAGCTAGATTTATGGAGGGGTGCTTTAGAATCTAAAGGTTTAAATTTAGTCAGGCTAAAACAACGAATGTGGAGTGAAATTTTATTAATAGGAGTAAGAATGAGGAATTAGTTAAGATTGTTGACCAAGAAGTTTCCCAAAATGACTACTTTCGATACCTTACGTTGATAATTCATGACAGTAAAGAGACTAAGAAGGATGTTGCCTACAGAATTCAAGCTAGGTGGAAGACATGGAGACGTACATCTACAGTTTTATGTGATCGTCGTGTACCACTTGAACTGAAAGGGGAATTTTAATAGGATATCTATAAGACCACCCATGCTTTATGGAACAAAACGTTGGCAATTAAGGAACAACATGTTCATAAGATGATTGGGGCAAGACAAGGATAAAATTAGAAATGAATGCATTCAAGGGAACTTAGGAGTAGCACCAATTGGTAATAAGATGAGGAAAAGTAGACTTAGATAGTTTGGTCGCATGCAATGGAGACCAAAAACCACGCTGGTTAGAAGTAAGTTAGCACAAGTTGAAGGCTCTAAAAGTGCAAGAAAGGCCCAAAAGGACGTGCATGGAGGTAGTAAGAAAAGCCTTGATGACCTATGGTCTAACTGAAGTTAAGGCACTTGATAGAGTGTAATGGTGGAACAAGTTCATGTAGCCAACCCCAATTAATTGGGATAAGGCTTTGATAATGATGATGAATGATTTACTATATCTTTGAACTCATTGAGTGTTATCAACCTATGTAATAGACTATTAGATAGCACTTTATTGTGATTGTTAAACAGCTACATGGTGCTAATCTTGAGGGCTATGAGAAGTTACAATGAGAATAAGAAGAAACATGGAAGAGAGAAACAATGAGAGAGAGAGAGAGATGCTTATGGTGTATTGAAACTCCAGCCCTCTACTCTTATTTATAATAATAAAAACATGAATGGGGCCCATGGACCTTATTACATGGACTTGGGCCAAATGGGCCTTATTTAACTATCAACCTTTCAACACTCCTTGCTCAAGCTAAAGCATTCTAATCAGGGCCAGCTTGGAACAATGGCTAACATAATCAAACTTAAGAAAGAAAGAAAAGAGGAACTTGAGTTTAGAAAATGACATAAAAGATTTAGTAAAAGCAGAAAATAAAAATAAAGAAAGTAGCGCGACTATGACGAGAGACGAATGAGCAGATTATAAGTGGATGTGATGAGACGACCAATACCTTCAGGCAAATAGGCACTTCTGCAACTTCAATAATGTAAACTATTGAAACAACCATCCGGCACATACGAGTCTGGATCAACTATCCAGCTCAACTAAGGCTGGAGTGACTACCCAACACAATCATAAATCCAGACAACTATCCGAAACAAATAAAAATGGGCCATCCAATAAAAACAACAAGTATGAATTAACTATCCAGCTCAGCCAAGGTTGCACGAACTGCCAGCACAATCATTAGTCCAAACAATTATTCGGAATAAATAAGAATAGACCAATTGTCCAATATAAACAACGAGTCTAAGCCAATTGCTCAAAGTAAACAAGCCCAATACAATCATAACTTTAAGCCTAAGGCTAGGACAATCATCTAGTTCAAACAGGCCTAAACCAACTGTCTGGTGCATAAACGGGTCTGGGCTAACTACTTGATATATAAACGAGTAGGGTCAACTACCCTGAATAAATACTGGTCACATCACACATCTCGGCAAGGAGAGCCTGAAACGAAGAAGTTGCCAAGCTGTTGAAGAAGGAAGTGGAAAACATACGAGCGCACATCACACAGCAAGATACAATTTAGTCAAATACCTCCAACTAGACAGCAAAAATATCAGCAAGGGCTTCAACCACACATCAAAGAGGCTTCAAATCTAGTAACACACAAACTGGATCACCAAAAACTTAAGTCGATCAACAAAGGGGCTTCAAATCCAGCAAAACATAATTCACAACTCTAAAAATTCCAACTAAAAGCCACCCCCTTTCACAATCACAACAAGTCAGTGAGGAAAAGGCCTCACGACTCTCAAAAAAAAAAAAAAAAAAACAAGAAGAAGAAGAATGAAAGGTTTAGGGAAAAGAGTTAATAAGAAGTTGATGTGTGGGGAAGGAAAGAGGGAAAGATGATAGAAAAGATGAAAGAAAGAAAAGATTAGGAATGGAAAGAAAAGAAACATCACTTGTTGAGAAAAATTAAAAAAATAAAACTCGAGAGTTGAGAGGAAGAAGAGGAGGAAAAAGAAGGAAAGAAAGAGGAAGAAAAAGACAAAAGGAAATAGGGGAACCACCGAGGATTAGGAAGAGAAACACAAAAAAAAACCCAAAATTTTGCTCTAATATAAAAACCGGCAAACCCTAGCCAAGGCAACACAAAATCTACTTCAACAGAAAAAAAAATCTAACAAACCCTAGCTAAGGCAACATAAAATTTTGCTTCAACAAGAAAAATCCAGCAAACCCTAGCCAAGGCAACGGAAAAAATTCGTCAACTCTAGCCAAGGTAATACAAAAATTAGTAAGTCCTTCAAAAAGATCCTTTAAAAAAAAATTTAAATAAGAATGGAAAAAAAGTGAAGGTAAAGGAAGAAAAGAGAAAGAAAAAAAAAAAAAAAAAAAAAAAGAACAAACCCTATAAGAAGAAGAAGAAGAAGAAGAAACCCTAGAAGCACTAAGGCTTTGATGTCATGTTAAATGGCTACATGGTGCTAATATTTACTCTTATTTGTAGTAGTAAAAACATGAATGGGGCCTATGAACCTTACATGGACTTGGGCGAATGGGCCATATTCAATTATCAACCTTTCAACAGCAATCAATCTATGTAATAGTCTATTACATTACGCCTATGGGAGTTTTATGCTATCCTTGCTAGTCCCAAGCCCAGATGAAGGAGGGTTGCGTCAAGTTGGCAACCAGTGCCCCACTAATGCCAAAACTTCCAACACGAACCAAATAATATGACATTCCAAACTCATGCTAGGGTGTTTCCTGCAAGCGTCACTCCATTGCAACCTAGGTGTAGTGAGAAATGAACCAGGGTTGGCTACGGTGTCCCTTAGAAGCGACGCACCGCAACAACACCCAGTCGTTGTGAGAAGTAGACAAGGGTTCCCGTGCCATTCTAGATGTGTACGAGTAAAGAAGCTAGTCAAGGAGAATAGGATTCATCTTTGCCGAATGGAACATACGAACATTGAAATGTAGGAGTATAGATTTAGTAGATACGATGAAACGAACGGTGTAAACATAATGTGGAAAGGGACCAAAACTAAGGAAATTGATGGATATAAATTGTGGTATATAAGAAAGGACAATAATAGAAATGGGGTAGGGATAATGGTTGATAAAGGTTTAAAGGATAAAGTTGTATATGTTATGAGAGTAAGTGATCAGATTTTATTAGAAAAATTTATGTTAGGAGAGTAAATGACCACTGTTATTAGTGCATATGTGCTGCAAGTGGGTTAGATTATAGAATCAAGAGACAAGTCTAGAAAGATATGGATGAAGTAACGCAAGGAATTCCAAATAGAGAGAATATTTGTTGGAGGAGATTTAAATGGTCTTGTAGGGAAAGAAAGTAGAGAATATAGCGCGCACATGTAGAATATAGTTTTAGGATAAGATATGAGATGGGGGATGCTATCCTTAATTTCTCTATAGCATACAATCTAGCTCGAGCAAGCACATACTTTAAAAAGAGACTAAACATTTGATAACATTCAAAGTGGATCATATAAAAGCCAAATAGATTGCAAGGATTGCAAGGCTATACTTCTACTTAGGAAAACAAAGCGATAATCTGTAAGGATTGCAAGGTTACACTAGGAGAGAGTCTAACTCTACAACATAAGTAAATGGTTATAGATGTCTACATTAAGAGATGGAAGAAAAGGACTGAAATTAATAGGTGTACAAAAACTAGGTGATGAGATTTAAAAGGAGAGAACAATATTATCTAGAAATAAATTGATGGAAGAAGGAAAGTGAAATGTCGAAGAATAAGCAACTATCATGTAGAATGAGATGGCCGAGTGCATTAGAAAAACAGCAAAGGATGTTTAAGGAGTATTTGGACAGAAAAGCCAATCATATAAGGAAACCTGGTGGTGGAATGACGATATACAAGAAAATTATTCACGAGAATCATTCGTGTTTCAAGGCCCCCTTACAATGGACTAAAAATGATGAAAATTTCGAATAAGAAAGTAGTGACGCCTAAACGTAAGGCTTATGATGATCTTTACAAGACAAGAATAGGGTTGTCAATGGGTCAGGCTGGACCAATGGGCTTCTGAGCCTAGCCCACCTTGGGTCGGGTTTGGGCTTAAGTATCAAGCCCGAGGGCCAAATTCGGGCTTAAAACTTCAGTCCGTTTCTCATGCAGGTCGAGATTCATTCATCATGTAGGCACCTAAGTACGCTATGTATGAGACTTTTTTTTTTCATTTCTTTTAACCTGCCCAATTTTCTCAAAAGTATAGCCAACTTGATGAATGGGCTAGCCTGATTTTGTGGTCAAGACATGTTCACAGCAGGCCCACCAACACATGCTTTGAATCGCCTCTTCAATCGATATTCCTACACAATTTTGCCTTAAAAATTCCCCTCCCATGAGTTTTAGCTTTCTCCCTTGGCATACCTTTCTCTCATTTTCCCACCATTGACTTGCAACTCATTCTCCAAAATACAAGGCAAGCTACCATTGTTGGGCCTAAGCAGAACCTAAGGTTCAAACACACTGTTGCAACCTGGGCTCTGAGAGTGGGCCACACTTCTCTCTCAGCACTTAGCAAGATAGCTCTCTCCCTCTCTTTCTCAGGCTCAGGCTCAGGCTCGGGCCGAGCCCTGTCTAAATATTCCAGGTCAGGATCGAGCTAGAGATGGGGGCCACGCTTGGACATTGCTCGGCCTAGCCCTAACCCAGCCCATTGACGCCCCCACAAGAAAAGGTGAGAAAGAAATCTCTTTTGTGGGTTGGTGGGGCTGGGCCTCTGTTGTATTTTTGTTTTCCTTTGTTTTTTTTTTCCTTTTCTCTTTTGTTTTTGTTTTCTATTATTTCTTTGTATTGTTTTCGTTTTCCTTTGTCTTTTATTTGTTTTCTTTGTGGCCTCAGCCTTCTTAATAATATTGCGTCATCTTTCAAAAAAAAAAAAAAAGCAGAGTAAGTGATAAAGATGTCTTCGAGCTTACAAAAATGAGCGAAGGGAATGGGAGGGACCTAGATCATGTTCAATACATGAAGAGTGATAACCAAAGTGTACTGGTAACAAACTATAAGATCAAAGAAAGGTGAAGAAGCTATTTTCAAAACTTGTTAAATGGCAACAATATTTTCAAAACTTGTTAAATGACAACAAACTCTGGGAACATAGGGATAGTAAGGAACCATAAACTCAAATGATGCCAAAGATCAAAAATACTTTCGTAGGATTAAGATCTCTGAGGTGAAAGAAGCTTTGAGAAAGATGTAAACATGAAAGGCCCTTGGACCAGATGGCATACCGATGGAAGTTTGAAGTATATGGGAGATAATAGGTTATTTTGATTAAACTTGTTGTTTAACCAGATTGTAAGATAAAAGAAAATGCCATTCGAATGGAGGAAAGGTACCGTGAATAAATGAGAAATACAAAGTTGCACCATCTATCGTGTCATTAAACTCATGAGTCATACTATGAACCTTTGGAAGAGAATAATTAAGCAAAGAATCCAGAGTAATTAAGAAAAGACTTAAGGCATGAGATGAATGAATCAGAAAATTAGCTTGGTTTCATGCCTAGGAGGTCTACCACTGAAGCCAGACAATTGATGGAGAAATATAGGGAGAGGAGGAACAATCTCCAGTCTCCACATGGTCTTTATCGAAGAGGAAGCTTGTGGTGGGGTCCCTAGAGAGTTAATCTGGTGGGTGTTGGGAAAGAAAGGAGTTTTAAGAAGATATATTGACATGATCAAAGATATGTATAGGGGAACAGTAAGAAATGTGACCACTGGTGGAGAGACAAATGGTTCCCAATTACTATAAACTTGCACCAGCAAGGGCCAACATTGAGCCCATACCTTTACGCACTGGTTATGGTCCTTAGGGACAAGTTAAGGAAACATTCATACAAAGAGATCTCATGGTGTATCCTGATTGCAAAGGACATTTTGTTTATTAACAAGACAAGGGAGGATATAAACATAGATTTATGGAGGGGTGCTTTAGAATCTAAGGCATTTAAAATTAGTCAAACTAAAACAGAGTACGAGTGTAATTTTAGCACAAATAGGGGTGGAAATAAGAAATTAGTTAAGATTGTTGACCAAGAAGTTCACCAAAATGACCACTTCCGATATCTTGGGTCAATAATTCATGAGTGGAGAGATTGAGGAGGATGTTATCCATAGAATTCAAGCTGGGTGGAAAAAATGGAGATGTGCCTTTGGAATTTTACATGATCATCATGTACTGCTCATATGCGACAGAGACCAAGAATTGCACTGGTTGGGAGTTGAGTTGGTACAAGTTGAAGGCTCTAAAAGGACCAAGGAAAGGCCGAAAGGACATAGGTGGAGGTAGTAACAAAAGACTTGATGACACCTATGGTCTAACTGAAGTTATGGCCCTTAATAGAGTAGAACAGTGGAACAAGATTCATGTAGCCAACCCCAATTAGCTGGGATGAGGCTTCCATGATGAATGATTTGTTACATCTTGCTATTTTTCACTAGAACTTGGTTAATATTTTCAATGATTTTAGTGAAATAATATAAGCAACAATATCACATTAGTTCCATTGTTGTTGTTTTTATATTTACATTCACTATTTTCCCTATTTCTCCTGTTATTTTAATTAAAAAACTAGTAGTGTGCAACATTAGAAGTTTACACATAATGCTTCAGAGGGATGAACACTATGCTTGATGAATGTCTCAATCTGGCTTTCTGAGCATCGTCTATAATTGTTCCACCACAAGAAAATGATTCAAGCTTTTCCCTAGTGTGTCACAATGCAGCCTGCAATTTAATATGTAAGCTATGCTTTCTGTCAATAGTCCATAGAAGCATCCAACTCAGTGGGTGTTGTGCCATGTTTGATATATCAATTTGAACTGCAAAAGCTGACAGCACATGGGTAACAATGATCCAAACTACACCATAAATAAATGAATAATGCATACAGAAGTCACTGTACCAAGCAACCACAACAAAAGGGATATATGAATAATTCAGGCTTGACCAGAAATAAGTAATATAGAACTCAACGTGTATAGTATCCAGCTACAAATTGCCATAACAAAAAAATGAAAAGAAGTCACAAACAACTGCCAAACCTGTCTGCTGCCAGAATTTATCGTTGGTCACTTCCCGGAGAAGACGTTCCACTGATGTGTCTTGATATTGTGTGATGTTCGCAGTTTGCTTCTTGGAGGGAGGATACTTCTTGATTACCGTTTTCGTATCTGGAGATTCCCTGTTTTGACCAGCCACAGCCACTTTCCTATTTGTGGGCTGCTGATTCCTGAGCTGCCTTGAGTCTGTGGGCTTCCATGACCCTTGTCTTGGAATTGGAGGTGGATATACTTCTGCAGAAAAATCACTCCCATTGTTTAACTTCTTAGAACGAGGCTGCAGTCCTGGATTGATATCCCCATCGGATTCGGACTTCTGGTCATGAAACTCCAGGGAAGAACTTCCTTCATTGCAGAACGTATCAGGTTGCTTCTGATCCTTCGTTACAGGCTGCTGCCCTTGCCTTTCTCCAGTACGTTCAGCTGGGGCAGGAATAGTACGAATTTCCTTCACTGTACGTGTGGTCATAGGCGACGAATAATTTTGCCTCCTCGGGGCAGGACTCTTAATAGGGCCAGCTTGCTTAACATCCTCCAAATTAAGAAAAACAGTCTGTCTGTTCCGCTTTTTCCCTAGCATGGCTTCCTTGTGCTGGTCAATCTTATGCCTCTTTCCAAGATTATTCGCACATTTAAGTGCATGACTAGCTTCAACCCCTTTTATCTCTTTTTGCTTCACGAAAGATTCCTCTGTCCCATCTGTAGGTACTTCTCCTTTAATATTACCATCTGAAATTCTGCTATCACTAGCACTTGGATCTGGCTCTGATCCCAAAGATGCATGAATATTCTCATCCTTGATGATATCCACAACTTCCTTCTTGTTACTATCAGTTGGCCCAACATCATGAGAAATAATTGCAGACGCATTTCCTGAACCAAAAAGATTTCTTTCGTCTGAACCTTCCTTCCGCACAGATTCACCATTAACCATGACATTTCCTTCTTGCTTTCCACTCGCACTGCTCCCTAATGCTTCAGCAGTACCCTCCATATCAGACCATTCCCCTTCTTCTCTTTCAACTGCTTGAGCACCTGAAGTGCCAGAAGTTGCCAGTTGCGTTACTTTATTTTCTTCACTATTTCCTACCACAGATGATGAGGCATCGTTATTGGAATCATCTGCCTTCTGTGTAACATGCTCTTTGGAATGATGCACTGCTTTGACCCTAACAAAAGGCTGAAAACCTGAGACAGAAGATGCATGTGAGAATGCATGATTATTGACTATCCTTGGATGACCTTCTGATGACGCAAACAAATCAAGGGGTAAAGGGATCGAAGAAGGAATAATTTTCTGCGGACACAGGACAACCCTACTCTCTTCCTCCTCTTCAGCAGGGGGTTCATTGAGATCAAGGAATGGCTTTCCTCGACAACCCATATCATATGCAAATGCATACGAACTAAATCGTGTAGCTGAAAAGATTTTCGAGGTGCTCTTTCTGGTTCACTTTTGAATCAGAAGGCCCTATGACATGCCAATGACGCAGGTGAACAGCACTCAGGCCTTCAAAATGATGGAGACCTCACTTGAGTTTCCAAATGCTGAATGTTGCTGCAGGATAACACACAGTAAATAAGCCCATTAGGGTAAAGAAAACATTTTTTTTTAAAAGGCATTAACTAAATCACCAAGATGGGCACATGCAAATGCTGCCAAAAACATTGAATCTGTAGATAAATGACATGCCTGTACAATTATCTTGGTTCAGCTGAACATCTGTAACAGAGTTCAGGCGAATGGTGATTGGAACACCTTTTCCATTCTCCTGAAAATTAAAATCCTGATTGTGAAGCTTTTTGAACTGCAGAAACCATCAGAAGTAGGTAAAAAACTCGGAAACAGAGAGTTCCAGCCTTGTACACTAAAACATAGGCAAGTGCAACAAAGAAGCATTCCTGCATCTTAAGAAGTTGTTCTCACCCTCACCTTAGCGAGATTGTGTGTGCCAAGAAAAAGTTGATATTTTCATAATGGATGAGAAAACTCAACTCATTAACTTTAGGGCTTGTTTGGCAGCATGGATTTAGAGGGACTTGTGGGGATTTTTTTTTTTTTTTTTCCTTTCTTATTTTTGTTTTTGGGGGGGGGGGGGGGGGGGGGGGCGCCATCTCAAAGCTAATTTGCCAAATCCACTCGATGGCCACAGGTTGCAAAATCTACTAGATTCCACAGGATTTAAAATCTATGCTGCCAATCAAGCCCTTACTATTTGTCATGATGATTATTTACTTAACTAATTAATTCTAACTAATACTTAGCTAGCTTCACTAAATATATAAGCATGGGCTCTAATAACCAGCAAGGAGCCATTCCAATAATGAGAATCAAGAATCAACTAGCATCTGGCAAAAGAGACAAAACAAGCTATTGCAAAGCAAAAGAGGCTCACAATACTAAAAACAGATGAAATGGTCTACTAATTAGCAAGAAAAAAATGTTCCCAGCCATCCTATCTAACAGATTATCAGGCCAAAATGTGGGCTCGCTGCCCACCACGGGGCGCAACATCTGTTGAATATTGAATTTTGGGTTATTTGCTACTAGTGTTGAGGGCAAAATTTTAGATACTAAATTCACTATTTTTTGAAGATGGATGCTCATTTGAAGATATGGTTGCTGGTTTTGAAGATTCTCTAAAGATTTTGGGGATGATTTTCTAGATTTATTTTTATTCTTTTTAGGCTATTACAAATTGGCCAGATCCTTGTAAAAAGAATAGAGTACTCCATCTAGATGTAGTTGCTAGCGGGAGTGCAAGATCTCAGGGTTTTAGGTCGCAGGTTATGGCAGCAAATGGCGTGGGATTGCACCTTATGGGCTATATGAATTGCATGCAGACACAGGATTTTCAGAGGGACCCAGTCTTCTATAGCTTTGCTGAAGAGGGCTTGTTATATGTTACAGGCGTGGGCCAGGGAAAATCCAAATTTCAGAGGCCGCTCCTGCGATTTGATGTGCACAAGTGCACAGAGGTTTTGTCGTGTGGTTCCTCTCAGATAGAGGGATGGCTAGATGAAGTCCCCTCCCCCTTGTTTTCTTAAAGTTAATTTGATGAGTGTTCTTTTTGGACAACCCTAGGCCTAAGGGATTAGAGGTCCAGTTTGTGGAAGCAATGGGAGGCGTTAGCCAGATTTTCAAGTCCTACTGGGTTCCCAATTCAAATTTCGCAGAGACCTTGGCTCTTTGGAAGGTAGTGTTTGATTTGAAGCTAAGCCTCACGATTACTGAAGGTGAATGCCATTTCGTGGGCATCAGGCAGTCAACATCCATGGAGATTTGCGGATTTGGCACTATGACCTCACTGATTCAGGTATAGAGATCTCATTGATTTGATTACCAAAGTGAATTACAAACTAAAGCATGCCTGGTAATTTGGGGTACATTTGGATACCCCTTTCAGGACAGATGGGCTGTGGTCCATCCAGTTCACCATTTGCGTAGCTTCAATTCTGACATGAAGTTAATATGGCAATTCAGGCCCAAAATGCACCTTTCTGGATGCCCCCAAAGAAAGAGCACAACTAAACGGGGCGGCCAAATGAATGTTTATCCATTTCACATGAATATCAGATCCAATGGTGAACTGGGATCTACAGATAAAGTCCAAGGAGGCCTTCCACAAATTATTTGAATAGCAGCGTACATTTCCAAAAGCACTGCATAGGGGACAGAACATTACATTTTGAGTAGCTTGTTAGACACTGACTATTGATGTGTTGGGTATTAATGGCACCTAGGATACATAGATACACTTGTGTTACACGACCAGACAAGTACAGGAGACTCAGGCAGATACTGATAGCGCCTGGGGTAAATAGATACACTTCTATTAGCTAAATCATCCAGACATACATGAAAGACCCAGCAGATACAATTGCACCTCGGATACATGGATACACTTCTATTAGCTAAACACGTCCAGTCAGGTATGAAAGACCCAGGCATATACTTCTTTAACCATATATCATATTTTTGCAAGGATAAAATAAAGCATTTGTGCAGTTCAACAGTCAGTCTCTTTAAATGTCCATGCCTCAGATACAATACATGCGTCCACATCTGTATACCAATTCCCATCTGTATCCATCCTTATTCATATTCTGTGTACAAAATCTAAAACCACATGTTAAAGCAACTAGCAAAAATGTCCATTTGTATTCCTGTCCTTGTTCTTTTTTTTTCCTTTTTTTTCCTTGTTCTTTTTTTTCTTTTTTCTTTTTTCTTTTTTCTTTTTTCTTTTTTTGTGAAAAGAAAAATCTAAAATCCACACTTTAAAAAACACCTAACAAAAAATACCAGGAAGAAGCCTGGTTACAGCAATCATTGCCATGGCTACCAATCAAGATTAAAAAAGGAAAAAGAATCAAACACCAAAAATAAGCACAGACAAGAACAGATTTCGAATGCAACTAGAGATAATATGAATAAAACCACCACGCACATAATAGATTTGTAAATTTATAGCTTCCGAAGCAATCGCAAGAAGTCTGACCAAAAGATAAATCAAATATAAAATTGTACAAGCAACAATCATCCAATATACCAAATCAGACCTATCAGATTGTCAATACTATCATTTATACAACAACCATCAAAATTCTAAGGCAGAAATAACCACGCATCGATTCAAAATAAAGATCACAAAACGACCCTATCTCAAGTATCTCATCTGCACGAATATGGCAATAACAAACTAACCACCAATTCCACCACAATACCGCCCATTCAAGACAGGTCAAACGCCAAACCCCAGAAAAATAGACTCAAAACCTGCATCAGTCTTCGGATTCCACTAGTTCGAATAACAGGAGAAGCTCCAATCGCCTAAGATCCTTCTTCTACGGAGAAGAAGAAAAATCCAAAGATCGGCAACAAGGCGACGGATCTCAACTCAAAACCTAGAGATCAATGAGACCGACAGCATCGGAAACAAACGGTCGTCATCGATCATGAAATCGAAATTCCCAATGGGAAACGATCAAATCTACATTCCGATTTATCTAGAGGATCTTAATCTAATACAAATAAACCTATCAATCTAACTTCTTCTCACATGAGATGTGAGAGAGAAGAAGAAAAGTCCTAAATAAATATAAATAAATAAATATTTCGAAAAAAAGGAACGAATTCTTACCCACGAGAAGCTCAGAGAGAGAGAGAGAAAGGGAGAATGAGGGGAGGAGAGGGGTGACGGGTGCGGGTATTTATAGGAAATATCGAGAGTAAACGGATCTATCCGGTCGCCGCCGGGATATTTTCCCCGCTAAAAGAGAGTTGAGATCCTCAACTGCTGGGAGATTCGCGCAAAGAAAGAGTGGTCTATGCCCGATCCATGCGCTAACTTCCACACGTGTGACAAAAATAATCCGTACGTGTGACGAAAATAATCCGCTCAACAGTTTAAACTCTAAACATCCTCTACAGGTGCGAGAAATCCCACATGTGCTAACTCTGGCTACTTTTTTTCCTTCCATGGCGTCGAATCTTTATTGGAATTCAACTGGACCCCTCACCTCTTTGGAGCCCACCTCAATGTCCATGTGAAATCCACTCCATCCATCAGTTTCTTCAGGTCATTTTACAATGTGAGCCTAAAAATGAGGCAAATGCAAAACTCAAGTGGGTCACACCGCAAAAAATAATGGGATTGAACGCCCACCATTAAAATGTTAGTAAGGCTCATCGCGATCTTTAGATGCTATCAAGCTTATTTCTCCGTTAGGTGATTTCCACTGGATGCAAAGGAAACATAAGTAACATCTTGATCCAAACTCCTCTGGGCTTCAATACAGTTTCAATGGTGGCGTTCAATCCTCATAGTTTCTTGCAGTGTGACCCACTTGAGTTTTGCATCTAACTTATTTTTGGGATAACTTCCTAAGCTACCTTAAGGGAAACTGATGGATAGATTGGACATTACATCAGACATGTCTATTGGCCCCCTTCATAGGCCCCATAGAGTTTTGGGTTACACGAGTGCCTTGTAACAGGAAACTCATGTCCTGGTACTGAAATTATAGCTGGGTGCTCTGGCTACACTCATTATTCAACAAATCCATCTCGTCCACTAGATGTGCCCTTTAATGTTAGAACATGAGATAAAAAAGATTCTAGGGCCAGCACAACACAATGGCTGGTTGGGAGGAAAGGCCCAAGTAATAAAACATTCCCCACTACTTGTTGGACCCGCCATGTTCTCAACATTCCATCCAATCCATTCTTCGGACTCTCCCCACTAAGATGAAGTACCAAACTAAACAACAGGCTATTCTAAAACCCATTTGGGTTGCGCCACATGAATTTAAATGTCTTGGCCATTATTTTACATTGTTTTCTCTATTTGTGGGCCACCTAAGTTTTGGATCGACATGATTTTTTGTTTTTAACAATAATCATGAGGGGAAAATAAGGACACAATGGAATGGATGATTTATATATCAAAGATATCACCTAATTGAGATACCTATCTATTTTATGGGTGGTCAAAGCGGCAGTGAGAAATGAAAAGCTTATTGATAAATATTCACTAAGCTAAATTGAAGAAAATTGACAAATATAGATTTGAATTTTGGAACTTAAGTCATCCATTTTGAATTATTGCAAATGGACGGATGAGAATAATATATAGCTCTTGAGATTAATATATAGCTCTTAGGGGTGTGCGGTGTAGGGATGGCTCTACTATATTTAAGTTCCCAAGGAAAGAACACATGCCCTTAGAGCACTGTAGGTTGTATTCATCTTGCGTTATTTACCATGCACTACTCATCTTGTGTTATTTACCATGCACGCGACGCATGTATATGATGATCTAAGCCACTATTAGATGTTGTTGATAGATTATTGTTTTAAGATCTTTTCATCAAACACTCTTGCATTTTAAATTAATTTGAAAATTGTCCTCAATGTACAACTTCTATCATCTTCCTCTTAGCCTTATTAAAAGTTTGATCCTAAAATGAGCGGGCCAGATTTGGTATAGGTATAGCCAAGAGGCATGATAACTATAAATACATCTTTACATAATTTTAGTTGTATAGTCATGCGGCATGACAACCTAATGAATATGGTGAGATTATGAGGGTACGGTGGGCCCTTTATTGAGGTAACATAGTGAGAAAATTTGTACCCGCCCATTCATCAAGTGGACCAACCTTCCAACATCAATCTACAGTTTGAAGAAAAATAATTGCCAAAGGTCCCCACATTCAACGCAATTCTATGGTCCCCTTTAATGAATAATAGGTCTAATTATTATGCAAGGTCGTCTAAAATGACATCCACCTTATAACAGATCGAATGGCCCACACATGTTCTAGGTTTGCATTGATCATACACAGGGAGTTGGTTAACAAAGAGTACATATCTCATAATTCGGGTATTGTTTGTTGACATTTGTTAGAATGCATCTAAATGAATTGTTATAAGACACATTGAGACTTTAGCTTTTGGATCTCGAATTCTCTTTCAATGATCGAAACTATATATGGTCTACCTTGGACGGAGGTATCTGTGCTCTCGTCCTGAAATGTTACACCAATGATTTAAATATCAACGATATCGGCCAATATATTCCATGATATATCTTATATCCCACTCGTGCAATATGAAACGACAAGGAGTGCTAGCATATCTTACATGTTCCATCCAATGAGCATTTTTTATTTTCGATTCCTTTTTTTATTGAAACTATGTTAACTTTGTGTCAAATGGTTACAAATCCATTAATTCTTCATGTTTTGCATGAAAAATATGGAGTTAGAGCTTTGATTTTGATATCTATTGGTTCTTTATGTTCTTCATATATATTTTTTTTAATTTCCCTTCAACCAATTGTCAATTGAAACTAATTTCAAAGTATTTAGAAGTATTTGATAAAATAGTCATCAGATACACTTTAATTTCAAATTTTGAGTATAGATGATCCAATTTGGAGAAAATTCAAAATTTTCCTAATTTCTCCCAAATTGGTTACAATGTTGCAATCTAAACATGAAACCAAGCATGTATGTGGGCTGATCTACTGATTTGTTAAGTCCTAGTTAATTTTTTAAAAATGAAAATAATTTTTAATTAAAAATTATTAAAATATAATTTTTTTATAAAAAATTATTAAAATATATTTTTTTTAATTCCCCTCCAACCAGCTATCAATTAAGATTAATTTTGAAGTATTTAAGAGTGTTTGATGAAATGATCATAACATACACTCTAAATGTTATGCATTCAATTTGAATATAGTTGCATTAGTTCAATTAGATAGTGCATAGCTTAGGACCTTGTATAAAGGAAATCTATTATATGCACTTCTTTTTCGAGATGTTATGATTTAAAAGTGTGTGTTAAGGTCTTTTTTAAATAATTATTGACATTGAAACATTCAACTATTTTCCAAATGTTTCCTCATTTTCCTAAAAAGTCTGATAAATTATCCGATACAAATAATATATCCTATGTGATAATCAATATGTATCTATATCCCAATGATGCGATATGTAATACAATACTGATATTTCGAACATTGGTACAACCTTTGATCATTCAAACCTTTTTTCCTTCAAAAAAATGTATAGTGTAGTTAATATTAAAATAATCAAATGGATGAAATATTTCTATAAGAGGGTTTATTTGGGGAAAAGTTAAGATCCTCAAGTGATGAGGGCAATTTGTGCGGAGAGAGAATGAAGGATTTATTCTTGATGCATGCGTTGACTTTCACACGTGTGATAAAAATAATCTTTTTATCAGTTTGAACCGTCTATTACATATGCGAAAAATCCTACCTGTGCTAACTTCGTCTTTTTTATTCTTTTTTGGCACGAATCTTTATTAGAATTTCAACAGGACTCCTCTCCCCAGTTATACGGAGCTCATATAATTAAAAGCTCCATGTGGTCACCTCAATGTTCATGCAAAATCCACTCTGTCCATCAGTTTCTCTAAATTATTTTGCGATATGAGCCTAAAAAATGAGGCAAATGCAAAACTCAAGTGGCTGTACCACAAGAAACAATGGGGAATTAAACGCTACAATTGAAATCGTATGAAGCCCATAGAAGTTTGGATCAAGATGTTCTTTATGCTTCCTCTACATCCTGATTGGAATCATCTTACAAAAAAATATGCTTGATGGCATCTAAAGATCACAGTGAGCCCCAATAAGGTTTCAATGGTGGGCGTTCAATCTCTAATATTTCTTGTGGTATGGCCCATTTAAGTTTTGTATATGCTTCATTTTCGATATCACTTCCTAAGTCGATTTAGGAAAACTGATGAATGGATTGGATGTCACATTAGACATATCTGTGGGCCCCACAAAGTTTTAGGTTACACAAGCTCTGTGTAACTGACATTACACGCAACTCCCATCATGTTACCGATATGGTAACGGGATGTTGTGGGGTCATGCCTATTGTTCAACAGATCCATCTTGTCCACTAGATGCGCCCTTTGATATTAGTCCTCGAGCAAAAAAGATTCTAAGGTGGGCACAACGCAATGAACAGTTGGGAGGGTACACCCAAGCAATAAAACTTTCCTGATTTCTTGTTGGGCCCATCATATTCTCAATATGTTATCTAATTCATTCATCAGACTCTCCCCCACTAGGGTGACGTGCTAAGACAAACAACGAGCCATTTTAAAACCCATTTGGGTTGCGTCAGGTGAGTTTGGATGTCTTGGTTATGATTTTACATTGATTCCTCGATTTGTGGCCTACCTAAGTTTTGGATTGACATGATTTTTGTTTTTTTACAGTGATCATAAGGGGTGGTACAAGATGAAACAATGGAATGGCTTATTTATGTATCAAAGATATCACCTACTTGAGACACCTATCTATCTTATGGGTGGCTAATAAAGCGACAACGGGAAATGAAAATAGTTCACGGCTAAATATTCACTGGGCTAAATTGAAGAAAATTGATGGATAAGATTTTAGTAGATTTAAATTACAGAACTTAAGCCATCAATTATAGGTCATTGTAAATAGATGGATAAGATTGATATATACTTTTTAGTGGTGTACATTATAGATATGGCTCTACCATATTTAGGTTCTTAGGGGAATAACGTATGTCCTTGGAGCATTGGAGTTTGTATTCATTCCATGTTATTTACCGTGCACGTGATGCATGTATATAATGATCTAAGCCACTATTAGATGTAGTTAATGGATTATCATTTTAAGATATTTTCATCAAATGCTCACGAATTTTGAATTACTATTAAATTGTCTCCGATATACAACTCTATCATATTTGTCTTGGTCTTATTAAAAGTTTGATCTAAAAATGAACGGCCTAAATTTGGTACAGCATAGCAAGACACAAGATAACTGTAAATATGTACTTTACGGTATTGTATAGTTTTAGTTTTACAGTCATGTGATATGACAACTTGGTGAACATTGAGAGATTGTGGGTAAGGCAGACCCTTCGTTGAAATAAGATAATGAGAAAATCTATGCATGCCCTTTCATTAGGTAGAGTAACCTTCCAGCATCAATTGATAGTTTGAAAAAAATTGCCAAAGGTTCTCACATTTACCACACTTTTCAGTCTTCTTTGATGAATAATTAATTTAACTATTATGCAAAGTCATCTAAAATAGCATTCACCTTTATGACAAATCGAATGGCTCACACATATTCTAGGCTTGCACTGATCGTACGAAGGGGGTTGATTTATGGGGAGCGCGTATCTCATGGTCCGGGTATCGTTAGTTGACATTTGTTAGAATGCATTTGGATAAACTGTCATAAGATACACTAGGACTTTAACTTTTGGATCTTAAGTTATCTTTCAATGATCAAGAACATATAAGGTCTACCTTAGACAAAGGTATCTGAAACATTAAAACTCTCGTATTGAAATGTTACAACCTTCAATCATTCAAATCTTTTTTTTTAATGTATAATGTAGTTAATATTAGAATAATCAAATGGATGAAATAATTCTACAAGAGAGTTTTTCTGGGCATTTGTTATGCAATTGTACTTACAAATGTTCGATGCTAAAAAAATGAAACCACAAAAAAGATCTAAACAAAATTTAAGAGGATATATGAAAAGCAAGAGATAAGACACATATATTTACGTAGTTTGGATGTGCCTACATCTACAATGTAGTAACACAAAATTTTCTTCTTTATTAAAATAAGATATGGATTTTTACTCGAAATTTCCTCTTAATAATTGCGATAAAATGCTATGAGGTTGTATATTTACCAAAACATTCATTTGAAGAGAAGAAAAGTCTAATATATCCTTTAAAAGAATCATGTTCAACCGGAACTCATCGCCTCTGTCTCATACGGAACTAAATTACATTTGTACAATGAGGCTATTTGGGCTCCATTGTGATGTGTTTATGAAATCTACGCCAAAAAGTAGTTGTATGACCCAATTTTAGGTGCAGGTCTAAAAAATATCCATTCTTAATTAAGATGGACCAAATGATCAAAAAAGATGTACAAGATGACACCGACCCTCTAAATTATTTTCCTCGACCCATTTGAAGCATGGATTGAACTGATTTTTTTGTATCAGGCTTAAATTCTACTGTGGCATCTAATATTTTAAGTGGATTTCACATAATCATTATAGTGAGATATATAAAAAAATCAATGATGGATGCCTCTCTTGATTGTTTCCTTTGATATGGTCTATCTGAATCACAGGTCAGCCTAGTTTTTTTGCCTTGGATCTAACATGGTATTAAATATCTAATGGTTGGAATGGATTTCAATCACACATCATTGTGGGTTGTAATAGATATTTCTTAAACTTTTTTTTAAAATGTGAAAATAGAAATCTCTTTAAAAAAGCTATAGAGCAACAAACTCAGAGTAGTGTAGCAACAATGGTACCGCATGGTACTATAAAACCTTCATGGGCCCCATCATGATATATGTGTTTTATCCATGCCTTCCATCCAATTTTTCAGATCATGTTAGAACTAAAAATGTTACAAGGGACATTTTCTGTAAATTGTTGCTCTGGGGTTCTAAGTAATGGAAAACATTTTTAGACAATCACAAGTATTCACAAAAGTACATAAGAGAAAGATATCGCAAGGTGAATTTTATTACAGAGCTTCTGAGATCTTGTACATTCCAAGTTATATTCTGGTATGAGCCCTTAATTATATCGAATAATCGATTACCCTTAATTAAAAGGCAAAAGACTAAGTCAGTGGAACCCATAATTTTTTAGTTCCCGGTCGTAGAGACTTGTGTATGTTTGTTATGGACTGAGTCATCTTGTGGATAGGTCGAATGCATATGTCCCATGTTTTGCCAGAAATCCGGGCTAAGACTGTCAGGGTTCTTAACTAAGGCATGCGACTCTGAGCCTGCGCCTGTTGCTAGAACAGGGGACCTTAGAAGACTGATCTGCAACTATGTGTACCTAAGAAGCCCAACCGACGGATGCCGTTTTGGATATGTAGGGCATCTACTAATTTCGATTTGGCAGTTCATAACAATTGTTTCGTAATGAATTAAAACTCTTTAGTCTTGTTTATCATGGTGACCATAGTCCCTTTTATTTAGCCTGAACCTTAATCTGGTCATATTATGATTATAAATGAAACATCAATGCATTTACATAATTCGGGATGTTGGGGGCCTCTTTTCGAAAACCTGTTGTGTCCATCATACTGGACCGATTTTATTTTCGAAAACCTGTTTCTTCTGCTTACTGGTTGTCCCGGAAGGACTATTTGACTATTCCATGACGTCCGGAATGCCCAAAATACCCAAAATAGGTTAAAAAAATGTGGTCCAACGCATTCAATAAGGAAGTCTGAAATTGTTGATTTTTTAGATGCTCTACCCCTAGAGCATCGTGAAATTGATTATTAAATGGATTGATTTTCTAGATGCGTTACGCCCAAAGCGTCAACAAATTACTTGTCTGGAAGGTACTGATTTTCTTGATGCGCTACGCCCAGAACATCAATAAATTACTTGATTTAAGTATGGCCGATTTTCTAGATGCGCTACGCCTAGAGCATCGATAAATTACTTGATTTAAGTAAGACTAATTTTCTAGATGTGCTACGCCCAGAACATTGAGAAATTAGTTGAACCCGACTTAGGGGCATTTTTGTGATGTGCTATGCCTGGAGCATCAAGAAATTCGTTCGAGTCTGATTGTTTGATTTTCAGGGCGTGCTACCGTACTTATGTGCTCTTTTAAGTCATTTCTATACCGGACCTACGGTGGTCGGTGATGAATTTACGGCAAAGGGTTCCGGTGGTCGAAAAAGAATTATGGCGAACACTCAAATACCCTGTGGACAAAGCTCCATCTTTCTCTGGATACGTACGAATGAATAGGAGGGGTATTTATACCCAAAAATATTGGAACTTGGCCAGTGGGATCATGCCACGTGTAGTGCATCGCAAAATTACCTTAAAATCATGATAACGCATATGAAAATAACTTTGCACACACTTAAATTTGAACAACAATGGATGTTTGAAATGGCCAATTTTCTAGATGCTCTATCGCTGGCGCATCAAGAAAATCGTTGTCTGTAGCCCATTTTTAGGATGCACTACCCCTGGAGGATCGAGAACTTCATCGAAGTCTAAATGGGTGAATTTCTAGATGCGCTGGAGGTAGAGTATCATAAAATTTGCTACGTGTGAAACTGTAAAATTTCTAGATGCGCTGGAGGTAGAGCATCCTGAAATTCACTCCGTCTGAAACTGCTTATTTTCTTGATGTGCCGGGGGTGAATTTCATGATGTGCTGACGGACACTCATTTTTCTTGTCTTATTTAATTGCTTTAAATGATGAATTTGTGTGGCCCACTTGGTGATAGGTGCCTATGCACTAGCCATATTTATTTTTGCTTGTGGCCACGACCTAATTTTGGATGGTTTTGTTCATTATGGATGGTGGGGCCCACCCAAATGTCAAATTTTTATACTAAGTGAAGGCTACATTGTATCTGGGGCTGATTTTAGTGATGCGCTGGAACTGAATTTGCTGATGCGCTAGCATATCTTTTTGAGGACGCACTAATTGTTCAACCTACTTGTAATCTTTGTTGTTGTTTGTATCCTAGGGTTTGTTTCTGTGGAGTTTTTAAGGTTCCATTTCGAGATGTGCTAACTGTGTTGCTTATTTTGAGGACCTTGACATTTTGGGACACCAACAAGAACATAAACCCAAAAATTAAGTGGATTCAAATCCTAGGTGAATGCACCATAAGAAACAGTGGTTATTGTTCACCCACCATTAAAAATTTCTTTGGGGCTACAAAAGTTTTTTATCCAACAAATATTTGTGTTTTCCCTTCACCAAGGTCTGTGTGACTGAATCAATAAGTAAGATGGAAAATAAATATTATAGTGGGCTTATGAAGTTTTTAATGGTGGGCTTTCAGTAACCACTTTCATGTGGTATGGTCCACCTTAAATTTGAATCTACCTTGGCTCATGCCCTTAAATGATCTCACAAAATGAGATTTGGAACTTCTCTGGGCCTACCATGAGTTATGTGTTAGATTCACACTGTCAATAAATTTTTACGAATCATTCTAAAGGATGACCCAAAAAATGAGGCACATATAAAGCTCAAGTGGACCACTCCACATAAAACAGTGGGGCTTGAATGACTACCGTTGAAACCTTCTTAAGGTCCACCATGAGGTTTATTCTCCATTGAACCTTTTCATAAGGTCACACAATCCTGAATGATGGAAAGACATAAATATCAACTTGATTAGAGCCTTTCGTTGCCCTAAAAAAAATTCAACGGTACACATCCAATTTTCACTGTTTCTTGTAGTGTGGCCCACTTGAGCGTTGTATTTGCCTCTTTTTTTTTGTCTCATGCCTTAAAATGATATGGAAAAAATGGATGGGTGGTGTGGATTTGACACATACATCATGATGGGGCTCACAGAAGTTCCACGTGCCAACACTTTCGATTATCTTCTCCTTGGAATGTGTTGTACCACACAATAAGTAACTAAAATTCTTGAGGTGTGAAATTTATGTGGGCTCCATAATGATGTATTTATTATATCTACATCGTTCATTCATTTTGCCGATCATTATAAGATATGAGCCCCCAAAAAGATAGATTTAAAGCTTAAGTATATCACACCATAGAAAGAACAAGATTTGACATCTATCAACTGAAAACTTCTTGAGACAGAAGGCTCTGATCAAGCTGATATGTGTTTTCCCTTCATCTAGGTCCGTGTGACCTTATGAATATATTAGATGGTAGATAAACCTCATGATTGGCCTTAGGAATATTTCAATGGTAATTTGTTCAATCCCCACTGCTTTTTGTGGTGTGGTCCACTTGAGCTTTGAATGTGCCTCATTTTCGATTCATGCTCTGGAATGATCTAAAAAAGTGGTGGATGGTGTGGATCTGACATATAGGTCATGGTGGGGCCTATAAAAGTTTCGTATATTAAAGTTGTGTTGTGCAATACGCAATCAATTCAAGAGAGAGAAAATTGACCTGTTTTGTTAGTTGGTGTCGACGTCGACCAATGAGAAGTCATAGCATTAACACAGACAATCTGCACTCTTCCATTATACATGGATTCTCACACAAGGGTATATTAGATATTTTTCTTTCTATCCATACCATCGTAGGAATGTTTTGGTAAATATCCAACCTCAAAGCATTTTCTCGTAATATAATACATTATGAGGAATTTTCGAGTAAAAATCTCAATAAGATAAATAAAAAATATAAGGATTATTTCTCACTTCAACTCTTTCACTACACAAGAAATCTCTTACCTAGAAAGACCTGAAAAATGCTACTTACCCTATACACGTGTTCCCCTTATATAAAAAAGAAATTATAAGAGAGCACTTGAAAAGGCTTAAAGTAACTAAGCTTCACCACACACATATATATAATAAAGAGAGAGAGAGAGAGAGAGAGAGAGAGAGAGAGAGAGAGAGATAATGTCTCCATGATAGAGATAACTAGGAAACATCACTGAAAACACTCTTTATAACAGTTACTCAAACATCATCAATTACTAGGTAACTTTAAGCCTAAGAATTTTTTTACACAAAACAAACTTACTTTATAATATGCTTAATCATCATATCCACTATGTTGTTGTTATTGTGTATCTTTTGCAATGACACTACATCTTTATATATAACCTTTTGAATGTAATGATATTGAACATATATATGTTTAGACATTGCATTGTAAACTTGATTCTTAGCCATATATAAAACATTTTCGTTATCACAATAAATGCAATTCTTTTCTTTTTAAACAAAGTTTATTGATTAGGCATTTTAGTCATAAAGTTTTTTTTTTCACAACTTTTATAATAGCTATATATTCTGCCTCAATTGTAAATAGAGCAATCATCGATTATAACATCGATTTTCAACTGATCAGACTACCAATAAGAGTAAAAGCATATCTCATAGTAGATATTCTCTTATCCAACCACTTCCAAAATCAGTATTCACATATCCAATGATGTTGTCTTTTTTATCATTGTTTCTGTCAAATACTAATATAAGACCTTGAGTGCTATTCAAGTAATGTAAAACTCATTTCACAGCTTACTAACATATTTTCCTAAATCTGTTATATACATGCTCACCTCATTAACTACATGTGAAATAATTGGCCATATGCACATCATAGCATACATCATGCTACCAAGTCCTATAGAATACAGAACTTGATATATAGTCCATCTTATTACTTGTACTTGGTGACTGAGTTGTTGAAAGCTTAAAATGAGTAGTAAAATGAATAGCTATTCATTTAGAGTTTTCCACGTTAAACCTAGTCAAAATTCTTTCAATGTACTTACTCCGTGATAAACATAATCGTCTTACTTTTATATTTCTATATATTTTCATACCAATGATCTTCTTCACAATGCTCAAATCCTTCATCTCAAATCCCTTATTGAGTTACACTTTAACATATTGATTTTAAATATATCTTTTACAGTTATCAACTGTTAGTACCTTAGTTTGTCAATGACGTGATCTAGTGAGTCTTGGGTCACTTAAACCTCTATTGGAAGACATCGAAGATCGAAGGCTTGAATACTTAAAGCATCAAGGTTTGAAGACAACAGGTAAATTGAGGTGTCTTAGTGATACTGGCCTTAGACCTTTTTATTTCCAAAACAACCTACCTTTAAATGATATATTTCATATATGAAAACATTGATTCTCTCATCCCAACCCTTGGGCATTAAATAAATAAGAAAAACTAGGCTTATAGAGGTTCAAAGCCGCTAAGAATTAGAAACACAAATCAATGAATTTCTCAAAACTATCAATCAATCGATAGTTCATCGATTGGAGTTGATCGGACTTCGATCGATTGACAACCCTAGGGTCGATCGATCGAAGACGGGTAAAAGTGTTCGGTGAGATTAACAAGAAAATCAAGACTTGTTCGATCAATCAAAGGATTAATCGATCGATAATCTATCCATTATAGATTTGTTGGAGCTTTTTTTTCTTCTAGAAATTGAGCATCCAAATCTTTGAGAAAATGATGATTTTTTTTTCAAGATTTAAAAGCTCTAATGTATTCCACTCATTCCCATTACTCATAGGCTTTATCTTAAAGAGATATATATCATCTTCCTTGTGATTCATCACTCTAAAGAGCACTCCAAGCTCTATTGAAAATGATCATGCTATCTTGTATTCTCTAGAGATTAGACACCAAATCTATAGGTAAATCTTTGTCCATCATCCCCTAGAATGCCAATCTAGGTGAATCCTCGATTGGAACTAACTAAGTTATTATTTGTTGGAGATTTAATGAACCGATCTCTCCCATTACCTTGACACTTCATGGGCATATCCTTAAGGTAGCCAATCGTTTGAAGCCAAAGAAGATCGACATCAAAGTTTGGAGAAGTAGGAGAGAAACTAAGTCAAGTGTTGTGAAGCACCGATCAAGCATTTCGAGCATATTCGATACTCACCTAGATGGACAACTAGTCAACCTCGATTCCCTTTAGTAGTGGCATTGTGAAAGTAGGAGGAGCTCCTACTTAGTGGTAAAAGTACTAAAGCCCAATTTCTAAAAAGAGAGGAAAAATAACTACCGGCTTGGGTCTTAAACAAGGCTGCTAATGAAAGCGTTTCACTCGTGCACCATTCTCAAGGAGAATTCAAACATGAAGTAGCAGTAACCTAACACGCGTAGTAGACTCCGCTTGCTGTATTAGCGCGATACGAATTAATCTTGCACTGACTTCAACGAGGGCTTTTACATTCCACTCGTTGAAAAGGCGGGGGTGGATGGGAGATAAAAAGATTTATTATTCTGAATTAAGAAATTCATTGAATGATTCATCATGAGTCCATGTTATCCGCAAAAGGCATATTAAAACAAAGGTGATTCAACGTTGGTGGAATGGGTTTCCTCCTTGGACAAGCACCGGGCTAAAGTGATATTAACGAAGCTCAATCCAAACTAGTAATTTTGAGAATCCATTAAGTTTGAAACCCAAACTCAAATAGGTCCTTGTGTAGAACTGTCTCCGACGGGAGTATACGTAGTCCTTGTATAAGATCGTCATTAATACAAGTGCATACGTGTAGGTCCTTGTATAGGACCACGTAGGTTCTTAGTTAGCCTATAGAAAACCTTGTAGATCTCTGAGGGAGCCATCGATACGGGTGAGTTTGTGTAGGTTATTGGTGAGCCTATATAAAACATTTGTAAGTCTCCATTGGAGCCACCAATACAGGTGCGTACGTGTAGGTCCATGTGTAGGGCTATAAAATTAGTGGTGAACTTATTGAAAATCATTGAGATAGTGAAATTCGATATACTTGAGTTTGAGTGCGTCACCCGGAAGTGGAGTATATGATTAAGCCGAACCACTAGACATCTTTATGTTAGCAATTGATTTGTGTATGCTATTCTAATTATGCTTGTCAGTTAAATTGTTATATATGAATGCATAATTAGATTGTATGCTAGGAGCTTAATTCATTACACTTGCACATACTAGATAACTATCTCACTTATATATACTATTGTGCTCATATAGTTGTATCTTATTTAGTCTATGATTTTGGATCACCTTAATTATACTAATTAACAAATAATTTTAAGTGGTCTTATTCATCCCCTCTATGACTTAGCCATAATTTTAAGCTTCCTAAAGCTTTCGTGACATTAGTATCGTTTTAGATAACCGCACAATTTCTTTAACATATATTACCAAGTATATGAAAGAACAATCATGAAGCTTCTTAAAATAAAAGCATTAAACATATCCTTTCTAGTGTAACCCAATATACCCATAAATATGCCAAAATGTTTGCTTGCCATGTGGATTGCTTCAAACTGGACAAAGATTTTGTCACTTTTTATATAATGCCTTTCTTATTTTCATCTGAAATCATTATGGCTTATGCATATAGATATACTTTTCTAACTCCCTATGTAAGAATGTTGTTTTAACATTAAATTATCTTAGCTCAAGGTTACCTAACACAACAATGGCTAATGAGATCCAAATAAAAGAGTGTTTTACAACCAGCGAAAATATCATTTTGAAGCAAATACTTTCTTTTTTTATACATAGACATTTGCCATTAATCTTGCCTTATATACGACATCTCCAGAACCAGCGAAACCTTTTTTTTTCCTTCTAAAGACACGTTTGCAATCAATAGCTTTTTGTCCCTTAGGCAACTCAACCAAATCTTATTTTTTATTTTTATGAAAAGATTCAATCTTCTCTTCCATAATAGTTTTCCACTTACTAGAATATTCATCATCCAATGCTTCTTAAAATGTAAACAGATCCTTATGTTATATCAATAAAGCATATATAACCATACCTGACATTACCTTAAGCTTTCAATTATTTAAAAATTTTTAATTCATGTATATTTATAGCCTCTCTTCCTTCTCAGGTTCATTTGCACCTTTGAATCATTTATGATTTTTTTATATCATCTGCCAAAGTATTAGTGTTTGACTTGAATGTTGCTTTGCGCATCTGATTTAGTTGCTTTCATTATAAAAGACTCATCAAATCGATCATCATTACTAATAATAAACTTAGGCTTTTTAAAACTAGGATACCATAATTTGTAACATTTAACACCTGTCGCACAACAAAAAAATATACTTCTTTTCCATTGATTCCAACTTATCAGTATTCATATGAACTTGTAGGACAACTAAATATATGTTAATATGAGTAACTGAAAGAGTGACCAAATCATACCTCTTTTGAAAATTTTAACTTTATTGCTATGCTAAGTGGTATGTTGATAAGGAAACATGTTATATTCATTGTTTCTGTCTAGAAGTTCTTTGATAGGCTAACATTGCTCAACATACTGCATGCTCTCTTTAAAAGTGTCATGTTCATCCGATCTGCAATAATATTATGTATGTAGTATATTTGGTATAGTAAAATGATTAACAATATTATCATCTTAATTTGTAGAATTTGTGAACTCGGTTAACTTGAATTTTTCATCATTATTCATTTTCAAGTGCTTCACTTTCATGGTTGTCTATTTTTTTACTAAGGCTTTTTAATGCTAAAAAGTAACGAATACCCCGTACTTGTGCTACAAATTGTAGATCTACACTTTCATGAAATAATTATCAATAAAGAAAATAAAATAATTTAATCTACATTTTGAAAGAATTTCAGAAAGACCACAAACATTTAAGTGTATATAATTTAAAATATATTTAGTATGATGAATCATAGCTTTCAAATTTACTCTATATTGCTTTAAAAAAATAATGCTCATAAAAGTCCAACGTGCAAAACTTTATACCCTCGAGCAAGTTCCTCTTATGTAACTCTGTTAAACCATATTCACTCATGTGACCTAAATACATATGTCACAAAAGCATCTAGTTTGCATCACTTGGAATGATTAATACTTCTCTATTTGAAACTATATTCCATAAAAGCTCAAATAAGTTGCCCACTTTCTCCTATTTCATCACAATTAACACCCATTATGTTACTTTTATCATACCACATTCCATTGTTACCTTGTGGTCGTTGGAGTCGATCACACTTAAATATATCATTTTTTTCCAGATCTAGAACATTTCACACTTCTATCAGAATTCTAATAATGCCATCAAATAACTTAATTCTAATTATGTAAATTCTAATTGTCTTGCAAGTAGGGCTGCACATATTTCGGGTTAACCCACCTGATCCGACCTCGCAAAAACCCGATCCGTCCCAACCTGACAAAGTAAATGGTCCGATCCCGGGTGAATGCGGCTAGACCGTTTTAAATTTAGGTATGGTTTAGGGTACACGCCAAACCCAACTGACCCGACACGTTCCGCCCGACCCAAACCACCCCAAAAATTAAAACTTTGGATGGTAACTTCCAAGCAGAAGCTTACCTCATCCTAATTCCTACACGTACTGGAGTAACTTTCTCTCATGTGGAAAACCTCTTAACGTATCTAAAATTCAGATCGTCCATCAGTCACACCGTGACATTTTTGAGAAATCTACCCCGTGCATCTGTTTTGTGAGATCATTTTAGATCATGAGACAAAAAACAAGCTGGATCCAAAACCCTAGTCAGAAAACGTGAGGATTGAACGTCCACAATTGAAATATTTGTGCGAATAAGCAAAACTTAGTCCTAACCCGACTCAACCCGACCCAGTTCACCATATAGGGTCGGGTAGGGTTAGGGTTGACCCTTTTGCAAGTAAGGTAGGGTTAGGGTTGGGTCAGCCCAACCCGGTCACAACCCGAACTGAAACCCGAACCTGTAAAATGTGTTTAGGTTCAGTCTAGGATTGGGCCCAACCAGACCCTAACTCGACCCGTGTGCAGGCCTACTTGCAAGCACCATTATTTCACATAAGAATTGTTCTATTATTAAATGACATGTAATTTGTGAACCAATCCTTATTATGACACATATAATATGAACAACCAAAATAAAAAATCTATGTGTTTCAAAAATTATCATCACTCGATTCTGCCAATATAACAAAAGTGCTACTCTAACCTGCTAGGAGTTAAAATTATTCTTCCCATCAAACTTCTCTACCTTAAACTTTGCATTCGACATACACACATTTAATAACTACTCGTTAATAAAATAAAAATAAAAATAAAAAAACTACAAACCAACCAAAGTTTTTAATACCAATTGTTGTGTAGCTATACCTACAAACATTTAATAACAAAACCACAAAACTATAAAAGTAAATATCCCAAGTAAAAACCCAAAAAGTTAAACCAAAAGCATAAAAATTTATGTGGTTTGGCAATATATCTACATTTATAAGACAATAGCATAGAACTTTTTTATTCACTAAAATAAAATAAATTGAAAATACAAGACCTACCTCTTACTCCCATTCTTTCACTGCATAAGAAATATCTCACTAAGCAAACTCTAAAAGATGCAATCACTCTGGACACATGTTTTCCTTAAATAAAAAACTTCACAGATAGCATAGAGAAATGAAGATTTACCACATACTGGGGGAGGGAGATGACATCTCATGGTGAGAGACATGTAGGAAGACGTCACTGCACATCACCATTCATCATCCACCGTGAGATCCGTTCTATGAATGGCTTGGGCCATTAAAATGGACATTGATCCAACAGCTAGAGTGGACCTAGCAGTGGGTGGGGCCAGGCTTGGATTTTGAGCTAGTTGGCCGTGCTAAAAAAAATTGATTTTATTTGGCTTACGTCCAGCCTAGCCACTTTTCCAACCTTAGCTTGAAGTTCTAGTATATCTTATTGCAATGCATTCATGCAAACTTCTTGTTTTGTTTCAATCCTCTGATTAAATGGAGTGAATTTTTTTTTTTTTTTTTTGGATGTTATTGAAGTTTCTACGACCGTGAATATTTCAATCACCAACTAAAATAAGACAACTATGGATTGAGCCATCAATCACTCATTCACACCACACCATCTTTGCTAGCTCTACTAACCAATAGGGAGACTAGTTACTGAAAGGAATGCATTGTTTATTCCAGGAGTTACGTGATACCAAGGCTAACGAATAACACCTGATACGCACGCACTGAATAATCGTACACAGCACTGAATAACCTAATTTTTTAACCCTGTAGGGTCCACCGTGATTTATGCATTTTATCTGCTCTTTCCCTCCATTTTACTAGATAATGAGTAAACTCTGTGGGGTCCACCGTGATTTATGTATATTATTTGCTTTGTCCATCCATTTTACTAGATAATTTTAGGTATTGAGAGCAAGACCAAGCATATCCAAAGCTCAAGTGGAACACACCACACGAAACAGTGAATTAAATGTCTTCGGTTGAAAAATTCTTGGAGGCCATGGAAATTTTGGATCAAGTTGATATTTGTGTTTTCCCTTCATCCGTGTCAGTGTGATCTTATGAACAGGTTGGACGACAAATAAACATCACTATAAGCCCTAGCAATGTTTCAACGGTGGAAATCATTATTTCCATAGGAAATGTTTCTTGTGGTGTGGTCCACTTGAGCTGTGGATATTCTTCAATTTTGGGCTCGACCCATAAAATTCACAGGAAAAATGGATGGATGGCGTGGATAAACCACATACATTCAAGGTGAGCCCAACAGTGTTTACTCAGTACCATAAAAGCCAACTGAGTAACTCAGCAGCAATCCGATTCCTTCATGGACCTTCGGGTTTTACGGGTCACAAACAACTCACGTACGATGCAGGGTGATGTGCGTGTAAGATCCACTCCGTGCATCATTTTGGGCCAGCTCATATCAAGATGTGGGCCAAAATATCAGGGCAATCAAAACCCAAGTAGGTCGCACTACGGGTTAAAGTGCGGACAGGGACGCCTATCATTGGGACCTTTAGGCCGGAACGGATTAGGTGTTACCCGGGTAACAGCTTAGGGGGTGTTACCCTTGCCGTGCGGCCTATATTGATGATTTTTTTGTATATCCACGCATTCCATCTTTTCTACAGTCTATTTGAGGACTTGGTCCAAAAAATTAAGAGCATCCAAATGTCGGGTGGACCACACCACCTGATGGTTGAGTGCCTCACCATTAAAATCCTAAGAGTCCATCGCAAGGTTTTCTTAATGTTTATTTTCCATATAACTTATTGATAATGTCAAGAGGACTTGGATGAAGAGAAAATACAAAGATCAGCTAGATCTAAATTTTTTGTGACCCACAAAAAGTTTTTAATGGCCATTCATCTTCGTTTCTTGTGGTATGGTCCACTTGAGATTTGGATTTTTTTAAGGTTTGGGATCAAGTTCTAAAATGAGGTGAAAAAACATATGGATGGCATGAATATACAACAAATACATCAAGGTGGGCCCCACACGGTTAGATAACAGCCACTAAGCTGTTACCGGAGTAACAGTTAATCCGCTCCCCTTCGCCCTTGGCAAATAATGGAGCATTGGATCTATATGATACTGGTTGGATTGCACATAAACATCATGGTGGCCATAGAAAGGTTTCGATGGTGGGCGTCTTTATCCCCGCTGTACACTGTGCTATGTCCCACTTGAGTTTTGGATCGGAATGATTTCTGAGATCACGCAATGGATGTCAGACTCACATCATGCGGCCGGACGGAGCTTTTGGTTGCGTGAGCTATTTGGAAATTCGAGTCGGCTTCCTAGTTATCCTCGGACGCGGATAGCCAGGTAGCTCGTGTAGTCGGAATTTGTGTGGGGCCCACAGAGATGTCCGTGACAAATCCACTCGTTTCAGCAGTTTTGCAAAACAGAAAAATCACGCAGATCCAAAACTCACGTGGGACTAGAGGTGGGCACAAACCAAGCCAGCTCGAAAGCTCGGCTCGGATTGGTCCGAAAAAGCTCGGCTTGGATTGGTTCGAATGGAAGTTCAAACCAAACCAAGCCTCCGAGTCAAGCTCGTTTGAAAAAACAAACCAAACTCAAACTAGGGCAGTTCTAGCTCGGCTCGGCTCGGCTCGAAGCTCGATTTGATTCAGCTCGATTTGATTCGGCTTGTAGATTATAAGCACACTGTTTCCTGTGGTGTGATCCACTTGAGCCTTGGATATGATTCCATTTTGGGATCATATCCTAAAATGATATGTAAAACAGATGGATGACATGGATAATACATAATACATATACATGATGACATGGATAATACATAATACTTATACATGAATGCACATTGTTTCCTTGCACTTGTAAAATTATGCTTGTGTACTTTTGTTTGGAAAATACTCTTACATGTCTATTTTGAAGGTGCACTCTTTTGGAGGATGTTAAACATCATATAGTAAGATATGTTTTTACTTTTTTTTCTAACTTTTTAAATTCTTTTCTATTTAAGTGAATAAGGACAAAAAGAGTCACTGTCTGTTTGAACTCGGCCCGGCCCGGTTCGAAATTTTCAACCAAGCCGATCCCGGCTCGAACCAGATTTTTCCGGAGCAAACCAAACTCAGGCCACATAGGTCGGCCCGAAACCCAAACCAAACCGATCCACAAACTGCGGTGGTCCAAAAAACAAACCAAACCAAACTAGGGCTAGCTCGGCCTGGATTGTTGCCCACCTCTACGTGGGACGTACCACGTGAAACAGCGGGGATTAAACGTCCAACATTGTAAACTTTGGTAGGGCCGCAGAAGTTTTGCATCAGGATGATGTTTGTGACTACAATTTGTCTGAGTGGAAGTAACCCTAGGAACGGTTTGGATGGCATATAAAAATCATGGTCGGCTCTGAAAAGGTTTCAAGGGTGGAAGTTTCTGTTCCAAATGCTTCCTTTGGTGAGGCCCACTTGAGTTTTGGATCTTTCTGATTTTTAGCTACCTTTTATATTTAGATCTTGTTTAACTGATGGACGGAGAGGATTTTTCATGGGCATCTATGTGGGACCCATACAGCTTCCTACTACAGGAACTTCCTGTGCTCACCGCTAAGGCAATTCGCGTCCGTTATCCTCAGCGCTCAAGATACGAAAGCAGGGCTATGCCGAACGCGGATTAACTGGGAGTCGGATTGCGTCCTTCCTCAGTATGGACGCAAACCATCCATAACGAGCTGTGGAGGGGCCCACTGTGATGTATTTCTTTATCCACTCCGTCCATTCCGTTTCTCATATCAGGCCTACCACATGAGACTAAGAATGAGGCAGGTCCAACTGTCAGATCGACCACACCAGAAATGACTCTAGCATTTAATGCTTCGTACATTTAGTGTAACCAGCTCAATATTTGGTGTGGTCGATCTGACCGTTGGACCTGCCTCATTTTTTGTCTCATGTGGTCGGCCTGATCTTAGAAACGGAATGGATGGAGTGGATAAACAGATACATCATGGTGGGCCCCTCCACAGCTTGGCTTTGAGTACAGAGGAAGGATGGGATGTATGCGTTGTGTATCTATGCCGTACATCCATTTTTCTAGATTATTTTAGGGCACAATGTGAAACAAGAAAAAGGGTGCGGATGGGGGACTACCCTACTAGGACCTAACTAGAGATGGACGATCCTGTCAAGTGTCAAGGGCTTTTTGGAGCCCACAGTGTATACGTTTTATCCATGCCCACTATCCATTTTGACATATCAATTTTAGAGCATAAGCCCAAGAAGAGGCAGATTGAAGGCTTAAGTGGACCACACCACAGGAAGAAGTGGGGCTTAAAAGCTTACCGTTGAAAACTTCTTAGTTGCACATAAATTTTAGATCAAGCTAATGTTTGTTTTTTCCTTTAATATATCTATGTTTTCCTTTAATACGGGTCCATATGAACTTATGAATAGGTTTGATGTAGGGCTGTAAATGGTCAAGTTCGGGGCGGGTTTAGCCAAAACCAGACCCACCCATTTACTAAATGGGTATGGGGTCCAAATTTTATACCTAGACCTTTTACTAAATCGGTGAGTCTAGATCAAGTCCGACTCAACCCATCAAACCCATGTATAAATGGGTCCGATATAAGGAGATCCACCCAGACCCATTAATAAATGGGTTGGGTCTGGATCAAGTACGCAAGCATTTTTACCAGGCTTAAAATTGATTTTGGGCTGGACGGTTTCCTTGAAACATAGACCAAACCTGCCCAATTACTAAATGGGTTCGGGTCGGGTTGGGTCAGGTCAAGTCGGGCTAGGCCTAATATAAAGGACACCAGACCCAGACCCAGACCCGTTTAGCAACTGGGTCTGTTCTTGGACCTAGACGTGTACCATTTAACAAATGGGTCGGATCTTGGTCTGGTCTAAATGAGTTAAGTTTGGGTAACCCATCGGTCCACTGACCCATTTACAGCCTTAGTTGGATGGCAAATAAGCATCACCGTAGGCCATAAGAAAATTTAAACAGTATGAATTCAATTCCCACTGCTTCTTATGGTGTGGTCCACTTGAGCCTTCTATATGCCCCTTTTTGGCTCATACCCTAAAATTATCTTCCAAAATAGATGGACAGCAGGTACGAAACATATACATTATGGTGGGGCTCACAGATCTCCTGACCGTCCGTCTCCAGCTAGGTCTTGGAGGGGATAGTACCCAATCCTTGCCTGCCAAAAAAGGGTGCGAATTAGGTGAGACCTATCTGCCGAGGTGGATGGGACTCCTGGCTGTGGGGCCCACCGTGATATATGTGACTACATCCATGCCAACCATCCGAATTGAAAGTCCATTTTAGGGCATGATCCAGAAAATGAAGGAGATCCAAGTTACAGATGGACCATATTACAGGGTAATTGATGATTAAAAACTTTATATCGACCACAAACACTTTGGATCAAGGTGATATTTTTGTGGTCTCTTCATCTAGATCTTTGTGACCTTATCAACAGGTTGGATGCTAAATAAACATTCTGGTGGAATCCATGAAGTTTTTAATGGTGAGGATTCAATCACGACTGTTTCCTGTGGTGTGGTCTACCTAAGATTTGGGTCAGCTTCATTTTTACGTTCATGCTTAAAATGAGCTGTCAAAATGGTTGGATGGTGTGGATTTAAGTCACATACATCACGGTGGGCCACACAGTCAGAGTTCCTCCCACCACAGTGGATCCGGGTCTGACCTAATCCGCTCCTCCCAAAAAGAGCAGAAAAAATCTCTAAGTGGACCAGACAGTAGATTTAATTCCAGCAATAAAAGCTTCATGGGAGCACAAAAGTTTCGGATCAAGTTAGCATGTGAGTTTTCTCCGTCCGTGTGACCTAATCAGCAGGTTGGAGGGCAAATAAACGTTACTGTGGGCCTTGGAAGTTTCTAACGGTGGGAGTTCAATGATCACTGTTTCCGGTGATGTGGTCTACCTTTATCTCCTTCATTTTTTTGGATTAAGTACTAAAATAAACTGGCAAAACAGATGGATGGCGTGGATATACAACATATACATTCAAGTGGGCCCCACGGTTGGGGTCGGACCCACCTGGCTGGATCTGGGGTGGCAGGTAATCCGCGTTGGGATTTGCCAAGCTTTACACGTGTGTAGAGCCCCACCCAACCACGCAAGCACACTTGCAATTATTGCCAGGCTCCGCCCGTTCCAAGATTTCCTGTGGTGTGGTCCACCTGAGAGTTGTATCTGCTTCATTTTTGGGATTTAAGTTCTAAAATAAACTAGTAAAACCTATGGATGGCGTGTATATACAACAGATACATTGAGGTGGGCCACACGGTCGGGGTTGGACCCACTTGGCTGGATCGGGGGTGGCAGCTAATCCGTGGTCGGATTTGCCAAGCTTTATGCGTGTGTAAAGCCCCGCCCAACCACGCAAACACACTTGCAAGTATTGCAGGCTCCGCAAGATCCGAGATTTCCATTAGAGAGAAGACACCCGTCCTAAAATTTAGGGACGTTTGAGACTTCGGCTGGGCCATCATGCACAAATTAACTGCGTGCCAGAAAATTTAGTTATAGCCGACAGTTTATTTTGTAAAATATGGTCCACCTTAGAAATCAAATAACCTTATGTTTGGGATATACTATTTAAACAGTACGGTCCACCTGATTGAAAGCTCTGATCTAGCATATGTGAGTATGGTTCAAAAAATGAAGTAGAACCAAATCTCAGGGCGGCTATAATACGGTACTCAATCATTACAAATTTATCATGGCCAAAAAAGTTTTGAATAAATCTGATATTTGTGTGGTCTTTTCATCCGGGTATTTTTTACCTTTTCAACAAGTTGGATGCAAAATAAACATTCGAATGGCCTTCATAAGGTATGGTCCACCTAAGTTTTGGATTTGCTTCATTTTTGGTATCATGTCCTAAAATAAACGGTGTAGATGTATGGAACATACATCACAGTAGCTTCACAGTTGGGGATCCCCGACCTCGGTGAATCAAGTATCCACCCAAACCACGCCTTACATGTTACATATGTCAACGTGGCTACTTACGAGCTTAGACAACCTCGGAAAGCAACCTCGGAAAAGCATTCAAGCGGACTAAAATGTATCTGCACTTTCTGAGAAGGCAAACTAGATTTCGACCGCCCGGCCAAAGAGTCTAGGGCTGTGAACGGATTAGGATTGAAATCTTTAATCCGTTTAATGATTGCATCGACCAAATCTGATTATAGGAGCATTAAAGGAAAAGAAAAGAAAACTTAGGATACACTAAATTATTTTATCGGATTTACGTAAAAGAATAATAGTTTTGATCTGATTAACGGCACTTGCGATCACATAAATCCTTAACCGGATTCGGACGGATCGACACTGATCCGTCCGAATCCGATCCGTTGACAGCCCAGACGGTTGGGGTTGTCAATCACACAGCTGCTAATGGAGGACGTGTAAAACATCGACAGTCCATCCAGTTGGTCCTACTCTGGATGGGCCTTAAGCCAAAGATTCACTAGTGCTCGATCCTAACTGTCAAATCGGAAGGGCTTCGTTCATGGAATATGGATGCTAATCAAATGTATAATTGTCCTTTCCCACTAGGCCCGTGACAGGCCAAAACAGTGCAGCCCAAGTTCAGTGCTAAATGTCCGTGCTAGGCCTGAGCTCGACCCAAGCCCAAGCCCAAGCCCGCTGAGAGAGAAGTGTGGGTTGTTGGAGAAAAGAGAGAGAGATAGCAGGAAAGAAAGAAAGATGGGGGGGTGGTGGTGGTTGGAGAGAAAGGGGGATTATTTATATTTATATACAGAATATGTTAGCTCCAACTCCCGAAAAAAGGTGACTACCATCCAAATACCTCCAAATTCACGTCGCGGCCCACCTGGGTCGGCTTGATTTTTTTTTGGGGCATCCAACCTCATGGTGGAGTGACCCTGATGGACAGGTTGGATGTCATGCGGGCCTCACGCCGAGCATTTGTTTGACGTGATTTAGTAAATTACCAGAGGTTCTGTCAGTTTGGTGGTCCGCCGGTTCATTACATCAGTCCGTGCCCTAAAGGTCATTTGTGGAAAGATGGGACCCAGGTTTCCAAGAATTGTATCTTAAGCAATATCCACCATACAAGTGGCATATTACGGTCAATAGAACTTGTGAAGAGGTGGGCCCATCATTTGATGGGAAAGGACCAAAGATTTCACCTAATCAAACAATCTAGAAGGTCCAATTCAATGGCAGCTAGACAATTAATTTAATCATAGACAGCCAATTACTTAATTCAAAGTTCAAATGTTAAAATCATTTAATTAATGTAAATTTCTACCCATGGCCCACTCTAGATTGATGCATGTTTTGCCCATGGCCCATCCATAGTGAGCCATGGCTCGTAAAGCTTTGATTGGTCTACACGTGCCACGTGTACGCTTCTGATTCTTGCAGACCACAATTTTGTAAAGTACCTCCATGAATTCAAATTAGAGGATGGAAACAAGACCACTGGATAACATCATCCAGACCGCACTAGGCATGCCCCGGTCAAACAAATCAGGCCCAGCCGCTCATCTGATGGGTCATAAATGTTTCAAATGCATACCACGTGCCATCTTTTTAACCGTACATTTCCATAAGTGATTTCAAATGCGTACCCTTTGTTTTTATTTTCATTATTTTTTATTCGTTTCTCAGGAAGCCGATCCCGCATGATAAGCGGCTCGAATCTTTCACACGCCAGGTTAGCACACGTGAGCTGGCGACAGAAGGCATTAATTGTGCTCCGTATGTCACGTGCACGTGGAGAGTAAGGTAGTGCCGTAGTGGTCTATATTGCGCCAATGAATGACCAGGTTCTCGGGAAAATCCTCCACGTTAGCGAGTGCCCCGATCCAGCAATCCAAACGCACCATACATGCCAATGTGCCACATGTGTGGAATCTGGGACGCTCATAGGGAGGCCTACGTTCAGAATCTTCCGTGGCCTGTAAATCTAGCCGATCTATATATTAAAGTGGGCCATACATGTACGAAAAATCTCTGTGCTGCCATTGTAGTGGACCATCCCAAAAATTGCCCATTTAATGTGACTGATTGTAGTGGACCACGGTTTCGTAGAATGTGATAGTTATCTCAAAATGGTCTAGTTGGTTTTTGCAGGCTTGTAGCTACTTTCGTGGTGGTAATGGGCTGGAGTTGGCCCTAGCCTGGATCCAGCCTCCTTAGCCCTGACCTTAATTTGGCTAAAAAAGCAGGCCTCTACCCGTGCCCTGCAAGGCTGGGCCAATAAGAAAAAGAATGAAATTATTTAATGTTTGAAATGGTTCAAAATTGCTACTTTTTTTTTTTATTTAATTTTTTGGGGGTTAGGACACACATCCCACTGTTAGCACACCCACCCATACTGTTAGCCACACTTCAATGTTAGCCATAAAGGTGAAAATTGTTGTTGCTGTTATTATTTGATATTTGCTCCATTTATAACAAAGTCTATCATATAAATGGTGTTAATTTTAAAAATGCTTTCAAACCACACATGCAATTTAATGGGACCACTCACAACACCGAGTCATCGACATTAGTGCTGTGTGCTGCTGGAGAAACTCTATGGGCTCTACCATGATGTATGTGTTCACTGTCCATCCATTTTGTCAGCTCATGTTAGGGCATGAGCCCAAAATTGAGGCAGATCAAATCTCAGGTGGACCACACTAAAAGAAATAGAAGTGATTGAATGCCCACCATTAAAAACTTTTAGGGTTAGACGTAGATGAAAGGAAAGCACAAATATCAACATTACAATGGGCCCTGTGGTGTGGTCCACCTAAGATTTGGATCCACCTTTTTTCTTTTCGCTTATGCCCTAAAATAAGCTAGAAAATGGATGGAGTAGATATAACGCATACATCTTGGTGTGGCCCACAAAGCTTCTCCAGTAGTACACAAATGTGCTGCTGACTTCAATGTTGTGTGCTCCACTACGCAATCTGAATCCCTATCACATGTGGTGCATTCAGTTCTAAATTATCACATGTGACATGTGTGGTATATCAAAATATACTGAATCCCTATCACATGTGAGGCATGCAGTTCTAAATTAGCACATGTGACGGGTGTGGTATATTAAAATACACTGCGGTACTTATGCCAAAACATGATGATATATAGTAGTACATGTGGCACCTATGTACATTTTTTTAACACACACTCATGCACTCACACCACAGTGGGATTTCACCACAATGGGCACTCAAACCCATGACCTTGTGGTGAAACTCTTGTGAATATACAACCGAAGCATGAGTAAAGACCCAATGATGCACTTATATAGCTTAGAAAATCTTGCAATGCACCTATTGCTTACAAAATCTTGCACATGTAGCACATGAAGGGTAGTTAAAAAGTCAAATGTAGACAAACTTCTAGTGATTAAAGATGAAGTGGAATTATGGTGCATTAGACATGTGTTATACATGTGGCACATATGCACATTGGCCAATTATACCAGCATCTATCCCGCATGTATCATAATAGGGATAAGCATCTCTCACTAAGAAAAAAGGAAAGCCTTTCTAGTCCATAGTAAAAACAAATATTGGGTTATTTTTAATTATTTTATTTTTTCCGTTTTGTGAAGCCTAAGATATGATAAATGCAAGAGTAAGATCTTTATTGAATAAATTTGATTGGGAATAAACTTTTACTATTATCAAATAGCCCCTAATTTAATATGCATGTGGAGTGTTGCTCATCCACACACAAGCACACATGCCAATGTAGAAAATATTTTCTTTGTTCATCTTTCTCTCATTTGAGCTTCACTCTTTTATCTAAAAGAGGCTATCTCACACTTTATATGCCCCACAATAAACTATAAATGGCTATAAAAAGTTAGTTTAAACATAAGTTTGTACATTTTAATCAATTTGACCAAATTTGCCTGAATTTGAAACCAAAAGATCTCAATGTTGTTATTTTCAAATTCAACTTTTTTACAATATGGAACACAAATTCCATGTTGGTATGCGACTCTAAGGAGTGTTGAATTAGCAAAGCTCCAAAAAACAAATAGCATGAGAATTGCAATTAAAGTTAAAGCTCGATCAAGGTTTAACACACATTATAGCTTCTAATGACCATAACTTTGTGATTGACTATCAGTTTTGCGTGTATGATATATCATTGGAAAGCTATTAACAAGCGGCATTAGCTCTAAACAAATTTTCAAAATAAGGTTGTTTTAGGGTTTAATTTTGAACTTTAAGTTAAAACTTACTATTGTTATTAAGTTATAATTTCTGATATTTTATGGTGTTTTAGTGTTTTAAAAATCATGGAATAGCTTAAAGTCCTAATTTGAGTTATGGAAAAAAGTTTGAGCCAGTTTAGAATTCGTTTATTATTTTAGAAAGTTACAAATTTAAGGTTTAGGGCTTATATGAGTCATATGAAAGAATTTTGTAGGCAAACTTTCATTAATGATATCAATTTATTTATATTTTTAGAGATTTTCTCTTTCCTTGTGGCATCAAGGGCTTTGCTCAAGAAGAAGATAGTGATCTCCTTTTTTCTATTAGCATCCACTATGCCATCGACACTCCAAACTTAGAATCTCATTCGGAGCTCTCTGGATGTCTTATAGCATAATGTAATACTTCTATAATGATTAGGGATTTTGTGGTTGTTTTTTCAGAGGGGTGTTTGATGCTTCCCATTGTTTGCACTTTTCATCTATTCCCATTCCTAGGTTGCATTGAAAGGAACCTTACTATACAACTCTTGGAGCCAAAGCTTTTAATTTACATCATGGCCAATCACCAAGGTTCATTGTTCCCAAAATTTTTCTAGTCTGAGTTTAATCAAAAGTCTAGGACCTCTTTTGCTTATATGAGGTCATCAAGTACATTGTAGAGAACATTTTTATTCAATAATATCAAGTTTTATTCTTATTTAGAGATTTACTCTCATTGTAGATTTAAGAGTTATTCTTTAGGGTTGTAAATGGGTCAGTGGACCCGATGGGGTACCCAGACCCAACCCATTTAGACCCGACCCATTTGTTAAATGGTATGAGTTTGGGTCCAAGAATAGACCTAATTGCTAAATGGGTCTGGGTCTAGTTTCCTTTATATTTGGCTTGACCTGACCTGAACCCATTTAGTAAGTGGGCAGGTTTGGTCTATGTTCAAGGTACCCATCCAGCCCAGACCCGTCCAGACTTGATTTTAAGCCTTGTAAAAATGATTGCATACTAGATCCAAACCTAAACCCATTAGACCAAACCCATTTATAAATGGGTTTGGGTGGATCTCCCTCTACCAGACCCAAACCCATTTATAAATGGGTTTGGGTGCTCTACCAGACCCAAACCCATTTATAAATGGGTTTGGGTGGATCTCTCTCTACTAGACCCAGATTCATTTATAAATGGGTCTAATAGGTCGACTTGGACCCGACCTAGACCCGCCCATTTAGTAAAATAGTCTAGGTCTAAAATTTGGACCTAGACCTATTTAGTAAATGGGCAGGGGTCTGGTTTTAACTAAACCCACCCCAAACTTGACCATTTACGGCCCTACTATTCTTGAGAAACAAACAGACAATATTCTTCTTCGTTTCTACCACATAACCACTACGTTATCTAAAACCCTTAATATAAGAGATCTCAATGTCTACAACCTATATAACAAAATTCTCCTCGAACAAAAACCTCCTAAGCTTTTAATTAGTGGTGAATAAAAACTATTAAGACAAAAACATAGCGACGGCTCCCTTTCATGCAACCCATAAATGGCCACACATTCTATTGTGAATTTTTAAAAGAAGAGTGACTTTTGGTTGTCACTCGGTGCCTTTTGGTGACTCCTGGGTGTGATTCTTGGTTGCGTCACTTGGTGACTCTTGGTAAGCCAATGTGTCTTTTGGTGAATAAAAAATTGAATTCAAATGGTGATGGAAAGTTATAATTTCCATAAAGGGCATGTGTATAGTCATGAAAAAGCTTTAAGAGTGTCCCTTCTATGTGTATAAAAGCCCAACCTTGGGTCACTTTAGTATTACCACAATGTCCTCTCTCGTCCTTTTGTTCTTCTCTCAAATCTCTCCAAGTTTCCTCCTACAAAATAGATATTTTGAAAAATATATAGAAATTGTACAAAATAAAGAAGGGATGTAAGTTACGGAAAGTGTTGGTATAAGGTCTTTGGTATTTATTCATACAAATATCCATTGATTGATAAGATTTAATATTAGTTCTATTATCAACTCTCTTGTTATGATATGCACCCGAATATACCATGTTGGGAACCTATGAGTTTTGAACCCAAGACCTCTTGTTGAAACTCTAGGGAGTCTATCAACAGAGGAAAGACTTGAACCTCTTTCTCTTTTTTCTTTTTGTTACATAATTATAAACACATGTCATCATTGGATTGGATGAGAGAAATCGGAATTGATAGAATCTTGAGAACCAGGCAAACTATCGCATGTTGTAGAAAAGGCTGAGAGGCTGACACTTACCTGTTAGAACCTGTGCCTCGGCTGACTGGTGCTAGGAGCTCTATGCTTGGTGCATGCTGAAGCTTTTCCAAAGGGACTCTTTATCAGATAGGAACGTATGAGGATTTTAGGCCTAGAGCATTGGAGTTGAACTAGGTAGGTGTTGGGTTTTCATTTGATGAGTTTAAGCTCACTTTAGAGAGTAGCAAACCCCACGTTAACAATGTTTCAAATCAAATCCTTGGCGCAATGTGGATGTAATAATTTGTTATCCAGCTTCGATCTATCTGCTCTACATTTTCTGCCATCGATGTGGCAATCAGGACCGTTCATCGTGAAATTTACGTCATATATGTATGGAGAAGAGTTTTGTTCACAAGGAATCTGGTCGTCTATATGAATTGACTTTAAACAAGTGTTTAGAAGAGCAGTTTCTAGCTCATCTTTCTATGCACAGTGAAGATCTCTGATCAGTAAGATTTAGCCATGTGGGGCATATGCTACAGGACCTCCTAGATGAATGGTCCGGATCATTACGTGGTGGGCCATAAGGGTGATCAAATTAGGTTAGTTTTCAGGCGAGACACCCAAAGCAAAATCATGTAAGTTTACCGGGCGCGTATTAGGTGAGGCAGGCGTAAACCCTTAGTGGGTGAGGCCCTGACCGTGGGGCTCACCTCGATGTATGAATTGTATATCCACCCCTTCCACCCGGATCATTTCAGGGTAAGGTCTCAAAAACCTGGCAAATCAAAATCTCAGGTGGACCACACATTAGGATTGAATTCCCATCATTAGAAACTTCTTGAGGGCTGCAGAAGTTTTGGATGAAGCTGCTATTTGTGTTTTCCTTTCATCGAGGTCTGTATGATCTTATTATCAACAGTTTGGATGTTAAATGGAAAACAAACATTACAATGGACCCGAGGAAGTTTTTAAAGGTGGAAGTTAAATCACCGCTGTTTTACTGTGCCATGGTCGAGATTTGGATCTATCTCATTTTTGGTAAGGGTCCCTAAAATAAGCTGGAAAAAACGGATGAACGGTGTGGATTTAAATCATATACATCGATGTGGGCCCCACGGTCAGGGCCTCACCTGCTAAGCTGTAATCCCTGCCTCACCTGAGCAAAAGCAGAACGCGGAAAAGGAGAGAAAAGCTTTGATGCACTGGCAGAGCGTGATGGTTGATACGCAGGCACTAGGATATTTTAAAGCTAGAATATATAAAACTTAAAGGAAGCATCCAATTTACGATCTACCATTTAGTTGATCACTAATTCAGAAATCCGTTATCTAAATAGACGATTGGTGGACATTTGTTGCACCGATGAAATGAACAATAAGCAACGGTCCTCAATTAAAAATGAATGGTACAAAATCAGAGGTTAGGATCTCTCAAACAATCCAATTTGTTAGATTACAATCTAATGACAGTATTCTACACGAAATTTCCGGTTTATTTGAGCTAATGTATGCTACTTATACAACTTATGAGCGCCTGTGTATCAAACACCAGACAGTAGCGGAGTATCAAATAAGGTTCTTAAAAATGAGAAGGTCTCAAGTCCGACCGGTTGTATATATTCTACCGTTCACCCTAATGATAATCTCCAACATTTCATATGTTTTCAACATCCAAACAGTACAATAGGTTGAACTGATAATGAGAATCACATTACACAAAAATAAATCACATCCACTCATCATAGGACAGAAATTACATTTTGTTATTTACCAACGGTTATATATTGTTTTCTATGGTCTAGACCACCTGATGAGTGGATGGTTCTTATTTTTTAAAAGGAGACCATCATAGTTGGAAAACTAATTGGAAGGGTTGGATTTCACAAGCACATGACAGGTTGGAAGTTATTTGTTGGGTGGACAGTAAGTTATAATCCAACCGGTTAGACTTTAAATCTTCTCCCTTAAAATAATCATCCCTCTCAAGCTTTAATAAATGTGGTTTAAGGAATAAGCAACGTGCGAAAGCAGGTTCAACAGCAGGTGGACAAAGTCATCTCAACGACGGGAGGTATTTGATACTCTGGCAGAAGGGGATGCTTGGTAAGAAAACACTCAGTAATCTAAAAATATGGACCTTCCATTGTTTTAGACTGATCCCTCACGCAGTCCCCACTTTTCATTGTCTACCATCCTAACCATCCAATCGATTGCTAGGAAACTGGATGGACAACATTGTCTGTAGGAAAATGTTTCTAATCGTCAATCTTAACTGTCCAAAACGTGGCCCCACTTTTTATTGTGTGATCTTATCAAGAATCACTTTAATTGGACCATCTTAACCATCCAATCAGTTGTTATGAAATGGATAACTGATATATATACTTTTTTGTGTAGGGAAATGGATTTAACTCATCAATATGAACCATGCATCAAGTGGAACCCAATTTTCATTGCATGTGTTCATCAAGAACCGCTTTGATTGGACCGTACTAATCTTCTGACCAATTGTTAGGAAAATGGATGATCCATATTAATTGTAGCAAAATGGTCTAATCATTAATTTGGACCATCAATCAGGTGATCCCTATAGCTTCGACTGGAACATCCCATCCATTTTCTAAGAAGATGTGCAGTCCATACTGTTTTTAGAAAAACAGGTCTAGCCATCACTCTTGGCTGTCCACTATGTGGGTCCTACTTGTGGTTCCACTGTGTTCCTGGAAAATTGCTTTAATATCCTAATCCACCTATCAATGGACTAGAAAAACGGAAGTCCGTATTGTTTGCTGGAAATGAGCTAGTCTAACAATAATCTGGACGGTTAATCATGCGAGCCCATGTATTCCTCAAGAATTGATCCTATCCATCCAATCAATTGCTAGGAAATTTACTGATCCATGTTGCTTACAGGAAAATGGAAAATGGGTCTATTTATCAATTGGGCCTTCTGTCATGTGTGATGATCTCAACAATCCAATTGATACTAGAAAATGGATGATCTTTATTGATAATAGGAAAATGGGTCTAATAAATTTGGACCGTGGATTATGTGAGCTACACTTTTGATTGCATGTGCTTCAAAAAAAACACTTGGATTCTGTCACCCGACCGCTTATCAATGAACAGGAAAATGGATGGTCTAGAATCGATTATTAGGAGAAGTGTTCAATCTTGGTTCTAGACCATTTATCATATGGGTCCCACAATGGGCCATTTGGCTGTAAACTAACTCCAAATCGTTCATAAATAAAATTTATGGTCCAAATTGACTCCAAAATAGGGTGATCATAATCTTAGCAAAGAAGAACAAAATTTCATGAAATAACATATTTTTAAATTTGACCACAAGTTAAAAGGTACAATAAATTGATTTTTGAAGTATTCTGAAACAACAAATGGGGTAGGTCCGTTTGGTTGTACCAAATATCATGAAATTTCATGAACCAAAATGCATCCCAAATCAGTGTTTTTTTCCTTTTCTTTTTCTCACTGTCTATCTAAATGCGAACTCCTAATTTGGATGGTTCAATACTTCAATCTGCGCCTAGAAATATCTAGGGCCCGTATATAAACCATCACAGCTTGCCGAGCATGGAAGTTTATCTCTTTCAACAAACCAAACATGGTTTGTTCCCACTCCACCTAACACAAGTTTGTCTTGGTTGATGATTGTGGGCCATCCATCTAGTGGGGCTTAGTGTGAATGACCCACGGTTAAAAAAGCACAATGGACAGATTTTCTGGCCCACATTCACTTTCACACCCAACATAATGCAGGACGTAGATTAGGTAGTGAGGCATTTACCAGTTACTACCCTCAACGGTTGTTCCGTGATGAGGTGAGATTTGATTTGTGAGACCGCGCTGGACAGATTTTCTGGCCCACATTCACTTTCACATCCAACAGCCAATTAAATCTTGCCATGTAACTAAACCACAGCTGAGGTGGTGAGGGCCTCACTACCTAAGCCGCCTCCCATAATGCCACCCAGGTAGGTGTAACATTCGAGTGGTGAACATGGTGTCCCCATTATGAAGATAATTAGTGGAAAGATCAACAAGGTCTGTTCATCTGATGGGCCACCCGAACACCTCGTTTGGCCCCTTGGATTTGGTGGTAAATGAGGGTATTTCAAATCCAAGTAACTACTTTTTGCATTTGGCAGCCTTGATTTAGAGGTATTTCAAATCTATCTTTTTTATTTTTTATGAGATTCAAAACCTCATCAAAATGCTAAGATTTCAATGTAATCAAGGGGAAATGATTTTCCTTTTATGCCTCCTTTTTTGAGGGTTGAAGAGCAGCACATGTCACAAAGGTGTCTCTAGGCTACTAATCCACTTGGACACATGCCATGTAGAGGACACCCCAAGACAAATTAATTATCGCCTGGAATACTAAAATCACATTAATAGATTGATTTGAACCATTTAAATGTTAAGCATCTAAATGAACAAATAAAAAACATTGATGAGCCGCTTGTTTATAATCCTTGCATTTGCGCCCCCACCCAAGGCTTGAAATTTCTTCTTCCTTTTTTTTTTCACAAAATTTTATATTTTAATAAACTTATTACAATAATTCTATCAAATATCACACATATACACTAGTTTAGGATACTAAAGTTGATTTAGTTAATCAAATCTAAGTCTGCAAATATTCCAAAGAATTCCAATGCATTCAAAATACAGGCTCTTAAATAAAAGATTTGGATTATGATGCATTTCAACCAAACACAAATGAGGATTCGAAATCACCTTAATTACAATGTAATTATGATTTGGATTCCGAAGCATTTCAACCTAACATAGATGAGGATTTAGAATATGTAATTGTGATTTGGATTCCAATACATTCCAAATCCAAGCTCCCAAATGAACTCTAAGAAGAGAAGTTGACATTTTTAAATAATAGTGCCAGCTTCCGTAAGTCCCATTCTTGTGAGTTGCCCAACCTAGCTTGATTATGTTCCGTTCACAATGTGAGCGTCCTTTTCTGCACGTCAAGGTGCATGTGGACCTAGCAAACCTGCAGTAGACAAACAATCCTAGCGTTCTACATTGAGTGGATGATGACATGGCCATGGACAATTTCATTACGTAGGCACCCATGGAACAAGACACGTTGTGATGATGACCTGGCCATGGAAAGAGTTGGCTGTGGCTGGCAAGATTTGATTGGCCTGTATGTGTGATATGACTAAATCACTTTTAAACATGCTTTGCATGGTTTAATTTTTAACAGCAGCACATGATCCAATCAAATCTCGTTGTGTTAGGACCTTCTGAATCTAGTGCAAAAATAACACTGGCATGAATGGATGGCCCACATGTCTCCTTAGGATGTGATTTTTGCGCTGTGATTGGTGGATGCTTAGTGGTTATTGAGAGGCTAGACACGATTTTTCAATGCCTAAAAATAGGGAATCTCAATGGAACAAACAAACAAACAGATAAAAAAGCTAGGGTTCCGTCCCCACCTGAGAGGAATTTGTAATCAACGGTAAGGAACGCACTAAGGTTATGATACGACCGAAGTGGATTTTTTTTTTTTTTTTTTTTTAAAAGAAGTCGTCGTTCAAAGGCACCCCACTTGATGGATTATGATAGGACCGCCCGTAGTATAATCAATATGTGGATTATTAATTGGCCAATCGACAGTTAACATAATCCCACCAAAGTGATTATCTTAGGGATGTATCTGGGTTAGGACCCACATGATGGATGGTTTAGACCAATTATTGGAGTTTTGTACATGGGCTGCCCATTTCCTAGCCATTGAATGGACGGTGATATCAAATATGGGCTGCACATGAGGGATGGTCAAGATCAATGAATATTGAATTGTGCATAATATGATCTCTACCCATTGAATGGATGGTTAGGATCATTTTACCAAATTAATTTTTGATAGGGTGGACTGTCAAAGCTGGGCCTCACATGATGGATCAATCAATGGATCATTTTCAACAAGATCAATATGGACCAATCCACTTCCCTAACCATTGATTAGGATCTTTTGAATCATTTGTAGTAAGATTCATACAGACCTGTTGTTGTATGATCAGTATGAATTGCTCATTTCCCTGGCCATTCAATCGACGGTTAGAATCATTCCACCAAAATGTTTATTTATTGATTGAGAGGGATGGACAATCAAAGGCAGGACTCACTTGGTAGATGGTCTGGATCAATATGAAATCATTAATAGTATGGTCAATATAGACCATTTATTTCCTAGTCCTTTAGTGGACGGTGACACTCTTATGAAACAAGTATTTTTGAGAAGGATACATGGTGGGACCTACATTATGGATGTTCTGTATCATTGATTGGCTTGTCTATAGAATGATCAATATGGGCCGTCCATTTCCCAGCCTTTAGTTTGATTGTTAGACATCTCACCAACTACGGACCGCCCATTTCCTAGCTATTACTTTGATAGTTAGGACAACCGACCAAAGTGATCATTTTCTTGAGGGGGATGGGCAATCAAAGGTGGTACCCACTTGATGAATATGGACTGTCCATTTCTCTATACATTTATCAAACGGTTAGGATCATTATACCAAAGTATTTTTTTACGAGGGACAAGCAATAAAAAAAGTGGGACCCATGTGGTGGATGGTCTAGACCAAAATGAAATTTCCATGCATACAAATTACCTAATCAAGAATCTAATTCAATTACACAATTCTCAGCAATGGCAATAGTAAGGTATTACAGTACTTGGCTATTCAAATATCTGGATCATCCATATGCTCCCAATCCAGGTGACCCAAATTGATGTAAGCATGTTACACTTAGAAAATGAGGCCCATAATCCATTTCGTGTAGTTTGATGAGGCCCAAGTGTCTGCATTGTTAGATCATCCGGACCTTTCATCTGGTGGACCTTAGCAGCGAATGTTGAAGATCGAATCATTGAGACAATCTTAACCGTCTTATTTCCTCATTAAATGCGGACCACCTGCTATTTTCGTTTTTCAGCCCTTCCATTTGAAGGCTGCCCGCATAGGATCAGATGCTCAAATGAGTCTTCCCATATAATTCAAATCTGAACCGCCCAATTAGTGGGGATAGATGGATTACGGGACATGGAATGGCTGGGTTTGGGCCGGGCCAAGCTAGGCCTAGGCCAACCAAAAATTTAAAACCCAAGACTTAAGCGGGGAACTGAACCCAGCTTAGCCCCCAATCCGAAAAATTAGTTGAGGCTGGGCTTGACCTGAGCTAACCCGACCTGAAAACCAATAAAATCCATATTTCTCCCTTAACTGTTGCTAATCCATCCATCTATCAAGTTGGACACTCATGCACAAAAAATAAACATTTTAGAGTAATGAAACTGGCCCACTTGCCTAAGGATTAAAATGGTATATTTGTAGGATATAACACCAGCATAGAACTTGGATCGGGTTGAGTTGGCCTAAAGTGACTCAAGCCCAAGCCCAAGCCCAAGCCCCGACTTAAAATTGATTGGGCCATGAATGAGATGCTCAAGATCAGCCCACAGGCTAAGCTTGTAGGTCCAAGCCCGGCCCAAAGCCCCATCAGGCAGGCTACCAGGTCCATTGCCACCCTTAGGCAGGCAACTGGGTTGCAACGGCCGTTACAGGCTCAGACGGGTCCAATCAGAAAGGGTAAAGAAATGGATTCGACCTTAGACAAACTTGAGTTTGTCCACCGTACATACGTTTGAAACGACTTATACAACTACGCAACTCCAAACATCCACAGCCCGAAAAGCCCAACAGCAACCTTACAAGAAGCTTCTGGCAAGTTCTAACCAAGCTGTGTATTGTACTCTTTCACTCTCCCATCCAACCAACTGAATCTGAACCGTCCATACCATAAGCAGCGTCCACGATTTGCCTAAGCACCCCTCCGCCAACACTCCTGCCCTGCGACCAAACTATAAGACTCTAAGTCCGTACGCGTATAGCCTGAGTCAAGAAGCTATATAGGGCCTAATCACACACGTCCATCCGTTTTGCCATATCATGTTAGGACATGGAAAAAGTGGGCAGGGAAATGCCTACCGTTGAAACCTCCCTGGTCCACCATGATGTTTATATGCCATCTATACCTTTCATAAGGTCATTCCTATTGAAATGAACTGAAAACACAAAAAATTAGCCCGATCCAAAACTTCTTTGGCCCTATGAATGTTTCAACAGTAGCGTTCAATCCTCACTGTTTCCTATCATGCGGTCCACTTGAGTTTTGGATCTGCCTTATTTGAACCACGAGAAATGGATGGATGGTGTGGATCTAAGAAAAATATCATTGTAGGGCCCATGTAAAGTTCACACGTCAAAAAATTCAGTTGCTTGCTCTGTGGTGCGGCACATTGGGGAGAAGAAAAACCGAAAGTGTTAACATGTGGAACTTGCGTGGGCCAATCATGATGTATGTGTAAGATCCACACCGTTCATCCAACTTCCATATCAATTTAAGGCATGAGACAAAGAATGAGGTAGATCTAAGCCTCAAGTGGGCCTACAGGAAATAGTGGAATCGGAATTGAACGCCTATTGAAAATTTTTGGGACTACAGAAGGGTTTAATCAAGCTGAGATTTGTTTTTCTTCCCTTCATACAGGTGTGTGTGACCTTATGAAGAAATTATATGGCAAATAAAACTCACAGTGGACCCTTAAGAAGGTTTCAACGGTAGTCATTCAATCTCTACTACTTTTTGTGGTGTGGTCCACTTGAACTTTGGATATACCTCAATTTTGGGCTGGTACTCCGAAATGACCTGAAAAAATTGACAGAAGGTATGGATGTAACATATAAATCATGGTGGCGCCTGAGAAGCTCTACAAGATTAAAAGTTATGTTGTATAGTACGAATAGATGCCGTTTGGTCGGTTGGTGTCATAGCGATGACACGAAACAATGAGAAGGTAAGGCCCAGAATCCCCCTGTCCGCACTCAAACCTTCCAATAGTTACCCACAAAGAAACGGTTAAAAACGAAGATGCAGCAACGTCGCTATGGCGGCCCAAATATTCGGATGCTAATTGCCAGTGCCCCGGCACAGAAAGTTCCTGTAGTCGGAAGCTGTGTCGAGCCATGGAAATTTCAGTGACAAATCCACCCTGTTCATCAGTTTTCCAAGACTATCATAGAACAGGAATCTAAAAATCAGCCAGATCCAAAACTCCTGTGGCCCACACCAAACGAAGCAGCACCGATTGAAAACCTAACATTGGATACTTTTTGGGGGTAACAGAAGTTTTTAATCAATATGACTTTTGTGCCTACAGTTTATCTGAGTTTTAATAACTGGTAGCAGATCGCGTGTGAAAACAGGAAACCAGGCACAGAGATATCTCTGTGCCCACCCGGGGCTGTGGGGGGTCCACAGAGATGTTCGTGACAAATCCACTCCGTTCATCTATTTTGAAAGACCACACTAGGGCAGGATTCTAAAAACCAGACAGATCTAAAATCCAGGTCGGCCATACCAATAAAACAGTGGGAATAATAACATCCATAGTTGAAACCTTTCCAGAGCTTAACTTGATGTTTATATGCCATCTAAATCATTCATAGATTATTACACTGGATAAAGTGTAGGATAAATAGGTCGCAGATGTCCTGCCACGCCTGGGACTTACTTATGGACAGATTTTGGAGGGCCCCTATGATGTATCTGTTTATCTACTTCGTCTTCCTTTTCTAGATCATTTAAGCATGAGTCCAAAATGAGTTAGAGCCAATCTCAGTGACCACACCACAATGGCATTTAGCACGATCACCTACTGGATACGGTTAACAGAGTTTTATCATTGATTTTGTGCCTACAGTTATCTGAGTTTACTGGTAGCAGAAAACCAGGAAACCACACAGAGATATCTCTGTGCCCACCCGGGCTGTGGGGGGTCCACAGAGATGTTCGTGACAAATCCACTCCGTTCATCTATTTTGAAAGACCACACTAGGGCAGGATTCTAAAAACCAGACAGATCTAAAATCCAGGTCGGCCATACCAATAAAACAGTGGGAATAATAACATCCATAGTTGAAACCTTTCCAGAGCTTAACTTGATGTTTATATGCCATCTAAATCATTCATAGAATTATTACCACTGGGATAAAGTGTAGGAATAAATAGGTCGCAGATTGTCCTGCCACCGCCTGGACTAATTATGGACAGATTTGTGGAGGGCCCACTATGATGTATCTGTTTATCTACTTCGTCATTCCCTTTTCTAAGATCATTTTAAGGCATGAGTCCAAGAATGAGTTAGAGCCAATGCTCAAGTGGACCACACCACAATGACTCTTGCATTTAATGCAACCCAAGATTACTATTTGATGTGGTCTACTTGAGTGTTGGCTATGCCTATTTTTTCTCTTATGCCTTAAAATGATCTTATAAAAGGGATGGACTGAGTGGATATAAACAGATACATCATGGTGGGCCCCATTACAAATCTGCCCAGACGGTAATCTATATAGGTGGGAAGGACGCGATCCACACTATTTCCTATGGTGTGGGTAGATTAGTTTTTAATCTTCCTGATTTTTAGAATACTATCTTATTGTGGTCTTTAAAAACAGATGGACAGAATGGATTTGTCATCGGCATCTATATGGGCTCCACACAGCTCGGGCACTGAAGTTCACATGCAATCCGCTCCCCTAAATACCCTATGAACTGTTTGGATAGCATATAAACATCATGGTCAGCTCCAACAGCAAATGTTTTCATTCTCACTTTTGCATGAGGGTGACCCACATGAGTTTTGGATCTCTCAGACTTTTAGAATCCTACCGTATCGAGGTCTTGCAAAAATGATGGATGGAGTGAATTTATCATGATCATATCAGTGGGCTCCACATAGCTTCCGACTACAGGCACTCTTGTGCCTGAGTCACAGGCAATCCGCTGTCAACAGTGTAGAGAGAAAATCGATAATCCAAGATAAGATAATACGAATTTAACGTGGAAAAATTCCTCACATGTAAAAAAAACTGGGGGGGGGGGGGGGGGGGGGGGGGGGGGGGAATATGACAACTCAATTCAATTTGACTTCTTGCAATCTTAACAAGAATTAATATGTAACTAACCAATCCAAAATCAAATAAGCAAATAGAGAGCAATTTGAAACCTTAGACTAAATTGTAGGACAACCCTACTCTTAGAAACTAAGTAGTACAACCTCCCACTTAGTAAACTAAGGAACTATGACTTTAAAAGAAATTAGAGTGATTAACTTAAAAGTCATATGGATTCACCTAACCTAGGGTTATCCCTATGGTCAATATTACCTTTGGTATATATGGTTTATCTTTGAAGCTTTGCCGCAATTCTGTTGTAGGTTGATGGTCTTGATCTTGATATGTTTGTTGGGGTTGACTTTTGTCTTCTCAAAGAAATTGGCTTGCTCACACAACCTCATGTACTATACTATTGTCTACGAAATTTGACAACTACATTGTGCTTAGCACTCATATCTTATGCTTAGCACTTACAAAAACCATGCCACAAAGCAAACAATCCACTATGAATCAAAAGTTATGAGAGATTATAGAAGAAAACTTATCCGGATTCCAAAGCCCCATAGTAAACTAAGCTTTCCCAGAGAAAGACTAATGTAACCCTTCCTCTCAAACTCTTTCTCAAACCCTAAAACTCTCTCAACTAAAATATGAAAAAAAATATGAAAAAATATCAGCACCTCTTTAAATATGAAAAAATTGAAATTAAAAATAAATCCGGCGCAAAAATTGCATAACTGACTTTGTAGTTCGCGCACATACCATCGGGCACCTGACATAACTAAAATCTGTCTAGAGAGTTATAACATAAATTGAGTCGAATATTAGGTACCCACCCAAACCCCGTCGAGGCGCCTGTCAACCCCTTATTAGCAGTACTTTCATATTTAAAAAACCAATTCGGATGACTTCAGGTGCCCGTCCAGTCCTCATCGGGCGCCTGACAACCCTTGTCAGCAGCACTTTCAGATTCCAAAAATCAATTCGGGTGACCTTGGGCGCTCGACTCAAACCCTCGAGCGACTGATGACCATGATGATATTCCAAGATTGAAGACAACCTTAATCCATATGATGGGATTCACCTTAAATGGCCCATACCGTAAAAATATCCTATCTATAGAATATTGGCCTTCAATAAGTTGAATAGAAACCATCGATTTATTTTCTTTGTTGAGCGCAATTTTGTTGGCCGCTTGCTGAAAGGTCTAGGATTTTTAAACCTGAGAGGTTATTTTTTAATGATCTATTCAAAATGGGCCATGATGTACACAGTTAGAATCACCAAAGAATGGGCCCCACTTGTGCTAAACTGAAAACCGGAAACAGTAACGTGCAACTCTTGGCCAAGCATTGTATAATACCTCATCAATACCTCAATACCTGATAGTGGACGCGGATGGGGCACAGGAAGTTCCTGCAGTTGGAAGCTGTGTGGAGCCCATAGAGATGCCTGTAACAAATCCGCTCCGTCCATCAGTGTTCAGTCGGACCACACCATATAAATCAATGGGACAATGGCGCTCACCGTTGAAAACTTCCAGGGGTCCATCTGGATGGATAGAGGGAAAACACAAATATCAGCTTCATCCAACGTTCTCGGGATATAGGTGTTGGGAAAGCCGGCAGCGGAAGCGGAACGCCGAACACGTGAAGCAATGTGAAATCAAACGAGTAAAAAGATGCAATCAAACACACGAGCAACCGTGGATCTCGCTGCCGTTCCCGCAGCTCCACCGTGAATTATGCTCCCGATCAACATGTAAAGATGGCCACACCTTCGTGCCTTCATACACACGAGTGCCCCCTTCATCACTTCACAACAACGATCGCGGCTGATAAACACACACCCTTTCGCCTCGAGTGCACCAAGAGAAATCACATTCATCTTCATCTTGGGAACGTGCTTCACATCTTCCAGGACTCGTTCGACCCCATCGAACATCCTGATGTGCATAGTACCAATACTCACAACCTTATGAGCGACTTCATCGCCTACAAACACCGATTCTCCACCATACTCCCTGTATGTCGTGAATGAACTCCGGTTAGGACAAACGTGACATGAAGCCCCTGAATCAAGGATTCACTCACTACCGTGAGAACCTTTGTCAGATACAGTCAGCACTTCACACAAATCGCCACTGTCTTCTACGGTATTGGCTCCCTCTGCAGAAGAATTTTCAAACTTCTCTTGCCTCAACCCGGGATTCTGACAATCTCCTCTCATGTGGCCCTCCTAGCCACAATTCCAGCATTTCACCTTAGCCTTACCTTTGCCCTTGGCTATAGATCCCGATTTTGAATATCCTCTATGCTCAGAACTTCTTCCCCTCATAACCAGTGCCTCTGAGGAATAACGGGAAGCCACGTCACCGCTTTTCTTTCTCATCGCCTTCGACTAGAGGGCTGAGATAACGGTCTCGACACTTATGGTTTCCCTTCCTGCACACACAGAGTCCCTGAACGACTTATATGAATTTAGAAGAGAATTCAACAGGATGCATGCTTGATACTCATCCTTCATCGGTTCATCGATCTCCACCAACTTGCAAACCAGCCTATTGAACGTGCTCAGGTGGTCCTCCACCTAAGTTCGCTCAGTCATCCTCAAGGTGAACAACTGCATCAACACGTACATGCGATTCTCTAGAGATTTCTTAGCATAAACCTTCTCTAGCTTCGCCATCGTTTCAGCCGCAGTCTTCTCCTTCATGACATGATAGAGAACATCATCCGTAGGGTTTAACAGGATTGAGGTTCTTGCCTTCTTGTCGAGCCTCGTCCACTCATCGTCTTTCATAGCTTCGGGTCGCTTTCCAAGACCTCCATCAAGCCCTTGCTGAACCAGGAAGGATTCAATCTTCACCTTCCATAGCTCAACGTTATTTTTCTCAAAGAACTTCTCTATATCAAACCTTGCGCTCAATCACATCTTCTCATCTCAGATTTGAATCTACTTCACCCCAACTTTATCTCTGATACCACTTGTTAGGAAAGCCGGCAGCGGAAGTAGAACGCCGAACACGTGAAGCAATGTGAAATCAAATGAGTAACAAGATGCAATCAAACACACACAAGCATTCACCACAAGAGACTTCGGATTTTATGTGGAAAAATCCCCAAAACGGGTAAAAAAACCACGGCACAAACGATCTACTATGAATATCAGAAGATTACAGAGATTGACAGCCCACAAAGCAAGGAAAAACAGAAAAAACTCCAAGTTTTCTCTCACACACACCTCTCCCCTCTTCCTAGTACGAATAGGAAACCTTGGACACCTTAGGATACCTCTCTTAGTCGGATTACAACACCTTAAATAGGAGGAAATCCAAAAATAGAAACACCTTGCGCAAGGACTCCGCGCGCACAGCCGACCGGTCGCACATAGCACAGAAAACGTCCAAGGAGAAGGCGCCGTCCCAACCTCACAGCCGACCCGTCGTACGACCGGTCGCAGCCCCCTCCAGACCGGTCGTACGACCGGTCTAGGGCCATACAGGGGCTTGATTCTGTCTTCACGTGCATAGGGTCAAACAGCCAGACCGGTCGCACCACCCTGTCCAGCACATAGTTTGAAGACTCCCCAACAACAGGAAGACTTCTCATTGGTGTGGTTCATTTCCAACCTTAAAATTTTTTTTTTTTTTGGTCTCTGGACGGCGTGGATATAACATAAACATCATAGTCAAGCCATGTCACAGCAAAAGACTTCTGCCTATCAAATTTCTGGTAGTTCCGAAGGATTACTATATTCCAGATAAAGTGTAATGACGTGTCGCGGAGTTTTCATCGCGAATTGCGTCCTTCCTCAGCGTCAATGTTGATTTGTCGAGTGCCCCACCGTGATGTATATTTTTATCCACGCCACCCATCCATTTTATAAGATCATTTTATTAATTGAAACAAAGAATTAGAGAGATCCAACACTAAATTACACCACACCCCAATAGTAAACAGACGACTCTTGCATTTAATACAACCCAAGGTTACTATTTGGTGTGGTCCACTTGAGAGTTCGATATGCCTCATTCTTGGTATAATGACTTAAAATGATCTTAGAAAATGGATGGACGGCGTTGATAAACATATACATCACGGTGGGCCCCTCCACAGATCAACATATGAGGAGGGACGCAATCGCGTCCGTATTCAGGGATCTAAACACGCCCTTGGGTCAGCCAAAAGCATATCCTTTTGGGTAGCGGACAGGTGAGACCCCGGATCCACCGAGATGGGTGGGACCCCCTGACTGCGGGGCCACTGTGATGTATGTGACTACATCCACGCCGTACATTCGCATTTATAGATGATTTTATGACATGATCCAGAAAATGAAGTAGTTCCAAATCTCAGATGTGCCATAGTACAGGAAACAGTGATGATTGACCATTAAAAACTTCCTGTGGGTTACAAAAGATTTTTATCACGATGTTATTTATGTGGTCTCTTCATCTAGTTGTTTGTGACCTTATCAACAGGTTGGCTGGAAAATAAACATTCCGGTTGAATCCATTGAAAATCCATGAAGTTTTCAATGGTAGAGATTCAATCAAGACTGTTTCTGTGGTGTGGTCCACCTAACACTTAAGTCAGCTTCATTTTTGGTATCATATCCTAAAACGATCTTTCAAAATGGTTTCACGGTGTGGATTTACGACACATACATCACTGTGAGCCCCAGAGTCAAGGGTCCCACCCACCTCGGTGGATCCGGGGTCTCACCTAATCCGCTCATCCTTCTGTTCCTCCTTGCCGGAAGTTGATACGGTATAAGGCAAGGAAACCGAGTATGGCAGAGGCATACATCCACAGTACACGTGGCAATCTTTCGCGTCTATCAGGACCGTCCATCTAGCCGTTCCTACTGTGGATGGAAAATATTTTCAAATATACGTACATCAGATGATCCTTCCCCTCTGATCAGTTGCCTTCAAAGCTACGGTATGAAACAGAAGTGGTTAATGGCATACATTCAGTGCTAAAACGTATATAAAAAGGATGGCTGGGATCATCTGGTTGATGTTAATTTCGGTATGCTAGCGATCCATGAAACAACCCACCAGATGGACGGTCCCGATCGTTAACATCATCTTGCTTCGTGAGTGCCGTTGAGAGACGAGTCTACGGTCTATAACAGTCTTGTCCCACAGCCCCACCCGCGTCACCTCCCTCTGGGGCGCTGATTAGGTGTTACCCAGGTAACAGCTTAGTGGGTGTTATCCTTACTGTAGGGCCCACCTTGATGATATGTTGTATATCCACTCTGTCCATTCGTTTTTCCATCCAATTTTCGGACGCTATCCCAAACATTAAGCACGTCCAAATCTCAGGTGGACCACACCAAAAGAAAAAGTGATGATTGAATGCTCACCATTAAAAAAATTCCAAGGCCCATATTAAGCAGATCCATAATGTCTATTTGTCATCCAACCCGTTGATAAAGTCAACCAGAACGTGATGAATGGAAAATACAAAGATTAGCTTGATCCAAAACTTTTTTTGCCTACAAAAATCATTTAATGGTCATTCACCACTTTTTCCAGTGGTATATGGTCCACTCAAGATTTGGATCTGCTTAAGTTTTGGGACGTCCTTCTTAAATGAGCTGAAAAAACGGATGGACGGTCTGGATATGAAGAAAATTCATCAAGGTGGGCTCCACAGGGTAAGGGTAACGCCCACTAAGCTGCTGCCGGGGTAATAACAGCTAATCCGCTCCCCGCCCTCGGATTCTCAGGAGAAAAAAATCCAAAAAACAAAAGTTCAAACCTCTCCTTGTTTAGTTGTTTTCGTCTTCCCCTAAGAAATGGCAGCTGGAACACAAGCCTCTTCTTCTTCAAATGAAAGCTAACGTAACTTTCATTGTCTGGTGAAAATGGAAGTGCGCAGAGCCCTCGATCCGCCGCTGCCGAGCAATCCACCAGCCAAACCGCCTAAGGAGGGCTTTCTCCAAGGGTCTTCTTTCATTGCCGTCCTCGCAGTGTTCGGCTTTATCGCTCTTGCTGTAGTGACTTACTTTTTCCTTGTTTACAACAAGAAGGTGAGATCGATCGGCAGAGGCAAGGATTCATATTCCCATGTGGAGAAGAAAAGGAAGGAGGCAGTGGTGGAGACAAGAGAAGAGAGAGTCGCCTCCAAGGAAGAGAAAGAAAACCTTTCATTCATGGGTGATATAGGTGGTTTCGAGCTCAACGATCTTTTGAAAGCTTCGGCGGAGGGGTTGGGAAAAGGAAGTTTCGGGTTTTCTTATAAGGCGATGATGGACGACAGACCAACGGTGATGGTGAAACGATTGAGGGATTTGAACCCATTGAGCAGTGATGAATTCGGAAAGCAGATGAGGTTGCTAGCCGATCTTAAGCACCCTAATCTACTGCCTGTGATTGCTTATTACCATTCCAGAGAAGAGAAGCTGATGGTTTGCAAATTTGCAGAGAATGGAAATCTCTTCGATCGCATTCATGGTGAGTTTCCATACCCATTAACGATTTGAATCGATTATCTAGTTAGACCTGTAAGGAATTTATATATATTGCGGAATACATAGGACCTTGCTGTGCATCAGATATGGAGATCGAATAACTGGAATAAAGACATACCTCTCCGGTGGGCCATCTCGAATTAGAGATCTGGATATTCCTCTCCTGGGATTGCTGTAGAGAAAACCTTAGATGGGGCTTGTTTTCAGTGTAATCCCGGATTGGAGACCCAGCACCCTTTAAATAGGGTTTGTTGTGGGTGTGGCAGTGTTTCAAACCCACCAAAACACTGCCACCCTTGCTCCACACGAATTTGGCTATCAGGAATCCATGTTCAACTACAATACTGCCACAGGCAGTGTAGACGCGCAACCCCTCTTAATTCTGTAGATCACGACTGTAGTGGGGTCCACTGATCAGTCCATATATGAATCTGCATCTGAAGTCAAATCTAAACCATTGATCAGTCGGCCCACTATATAGAAAACTTACATTCTCCCACTTGGGCCATACTGTTCAATGTCACGGATTTTAATTATACTGAAGTGGTCAACCAATATGTCAGATTCTATGGACAACGTCTTTTCCAATCTAGTCCATCAAGACTACTAATACTGGATCGTGGTAGTCTACACAACATTAATTGAGGCGAAGTGAGACGAATCACAGGTCACTAGTATCATCAATCTTAATGACGTAGATTGTGAACATGGTCGTGTGGTATGAAGGTTACACTCAAGTGTGATTGAAAGTGCCTACCTTCAAGAGGTCCTAGGAGCTTTCTTAAGATGTCTCCAATGAGACAATACTGAAATTCTACTATTCTCAAAATATATTGTGCACACCAAATGAGAGAAATAGTATAAACCAAAAGATGGAATCATCAAAGTAAATGAGATCTCTATGAGTGTCTGAACAAAATAGATGTAAATTGAATCTGAAAACTCCCATTAACTAAATGTATCTGTGAGGTCAATGACTCCCATAGACACTACATGCTCCTGAAATGGCGCCACAGGAAGCCCTTTAGTGAGAGGATCGACTATCATCTCTTTAGTACCGATAAGCTGAATAGACACCTGATGATCCCGCACTCTATCCTTTACAACATAATACTTTACGTCGATATGCCTCGACCTCGATGAGTGCTTGTTGTTATACGAGAAACTGACCGCAGCTAAACTATCACAAAATATTCTCATAAGTTTCGGGATATGCTCCAAGACCCGTAAACCAGCGAGAAAACTCTGTAGCCACACCGCCTGATTTATGGTTTCGTGACATGCGATGAATTCTGCCTCCATAGTGGATGAAGCTGTGGTAGACTGCTTTACGCTTTTCCAGGACACAGCTCCTCCACTCATAAGAAAAATGTAACCGGACGTTGACCTTCTTGTGTCGACGCAGCCTGCATAGTCTGCGTCTGAATATCCGACCAAATCCAAACGATCGGTTTTGCTGTAGGTGAGTGCAAAGTCTTTTGTCCGTTGCAGGTAGCGTAATACTTTCTTTACTGCGGTCCAGTGCTGAACTCCTGGATTAGAAAGATACCTGCCTAACATTCCAACCACGAAGGCAATATCCGGACGCGTACAGACCTGAGTATACATTATACTCCCCACTACTGACGCGTACGGAATTTCCTTCATGCGATCCTTTTCCAAATCATTCTTGGGGCACTGAAAATTTCTGAATTTGTCACCTTTAATTATAGGTGATTGACCAGGAGAGCAATTCTGCATGCCGAACTGCTTGAGTATCCTACCAATGTAGGCTCTCTGTGACAAACCAAGCAGTCCTCGAGATCTATCCCTATGAATCTCGATGCCTATGACAAATGAAGCATCACCAAGATCCTTCATCTCAAATTTTTGAGACAGAAACTTCTTGGTATCACGAAGCATCCCAATATCACTGCTGGCTAACAATATGTCATCGACATACAAAATCAAAATAATGAACTTACTCCCATTGATTTTAATGTAGATACACTCATCCGCCGTGTTTTCTACAAAACCGTATGAGGAAATCACCTTATGAAACTTTAGGTACCACTGACGTGATGCCTATTTCAAACCGTATATGGACTTCTTGAATTTACATACCAGTTGCTTTGAGCTCTCAACTTTAAAACCCTCTGGTTGTAACATGTATACATTCTCATCAAGATCCCCATTGAGAAACGCAGTCTTAACGTCCATTTGTTGTAATTCTAGATTCGTATGAGCTACAAGAGCCATTATTATTCTAAATGAGTCTTTCTTTGAAACTGGAGAGAAAGTCTCTTTGTAGTCAACGCCTTCTCGTTGGTTGAAACCCTTAGCAACAAGTCTGGCTTTATACCTTTCTATGTTTCCCTTGGAGTCCCGTTTGGTTTTAAATACCCATTTACAACCAACTGGCTTAATTCCCTCAGGTAATTGAAGAAGGTTCCAGACTTCATTGTCCTGCATGGATTTCAACTCGTCTTTCATGGCGTTGTACCACTGAGAGGAGTTAATGCTTTGTTTGGCTTGTATGAAAGATTCAGGATCCTTTTCCAACCCCTATGTCAAACTCACGTTCCTGCAAATAGATGACATAGTCATCAGGGATTGCAGGCCTCCTCTCCCTTTGGGATCTTCTTAATGGCTCAATCGGATCAAGATTTTGATTTCCTTCATCAGTAGGTTGTACTTGAGGTTCATCAAGGTGATCTGCAGCAACTCCAAGGCTTAATGCCTCATCTGTAGGAATTACTGCCATGGGAATCATGACTGGTTCCTCCTCAAATACAATCTCTCTAACGTTCATGCTCCCACTGTCTTCAGTGTCCTCAAGAAATCTGGCAATCCCAATCTCAATGATCTTTATAGAATGGGAAGGACAGTAGAATCTATAGCCTTTTGACCTTTCAGGGTAACCTATAAAGAAACAGCTTATAGTTCTTGGGTCAAGTTTATTCTGGTGCGGATTATAGGGTCTAGTTTCTGCACGACAACCCCAAACATGAAAATAGGTAAGACAAGGCCTTCTCCCATTCCATAACTCAAAAGGGGTTTTCGGGACAGATTTGCTAGGAACTCTATTGAGGATGTGGACTGCAGTCTTAATGGCATCACCCCACAAGGATAATGGCAATGTCGTATTACTTATCATGCTTCGCACCATGTCCATAAGGGTTCGGTTACGCCTTTCGGCCACACCGTTTTGCTCTGGAGTCCCAGGCATGGTGTACTGAGCGACAATGCCACATTCCTGCAAGTACCTGGCAAAAAGTCCTGGATTCCTGCCTGATTCGTCATATCTCCCGTAGTACTCACCACCACGGTCAGATCTGACGACCTTAATCTTTCTATCGAGTTGGTTCTCGACTTCAGCCTTATAGATTTTGAAGGCATCCAGGGCATCCGATTTCTCATGTATCAGGTACAAGTATCCGTAGCGAGAGTAGTCATCTATAAAAGTGATAAAATATTTATGTCCACTCCATGAAGTTGTAGCGAATAGGACCGCAAATATCTGTATGTATCACTTCTAGTAGACCTACACTCCTGGTGGCACCCTTTTTCCTCATTCTAGTCTGTTTTCCCTTAATGCAATCCGTACATGCTTTAAAATCGGAGAAGTCTAAGGATTGAAGTATTCCATCCCGCACAAGCCTCTCCATTCTCTCGCAAGAGATATGGCCTAATCGTCTGTGCCACAGTATGGAGGAAACTTCATTTCTCTTTCTTCTTTTGATTCCTGATCCATTATTAAGTTGCAGGTTCATGTTCAGGACATTTGCGGCATGTAAGTTTAACTGATACAGATCATTCACTAAAGTACCATGGCCAACTCCACTTAAACCAAAATAGATACTAAAACCTTCATTCTCAAATTTAAAAGTGTACCCACCTTTTACTAAGCGAGAGACCGAAATTAAATTTCGTCTTATTGAAGGTACATAGAAAGTGTCTATTAGGTCTAAATAATGGCCAGATGTTAATCTAAGTCTGCAAAGACCTACTGCCACAACATTTACCTTTATGCCATTGCCAACGTACACTGATTGCTCCGTATCAGTTGGCGGTCGGCTCTGTAACATATCCTGCATGGAAGTGCATATGTGAATAGAAGTGCCAGAGTCTATCCACCAGGAATCTGCCGATACATCAGTTAGATTGCTTTCAAAACAGACAAGAACAGAATTACCCTTTTCTAAAGTCTGTTTTCTTTTCCTGTATTTCAAAAGGGGTACTGAAATAGAATCGTTTGGAATGTTAACTGTAAAATAAAACTCACATTAGGCCATATTATAAAATTTCAGGCGATTAAACATTCAATTGATTGATGGCCTTCAATTGAATTATTCAGGATGAAGGTGGGCCTAAAATCAATCCTGGTGAGAATCGCCCACATCATCATGACTCCTCCTGTGGGTGGTAGTCATAACATGCAAATGGCTCTCCTGTACTTAAAACTTAAATGGTGATCGTCTGTGTTTTCGTCACCGTCTGCATGTGTTCATGTCCGTGCTAAAGTGGTGATCGTTTGTGTTTTCGTCACCGTCTGTATTGGACGTGAAAGCAACTGTATGCAATCTTTTTAACTTAATCCCAACATTATAAGTCTGAATTCGTGCAAATCTTCACTGATAGAGGTCACTGTGGTGGCTAGCACTATCAAATCCAATCCCACAAAATTTAGACTTAGGATTGCGATTTAATCCTGCCCTCAATGGATTAACAATTAATGGTCTAATTTGGCCCAATTAATAGCTGACATTGACTCTTAAAGGACGGGAAAGTGACAAAATGAAACGAACGGTTAGAGTTTTGCTTCACATTCACCTGTCCACGTCAGCCTCTAAAGATGGCTAATGGGCCCACAATTGAGCCAAATCGTGACACTGTATATTCAATCTGAATATAATGAGCATCCTTATCTGAGAAAATAAATGATCAATGGTCTAGATCCCAGTTTAGATGATGTTAAAAAAAAAAAAAATCAAGCCCACAAAATTAGCCCAGAACATGCTAAAAATCAGGCCCATAAATGTGGCCAAAATATGTTAAAAACAGGCCCATAGATCTGGCCTAAAAAATTGTTAAGATCAGGCCCATATATCTGGCCCAAAACATACTGGAATCAGACCCATAGATCTGGCCCAAAACATACTGGAAACAGGCCCATAGATCTGGCCTAAAACAGGTCTTAAATTGGACTCACGTCCTTAAGCAAGTGGCCCTTTAGGTTCTTAAACGGGTGTGGGCACAGATTGATGTTACACACCATATGGCCCCTTTGACGATCGTCATTGGGCCTAAAAACTAAGCAAAATAAATGCTAGACAAAGTCCAGTAGCAAGACCCACAAGCCGGGCCCACTCCCTGTCCCAGACGCATATTAATAAGGGAGTTGGATGCCTTCTCATTCGAAAAAAAAAAAGGGGGGTCTGAAGGGAAAAACCTAACCCTAAGTCCATAGCAGCCGCTGCACCTATCCCCTTTCCTTCTCTGCCTTAGGAGATCGATCGCATGCGCTATCACATGCCGGACTGCCAGCACCTCTCGACGTTAGCCCACTATAGAAAAGTGCAAGATTGGGCTGTTATAGGAGACGGATGGAATCCATGGCTGTGGTGGTGGAGATGCTCGACCGACGTCAGATCTCATAGCGGAGGAGATAGAAAGGAACTCCAAACGTGTGCTGGTCTGGTGTGCCAAAAGAAGGGATTTTGGTGACCAGAGGGCTCCAATCATCGCCCTCTAAGGAGGAAGATGGGTTTGCCACTGTCGGCCATGACTTCCGACAGTGACAGAGGTGCGGTACCCCAACGACAACGGTCGTCGCCGCAGCCGCGGCAGCAAACACCCTCACTCCGAAAACCCTGGTCCCTGTAGCCTCTCTCTCTTGCAAAACCAGCCCTACTCCTCGTCCTTTGTGGCTGAGCTCACAGCCTCCTGCAACTGGTAGCCGGAAGCCATGGCTGCCACTGGAAAGGACGATGGTCACTGCCGGTCTTGGCAACTGCTGAATCCAGCTGCCGCACAGCAGCCATGGGTGGCGGGAATAGATTTGGTCGGGAAGGGCCATGACTGTCACAGATAGTCGGAACCAGAGAATACACGGCTCCTCTGTTATGCCACTGTCGCCGGAATCTCCAGCTGCCGTGACCATCAACCGTTACCATCGAAATTCATGGCGGCTTCAATTTTAGCCATGATCAAGCAACATAGAGAATGGCCACAGGTATGAATGTTTACTGTTCAGGGTTTGGAAAACTCGTGGCCCAGATCCGAATCTGAATGTCCATGAATGGGCGGTTCAAATCCTGTCCATGGGATTTCAATGATGGATTTGATAATCTGAAGAGATCCACCATAACAGATGCACAGATGTCTCTGATACCAACTGTAAGGAATTTATATATATTGCGGAATACATAGGACCTTGCTGTGCATCAGATATGGAGATCGAATAACTGGAATAAAGACATACCTCTCTAGTGGGCCATCTCGAATTAGAGATCTGGATCTTCCTCTCTTGGGATTGCTGTAGAGAAAACCTTAGATGGGGCTTGTTTTCAGTGTAATCCCGGATTGGGGACCCAGCACCCTTTAAATAGGGTTTGTTGTGGGTGTGGCAGTGTTTGAAACCCACCAAAACACTGCCACCCTTGCTCCACACGAATTTGGCTATCAGGAATCCATGTTCAACTACAATACTGCCACAGGCAGTGTAGACGCGCAACCCCTCTTAATTCTGTAGATCACGACTGTAGTGGGGTCCACTGATCAGTCCATACATGAATCTGCATCTGTAGTCAAATCTGGACCATTGATCAGTCGGCCCACTATATAGAAAACTTACAAGACCCACAAGGGTAAATTAGTCTTTCTTTCTACTAATATGAATATTTTCCATCATTAATCTTATTATTTCCTTAATGACAACTATGTAGTGTTGTTTAGCAGGAGCATGTCTCGTGCATGGTTAGCAAAACTCCCCATCTTTCGGAAGATACGTAAAAACAAAGCTCTCTTCTTTTTTCTCGGACAAACCCAAGTAAACACGTTATTTTTTTCAATAAAGTAATTTTTGTCATAGGCAATTTTACAAGAAACAACATAATATAGAATTTATATGCCGGTGCCTTTCTTAAAAATGCTTTGAATAAACTACCTATTAATTATCATTGGAGAACCTTCCTTCAAATTTTTTTAGGGCATGCTGTAAGAGCAAAGGGATGGGGCTCGGGTGGGCCACACAGTACGTTTATGTAAAATCCACCTGAACTACTAGGTGCATCACTCCATGTTAAGTGCAAGGCTAATTATCAACCCCCTATCTGTGATTCAGTTGAACCACAGGATTGGAATAATTTATAGGTCAACCCTTATTTTCCAAAAAAAAAAGAATCTTCATGTGGCCTACTTGAATCACAGATGAGATTAATGTTTGAACCATATGACTAAATTTTGGTGCGGCATCTAATGATTGGAGTGGATTTCATATAATCATTAATATTGTGGGCGCTGTAAAAATCTAGGGCAGACATCTCTCCTTATATGTTTCCTTTGTGGGCACCTAATCACATATTAACCTGATTTTTTTTGCTTGAGTTAGGACTACACATTTAATAGTCAGAGTAGATATCATGTGCACATTAACGTGGACGGTAAAACACTAAGGGTGGGCATCCCTGAAATTCCCTTCAAACTCTGTTTTTTTCTAGAATTGTTACTCCTGGGACCTGACTTGATTTTTTTAAGACCCACCATGATGTGTATGTTATATCCACTCCAACCATTAGGTGTGTGATCCCATCAGGCTAACCATGATTCTAGCAAGTCACATCAAAGGAAATAGTTGGGAGAGATCGACCACTCTTAATTTTATACGGCCCATTTTAATGATTATATGAAATCCACTCCAACCATTTAATGCCACACCAAAATTTACTCCTGAGAACCAAACATTAGGGTTTGGAGGGCAAGGGTTGCCTTATACACTATAGTCCACCTGCATTACAGATGGGGCACATGAGTGGCACTCCCTCTAATTTATATAAAATACACACATTTATATATATAGCCATTTCCACTCCCTACTTTCAACGTGAAGCATACTAAACCTGAACTTTTCATTTTTCAGATTTTTGGCGTTTCTATATTGACCTAATTTTATTTTATTTTTCTATATTTTTAATGATTGTGACCGAATTAAACAAGAAAATTTCATATGCTTTTTTTTTTTTTTTCTTTCCCGCCTAACTATATGGTCCCATGTAGGAGTGTTCTTCCTATTAAAGTTGCTCAATCAAAAGAATTGATGTTTGTTTTGGGCCCCACCTTACCAGCAACCTAAGCCATTGATTTGGTGGGAACGAACCAACATGGGATGAGGCATTATCTAATATTCTACTATCAGATCAACCTAATCATCCAATGAAAATGGAAAATTACAACCAACTTTCCAATTTAAATATCTCGGACGTGCAATTGGTTCACCATTGAACGGGCCCCAGATCTCCGAAAGGTTAATCGAGCCAAGGAAATGCTTGATCCAAGGTTGCATATTCGGTCTTAATTAAGTCATTACTCAGTAATTAGTTGACTAATGCAGGAGGTAGAGAGAATAACCGAATTCCATTCAGATGGAGCTCGAGGCTATTGGTGGCTCGAGCAGTAGCTCAAGCGATGGCGTATTTGCATCAAAACGTGAAGGCGAGCACCGGAATTCCCCATGGCAACTTAAAATCAAGCAACGTTCTTTTCGACGAGAATGGTGTCGCCCGAGTTTCTGATTATGGCCTTAGTTCACTGATTGCTGCCCCAATTGCTGCCCAACGGATGGTTGCCTACAAATCACCTGAGTATCAGAATCGCCGTAAAGTTTCAAGGAAATCCGACGTCTGGAGCTATGGTTGCCTTCTTCTTGAGCTCATCACAGGTAAAATTTCTAGTCACTCTGCCCCAGAAGGAGTTAAGGGTGTGGATCTGGACAATTGGGTCCACACAGCTGTAAGAGAGGAATGGACGGCAGAGATCTTTGATATGGAGATCACAGTGCAGCGGATGGCCACAGAAGAAGCAGTGAAGTTGCTGCAGATCGCGATGGTGTGCTGCGATAAATTGCCAGAAAAGCGTCCCGACATGGAGGAGGTGGTGAGGGATCTAGAAGGTGTGAGGGGTGGTAATCGTCTTGAGGATGAGGATGAAGGGAATTCGTTTGAATATCGGTCGTGGACAGATGAATCGATCTCATCCGGTGGTTCGAGAGGTAGTAGGGGATGAGAGATGATCACAGCCTTTGATTAATGCAAGGTTATGTCTATTTAATAGCTGTTAATTTTCTGAAAATGCATACAAGATATGGATGCATGGTGTGTTCTTCTTTCAACTTTCGATCGAGTGATGTTTTCTGTGTAATTAATGTTTAATATTCTGAAATTAAGAATTGAAAAGGATATTGTTCATGAACGAATCCTCTTTGTGGCCCACCTGCAAGCATGACACACATGTGCAAGATCTGGGTCGTTCTTTACGTGAATGGCAGCAGGAATAATAATATGCACAGAAATTAGGTTGGTCTGCTCCTTGGGCGAACATGGGTACGGGTGATGGACGATTAGGAAAGGAATAACCAATGGCCAGTTCAATGTGCATGTGTGGTCCACCTGATAAGTGGACCGAAATGATGTGTGGTCCACCATGAGACCACCTGTTCGACGGCCTTGTTGTCTATGATTATCGGATCCCAAGGAGATGGACGCACGGTGTGGTGTTCAAGTGGAGATTTGCTAGAATCTATCCGCGTGTATTTCGATAGGATACCTTGGGACCCACGTTGGATCACCATCCTTTTTAATGATCCAAACCGTTTATATACGATGAGTCATACGCTCTCAGGCGAGTCGGGTGATACACCCAGACTCGGGCAAGTTGCAACTCAACTCTAGACTGAATGAGTCCGCCAAAATGATCAACGGGTTCCAATTCAGCTCTACCGTTCTGGGGATTTTATAATCCAACCCAATTAATGCATTGTTTGTTTTTATAATTCATCTCAATTGCATGGTATTTTTCATAATCCAACCCATCCATACCTCACAGCCTACCATGGGCATACCTTGATGTGTTTGTTAGATCTACACCATCTATTCTCAATTGACAAGCAACGGTTAGGTGGGCCACAATAAAAAAAAGTTAGATAGATCCAAATTTTAAGTGGACTACTTGACATGAAACAGTGAGGGTTGAACACCCAGGGTTTAGTTTCAAGTTTGGTTCCACGGTTTGATTATGTCAGTTCGGTTTTACGGTCTGGTTTGGCTCTATAGGACTTGAAACCGAGAACTGAATTGAACTAACCAATTCTTTGATTTTCGAAATCGAAACTGAAATCAGTGCGCTTCAGAATTGGATCAAATCGAACCGAACTAACCAGCTCCGGTCCGATTTACCGTTTCTGTGCGCACCCCTAATAACTTACTCGAAGAGTATTAGACCTACGTGATTTTGAGCTCATTCAAAAGCCAATTCAATAAGCTTGCTACATACTACTTTAATGTCATTGTTACATCATTAAATAGCTAAAGAGTAATCTTCAAAGTAACATAATATCAAGGGAAACTTGTTGTCTAAGCAAAACAAATTTAAACATTTAGCTAAACAAACAATAAAAAGAATCCTATTCCCTAAGAAACTTTTTGTGGGAATAATGGAGGTCAGATCGATAAGTGGGTTACTGGGTCTCTAGACAATCATAGGCCTGCGAGATCAAAGACGATGACCCCCACGATCCCATAAGAATCTTAAATTTCATGCCCAGTTTGCAATGAAGCTGGGCTCAAGTCAAGCTCATTGAACTGTTAGTCGTGGCCAGTCCCAAATCTCAGTTTGTTTGCATGTGTGTGGGTGTGTCTGTACATGACAGAGGACTGGCATTGGTACAAGTACATGCCACATAACATGAATGTAGAAATTGCTTAATAACACTTGTGGTAGAAATTGCAACCAAAAACTAACAAGAAAACATGGCCTGGAACGTTGTAGCACGATGTGTTGTGGGTAGAGTGGCTGTGGGGTGAGATGGTGAGGATGCCGCAGGCAACTGCGCTGAGATGCTTGTGGGGCAAAATACTGTATTCCGATGAGTTGTTGATGGCCTTTTCTGTTGCATTCACCGATATTTATATGCCGGGAGAGTATTGGAAGGGATAAAATTCACATTCAAATATTCCATGTGATTTAGGAGACAGTTATAACTACTAGTTGCTAGGCTTGTGTCGCCAGATGGCTATCGCCCTGATACACCCTACACTATATGCCCTAAGTTTCACACTTAGAAATGCTTGTTTTTCAGCTATTCTTTTCCATCTTTTATTGATGCTAGGCATTCTTAATGTACTTTTGAACCTTTAGATTGTTCTTTAGATTGCTCACTAGAGTTGTGGAAGATGGATTTGGAGATTGGTTTTTTTTTTTTTCCCCTCAAAGGCTATCATTGTGTTTTGCTGAGAATTTGATCTTCATTTGGATGTAATTCTTTTATATGTGTGTGTGTAGATATTTAAAACAGTTAATGGCTGGAAATGGATAATGATTTACTTTTGTAATTGTAACGGTATGATAACATTGTTTACATTTTATTGCAATGATGAGCTTGCTCTATTATTTGTTTCACCCATAAATCATGTAAAAACGGTGGCTTTATATAATTTAAAAATGCAATGATTATAATATCCTTTGCTTGACTCTCAAATCTACATATGAGCCCTAATTCTTATTTAACAAATGCCTGGAAATGATAATAATAGCTCATTTGCATCGCATTACATAGGAACTTACACACCCTTGCATTCTAACAACATGCTTGTTTGTGACAAATCTATAGCACATACAACTAGGGTAAAAACAATGCCAAAAAAAGGACCAACTGCACCAAGGGATGGTCAAGTTTTATGCCCTACTAGCCACTCAAGCAATGGGTGACCTAAAACCTTAATAAAAAATGGGTGACCCACGAGTGACAAATCATAGAGAATAAGACAAATCCCTCAAGCCCACAGCTCAAAAGGAGATGAAACTCACATTTCATAGACAATCAAAATCAAATGTATTGAATAATTCTAAAATTATATAAAGCTATAAAAAAATTTGTAAAATAATAATAATCTTAGCCATCTATTCTTTCTAATTCTACTGTTCGTTTCAAGAAAATAATAACAATGATAGAAGTATCACTTAATTTCCCCATAACAATACATACTTTTAATAAATTAATCATAACTCATAGGGGTGCACACAATTTAGTTCAGTCCGATTCTAGGGTGACACTGGAATCGAACTGTTCCAAATGGTTCTAGGAAAATCGGAATTGGACCGTTTGCACCCTAGGGCCGAACTGGAACCGGATTCAACTCTACAGTTCTGGGGATTTTGTAATCCAACCCAATTAATGCATTGTTTGTTTTTATAATTAAGCTCAATTGCATGGTATTTTTCATAATCCAACCCATCCATACCTTACGGCCTTCCATGGGCATACCTTGATGTGTTTGTTAGATGTACACTGTCCATTCTCAATTAACAAGAAACGGTTAGGTGGACCACAATAAAAAAAAAAAATTAAATAAGTCCAAATTTTAAGTGGACTACTCGACATGAAACAATGAGGGTTGAACACTCAGAGTTCAGTTCAAAGTTTGGTTCCACAGGTTCGATTATGTCGTTCAGTTTCATAGTTCGGTTCTACGGTCTGGTTTGGTTCTATAGGACTTCAAACCGAGAATTAAATTGAACTAACCAATTCTTTGATTTTCGAAATCGAAATCGAAACTGAAATCAGTGCGCTTCAGAATTGGATCAAACCGAACCTGAACTAACCAGCTCCGGTCCAATTTACCGTTTCTGTGCGCACCCCTAATAACTTACTCGAAGAGTATTAGACTTACGTGATTTTGAGCTCATTCAAAAGCCAATTCAATAAGCTTGCTACATACTACTTTAATGTCATTGTTACATCATTAAATAGTTAAAGAGTAATCTTCAAGTAACATAATATCAAGGGAAACTTGTTGTCTAAGCAAAACAAATTTAAACATTTAGCTAAACAAACACTAAAAAGAATCCTATTCCCTAAGAAACTTCTTGTGGGAATAATGGAGGTCAGATCGATAAGTGGGTTAATGGGTCTCTAGACAATCATAGGCAGCAAGATCAATGACGATGACCCCCACGATCCCATAAGAATCTTTCACCATTAAGGCATCAAGTGTCTATGTCAAGCAGAGGTCGTATCAATGAGTGGGCTGATGGGTTTGTAGACAATCATTGGCTTCAAGATCAATGACGATGACCTGCAAGTCCATGAGAATCTTAGGCCATCAAGGCATCAAGTGTCTACGTCACAGCTAACCGGTGACGAATGTGAATGAAATTTTGACGACATTCATGCTATGTAGCAAAACAGAGCAACTAGCCTCATACACAACCACGAGCCTTGCTTGCGTGAAATTGGAGCCACCCATCACGTTGGTAGATACATCAGGTGGGTAATTTGTGTACGGAACAAATGAATGATCATGAGAA
>PVNU02002505.1:0-16696 GCA_003013855.2 Liriodendron chinense | reverse complement strand
TGCCTAAACCTAATCCTAAACTCAAATCTCCTACTAAACCTACACCTATTCCTAAATCCATTCACCTAACCTAAACTTAGACCCAAACACGAAAATGCGACCCTAAACCCGATCCCGTACCCAAAAATCTCAACCTATGCCTAAACCTAATCCTAAACTCAAATCTCCTAAACTAAACCTACACCTATTCCTAAATCCATTCACCTAACCTAAACTTAGACCCAAACACGAAAATGCGACCCTAAACCCGATCCCGTACCCAAAATCTCAACCTATGCCTAAACCTAATCCTAAACTCAAATCTCCTAAACTAAACCTACACCTATTCCTAAATCCATTCACCTAACCTAAACTTAGACCCAAACACGAAAACCGACCCGAAACCCGATCCCGTACCCGACTACTCAACCTATGCCTAAACCTAATCCTAACTCAAAACCTAAACTAAACCTACACCTATTCCTAAATCCATTCGCCTAACCTAAACTTTAACCCAAACACGAAAACCTAACCCGAAACCCGATCCCGAACCCGAAAATCTCAACCTATACCTAAGCCTAATCATATATTCAAATCACTTAAACTAAACCTACACCTATTCCTGAATCCATTCACCTAACATAAACCTAGACCCAAATATGAAAACCTAACCCGAAATCCAATCCCGAACCCGAAAATCTCAACCTATGACTAAACCTAATCCTAAACTCATGTCACTTAAACTAAACCTGACTCTAATCTTGCATTGTAGATATGGATAAGAGTTGGATGCAAGCTAAGAATCGGTTTGGCCCAGAGTATAAAGAAGGTGTTAAGGAGTTCATGGAATTTGCGAGAGATCGGGCAGATTCAGGTAATAGAATTAGGTGTCCATGCCGAAAATGCAAGAACATGATTCACAAGACATTGGACAAAGTGGAAGATGATTTGTTCATAGTTGGGATTGACCAGGGTTACACTTGGTGGATTCATCATGGTGAAGACTTCCACCAAAGAGTTGAGGGCCACTGAAGTCCTTGCTGACCCAATTGTGCGTAATGACGAGGATGAAGATATTGACGATATGCAAGATATCATTGGGGATGTGTTAAGGGGAACAATTGCGGATACTGATTTTGCAGCGACAAGTACTAGCCAGGATATTCCTCCTATGGGTGATGCCGAATCAGAAAAGTTTAGTAGGTTGTTGAGGGATGCGCAACGTCCACTCTATCCGGGGTGTCGGAACTTCTCCAAGTTGAATTTCCTTACAAGGTTACTTCATTTAAAGACAATAAATCGTTGGAGTAACAAATCGTTCGACATGTTACTTGGCTTGTTGAAAGAAGTATTACCTGAAGGTGAGACATTGCCTAAGTCTCATTACGAGGCAAAATCGTTAATGCGAGACTTGGGCCTTGGTTACATCCTCATACATGCATGTATAAATGATTGTGTATTGTATTGGAAAGAACATGAAAATGTTGAGGAGTGTCCACAATGTGGAGAGTCTAGGTGGAAATATGACGAAGCTAAGCATAAGAAAATTCCACAAAAGGTGTTAAGGTACTTTCCATTGAAACCCAGATTACAAAGATTGTTTACATCAAGCAAGACGGCTGAAGATATGAGGTGGCATAAGGAGAAACGCCTTCATGATGATAATACATTGAGGCATCCCGCTGACTCTGAAGCCTGGCAACATTTTGATAAGCAATATGACTGGTTTGCAGAGGATTCTCGCAATGTTCGGCTAGGTCTTGCAAGTGATGGTTTTAATTCATTTGGTAATATGAGTAGCTCGTACAGTATGTGGCCAGTGATACTTATGCCCTACAATTTACCTCCTTGGTTGTGTATGAAGGAATCATTTTTTATGATGTCGTTGCTTATTCCTGGACCCAAGTCACCGGGGAATGACATTGATGTATATCTCCGACCGTTAGTAGATGAGTTAAACGAGTTGTGGAGTCAAGGTGTCCAGACGTATGACACTTTTGCAGAACAGACGTTTCGATTGCACGCAGCGGTTTTGTGGACAATAAATGACTTCCCTGCATATGGAAATTTGTCTGGGTGGAGCACGAAGGGAAAGTTGGCTTGTCCTACATGTAGTACTGAGACTTGTTCATTGTCATTGAAGCATGGTAAGAAAACGTGTTATATGGGCCATCGTCGCTTCCTTCCGAGGGATCATAATTGGCGCAGGAAGACGGTAATCTCTGATGGCAAACAAGATCATAGGCCACCACCGAAAGAACTATCTGCAGAAGATGTGTTACAACAGCTGAGTAACATTGAAGAAGTTAGATTTGGTAAGACACCGCACTTGAAGAAGAGAAAACGTACAGTATTGGAGTACAACTGGAGGAAGAAGAGCATTTTTTTTTAGTTGCCTTATTGGAGTCATCTGAAATTACGACACAACTTGGATGTCATGCATATTGAGAAGAATATATGTGACAATGTCTTTGGAACATTGATGAACATAGAGAAGAAAACAAAAGACAGTTTTAAGGCTCGATTGGATCTACAAGCAATGGGTTTAAGGAAAGAGTTGCACTTGCAACCACATGGAAATTCATATACTATACCAGCAGCATGCTACACATTGACAAAACTAGAGAAAAAACGTGTATGTGAATGGTTGAACAAGGTGAAATTTCCAGACGGGTATGCATCGAATATCTCTCGGCGCGTCAACATTACGGACTGTAAGGTAACAGGAATGAAAAGTCATGACTGTCACGTCCTTCTTCAACGCCTACTACCGGTTGCGATTCGTGGATTCCTCAACAAGGATGTCAGTGCTACGCTGATTGAGTTGGGGATATTCTTTAAGGATTTGTGTTCGAAATCTTTAAATGTAGAGGTTATTAAACGACTGGAGAAGGATATTGTCGTAATCCTTTGCAAACTTGAAAGAATTTTTCCACCTGCATTTTTCGATGTCATGGTACACCTAGCAATTCACTTACCGCACGAAGCGAAGCTTGCAGGCCCAGTACAATATCGTTGGATGTATCCGATCGAAAGGTGATAGAACAATGATCATAAATTTTTTTTCATTCCATAAACTACGTATATCCATGTTTTCATGTCTTAAACATATTGATTTTGTGTACAGATACCTTCACACATTAAAACAATATGTGAGGAATAAGGCACGTCCAGAGGGATCTATTGCTGAGGCGTACATTGATAATGAGTGCCTGACATTTTGCTCCATGTATCTTCGTGGCATAGAGACTAGATTCAACCGAGAAGATCGTAATGCCGATGCAGGGCAGGAGCATGAACAAGGACTCATATCTTTATTCGCCCATAACGTCCGTCCTTTAGGATCGCCGACGTTTCAGGATATGGACCCTCGGGATCTTGCGAAGGCGCGGTGGTATGTGTTGCATAACTGTGAAGAAATAGAGTCGTACTTGGAGTAAGTCTTCGCACATAATTATTGTATATCTACAGACAGTTTTAATCTCAAAATTTCTTGCTTACAACGTACCAATTGTGTATAGCGAACACATCGAGGAGATGAAGTCCCAATACCCTACAAATTATGATCGAATGCATCAGGATTTGTTTCCAGAATGGTTTGCAAAACGTGTAAGCTTAATTTACCTTCTATCTCACCACACTTACAATATTGTTGTATTGCACAATATTTACACGTAATTTTAAATGCCTAAACGTACATTTATATTCTATACGTGATGATAGATGAAGATGTTGCGCGCTAGCAACTCTGCGGATGCATCTGATGCACTCTACTCACTGGCGTGTGGCCCTGATAGACGTGTATCTAGATATACAGGTTGTATTGTAAACGGGATTCGGTTCCACACTGAGGAGCGTGAGAAATATAGGACCACACAAAATAGTGGTGTGGTTGTGAAGGGAACACATGAGGAGGTCGAAATTGATTTTTATGGCGTTTTGACGGATATTATTGAGCTGAGTTATTGTATGAGAAAGCGGGTGTACTTATTTAAATGCGATTGGTGGGACATTGGAAATAAAAAGTTGGGAATACAGACTGATAATTACTTCACGAGCGTAAATTTATCTCGGAAGTGGTTTAAAGATGACCCATTTATCATAGCCGGCCAAGCCGAACAAGTATTCTACCTCGCTGACACCAAGTTAGGCAGCTCTTGGCACGTGGTGCAGAAAATAAAGCCCAGGAACATATTTGACGTTCCCGAAGTAGACGTTGAAGATAATGATGAATGGAGTAATAGAACGTCGTCAGTTGAACAAGCATACCAAGAAGACATGCCATCTTGGGATAGAGGGAATGATCCAAATGTTGATATTGATGTGGTGCAATTGAATAGAGATAATGTGCCACCTGATCATGTTGATGCCTCAATCATAAATGACATTGTTAGAGATGATAGCGCTTTCATCGATGACAACGTTGCAGACGATGAAGAGGAAATTCTGATCAGCGATAGTGATGGTGAAAAAGAAAGAGTCCTAAGCGATAATGATTCAGACGACGATTATTAAATGTATACAAGATTTACATGTAATTTTTCAATTCGATTAATTTGATTATTACATGTATATATGTTTTACAAGTCATGATTTTTTTCCTGAATTGACTTGTTGATAATCTACATTTACAGTTAAGTCACTTTCTGATCATGTCCTCCACAAACTGGAGCGTAGCGGAAGCACGCAGCATACTTCATCAGCTGTTGCGGATGGACTTTCCGGCCCTATATTCTTCTGGTAGGGCCAGAGAGATACCCGGTCTGGTCGAGAAATGTAGGGAGGAAGACGATGACTCAGATGAAAGATTATACAATTTCAAAGAAATTCCGGACCTGATTGAGGAATATAATCGCGGAAAACTTCGTATGGAAGATGCGACATTATCACTTGCACATCTGAATGGAGTCCCGAGAGATCAGATTTCTCCTATTGTGACTGGCATGTTGGCTATAACAATGTCGAGTGCTTCACACAGCATCGAATATACATCTGCAGCGTACGATAACTTACGCAGGGAGTATTTCGGATAGTTGATCCGAAGTTGATTTGTATTACAATGAGATATATGTATTTAATATAGAATGACAATGTGTAATGGATTTTTCAACTTTTATATTCTGTTTACGGTTTTATTATATTCTGTTTACGGTTTTATTATATTCTGCTTGCATTATAGTGTAATGGTCTAATCATATTTTTATCATTTCTCTAAGCATAAGCACAAATTCACTCTGCAATGATGTTCATAAACTTGCATTGACATTGTTTAAATTTATAAGTTTGTATTTCAGATATATTCAGTCATGGCACCAGGTGGGAGATCAGGTCGTTCGCGCACTGGATCTACCCCTTCCACCCGTGATGCGACGCAGACAGCATCGACGTCGCACGGTGCATCACAGTCATCTGATCCTTCGGTTCAGCATACACCGGGCACTGCATGTAAGTCTAGACATTTATTTAGTGATTTTTGTTTATATTGTTACTTACATATATCTTTTCACAGCAGCATCTTCTACCAGCCGACGAGGACGTGGACCCACGCGTGGGTTAGTTTTAGAGCGACTTACGCGTGAGGGTAGGGTGGCAGTAGAGTTCCCACAGGACTGCCTTAGACCTGTTGGGGACAGTGCCAGATTGTTTACGTCTGAGGTCGGTGTCCTATGCCGATCTCTGATCCCCGCCACCACCCCCCGTTGGACTGACGTGACAGATGATGTGCGACAGCTCATCCGTCAGCGCCTTCAGGTAAAGTTTAGTAAATTGAAATTTTCTTTTGTGAAAGTTCATTTACGGTTAAGTCCTATTGTTAATAAGTTTATTCCCTTAATTTATTATTTATGAAACTGCAGGATAAATTTGAATTCGATTTGAATGTTCCCTACATTTCTCATGCCGTCGACGACATGATTAGGGAGCGGTTCAAGGAGTACCGCGGAGAGTTGCACCAGCGGTACAAGCGGTGCAGGACACACGATGAGGCCGTACAGTCCGCACCGCCACACGTTAGTACAGACGACTGGCGGATACTCTGCGAGAGATTTTCGTCGGAGGCTTTTCAGGTAATATTTACATATACGATATCTTACGGTAACAATTAAATTCGCAATTAATTTCACAATTAATAGAAATGTATTTTGTATAATGTGTTCAGAAGAGGAGCAGAATAAATTCTGCGAACAGGGAAAAGTTACAAGTGAACCACGTAGCTGGTTCAAAGTCATTTGTACGACATCGTTACGACATGGTAAGAAATTATTGATGATTATTAAGTTAATATATTATTTTGATTGGCATTTATTACAAGTCTTTTTTCCTTTCGATTGCGCAGCGGGATTCCGTCACCGGCCAGGAGCCTGGACCAGTAGACCTCTACAGAGGGACTCACTGTCGGCAGGCGACGGGATCTTGGGTTCATCCTAGAGCCAGTGAGCATTGGGTAAAAATCTTTACTTTGTTAAATTTAATTGCGCATTGATTGATAATAATGTCATTCATGTCATTTTTTATGAAATTTCATATCTTTTCATTACAGGCGGCGATGGACACCATACGCAGTCAGCCCACTCCCGATGGTAGTCAGCGGAGTGAGCCAGAAATCCTGAGCGAGGTGCTTGGCACCCGTTCTGGATATGTGCGTGGGCTTGGCCATGGTGCTAAGCTCATGGCACAAACTAGAGCTGGCTCCAGCCGATCCGTAGCTGGTGAGAGCGCTCAACGCCGAGCTGACATCGCAGAGAGAGAGGTTCAGCAGCTACGGGTCGTCGTCGATGGGATTCGGGAGCAGCTGGAGAGGCAGAGGGAGGAGGAGGAGAGGCGACGGGAGGAGCAGGAGAGGAGGATCGAGGAGTTGCGGCAGGAGCATGAGCGACGGATGCAGGAGATGTTTCAGGCTCTCGCTGCACGCCTTGGCGCCGATGCCCCGCCACCTCCCCCACCTCCGCCTTCATCTTCCTGATTATTTTTTTTAATATACGACTTTTAACTTGTATATATTTGTGTGTGGATGAATATTGTTTGTTTGTGGATGTGGAATGGATTATTTGTGTATGGATGATGTACTTTTTGTTTGTTTGTATGTTTGTGGATGTGAGTAAGATTCAAAATGTATAGGTTTTTTTACAGGTGTATATCAGGAATTTTCCTGAATGTTTGAAAACAAATAAAACCGAGACAGGAAAAACTTTTACCGACGAAATATTTCGTCGGTAAAAGAAAGGAAAAACTTTTTACCGACGAAATATTTCGTCGGTAAAAGCACCTAAGAACTTTTTACCGACGAAATATTTCGAAATATTTCGTCGGTAAAAAGTTTTTCCTTTCTTTTACCGACGAAATATTTCATCGGTAAAAGTTTTAACGTGTTTTTACCTACGCATTATTTCGTCGGTAAAAGTTTTTTCACCGACGTATCATTTTCAATCCCGACAAAATTCATATGTTTGGCCGACGAATAATTTCGTCGGTAATGGTTCAATTATTACCTACGAAAAAATTATTTCGTCGGTAAAAACCTTTACCGACGGCCTTTCTGCGACGATGTTAGCCGCGAAAAATTTCGTCGGGAAAAACATTTCCCGACGAAATTTTACTGATTACCTACGAAATCATTCGTCGGTAAAAATGGAATTTTTTGTAGTGAAGTCTTGATCCAGCCACTCGAAGCCAACCCTTGCGACACCTCCGTCCATCCAGCTACTCTTTTCCAGCATCATCTCATTTGCATCTAGCGTAAGTGCAACATTTACTTTTCTTCCAACCCCCCTGCTTCACTGCAAGCACCTTGATTATTCAAGCACACTGCATATGTCTTAAATTAAGCACCTGTCAGTTCGAGCGTATGCTCTGGGCTTGCCCGTTGTTGGAACCTGCCCATTAGAAACTCTTACTATTCAGACCTCCATTCATGCTTCACTATAAAGCACCTTGATTATCCAAGTACACTACATACGTCTTATATTAACCACCTGTCAGTTCGAGCGTACGCTCTGGGCTTGCCTGTTGTTGGAACCTGCCCATCAGAAACTCTTAGTGTTCAGACCCGCATTCATGCATCATATCATCTATGAGAATGTACGAGGCTTAAAACAGACTTTTAAGTATTAGTTCGATTATGTGAAGTAGAGACCGTACTTCGGTACGGGCAGTGTGTGGGGTGCTTAACCTCTTTCCACCCTGTAACCGTGATCCCTTACCTCGAATCTCTGGCCGCAGATCAAAAGGAGTCATTTTAGAGGAAGGAATCTTCGGTTCCCCTTCTCTAACGTTTCTACAGGGTCTAGCCGACTGTAGATTCGAAGTAACTGGCTAGTGGCGACTCTGGTCTTATATAAACTCATTTAAACACATCCAGCTTAACACGACAACCAAACAAAGCCCTCGAGAACGAGGCAAGCCATTGGCACAAACGGCGATTTCGCACTCACGCATCATCCTCTCCTTCTTTTTCCGAAAGGGGAAGGGACGAGAACGACGTCGTGTGGGAGCGTGGAAACGGCGAGGGTCCGCAGACTCAACTGACTTAAACAATCACGAAATTGACAATACGATGCACTAATTAGTGCACTAATAGTTTTGGATTGAGCTAATATTTGTCTTTATCCTTCATCCAAGTCTGTATGACCTTATGAACAGGTTGGATGGCAAATAAACATCATTGTGGGCCCTAGGAATGTTTCAACGGTGATAATCGCATTGTCCCTACTTCTTACTGTGGTGTGGCCACTTGAGTTTTGGATCTACGACATTTTTTTGCCCATGCCCTAAAATGAATTTCAAAATGGATGGACAATTAATGTGGATATAACACATAGATCATGGTGGAGCCCATAAAACCTGGTGATGTCAACACACCATGGAGGTTGGTGGTGCGCACAGCGCAATCCACTTCTTTCTCCTTCACTTTTCTTCTTAACAATTATCTGTTTGATATAGGATCTCATATGAGTTTTCTCTGGGAAATCAAACTCATCATTGTTTTTAAAGTCCATCATTTTTTTTTCCGCGCGAAAATCATTAGAACTTTTGTCTTCTCTTTTCTCAAAGAATCTTCAATGCCAAACACACTTGAGAACTTCAGTACTTGTAGTAGTTATTGATGTTATGTACATATGTGGACATAAATCATCACTTTGACCACTATAACATAATTAACACCTCAAAGTCCATGCGATATATCGAATGAGCTTTCTTTTTTTTTTTCTTTTTTTTTTTATAAATTAACTTACTTTATCTCTTAATTAAAGAGAAGAAATAATGGTCACTGGTAGGAAAAGTAATTAACACTTGAAATTCCATTTTGATATATCACGTGAGCTTTCTATTTTAAGGAACTATTTATGACCACTTTGTTGAAGAAATTCACGTGCTCTTAATATGTGCCGGAAAAAGGTTTGTCGATAGAATCAACAGACCCCTCAATCTTATTGAGAAAATCTCTAAAATCTTGATTTACTCGCTAGACAGTTTTTGGTGCATGTTTGATACCATCAAAGGAGTTTTCGGTTCGATAAGAATAGGCCTCAATGGCTATGTCATGTACCTTAAAAGTCTTATTAATAGATTTACGCGATTTTGAATAAGAGCGGGTTTTGTTTCCTAATTTGGGTGTAACTCTATATAGGGTTTGTAAATAGTGATTAGGGTGAGAGTTGAATAGAAAACATGTTTTCAAGAGAGTTTCGAAAGGGACTAGGATATCAACTCTAGGGTTTTACATGTAAAATGATCTCATCTTTTGTAATTTCATTTTCATAGAGGAATATTCATTATTACTTTGTGACGTGGTTTTTTCCTATAAGGGTTTTTCTATGTAAATTGTTGTATTATCTGTGGTTGTTTTGCTTGTGTTTCTCTTTCGTTTGTTTGATTCTACTCGGTGTTTGCTTCTGCGACTCTCAACACACTTTGAATTGAAATGTAATTAATACATAAAACTCGATCCATTGTGATATCTCACGTGAGCTTTCCTTTTTAAGGAACTAAACATGATCACTTTAAATGAAAATATAATTAATACAAAAAACTTCATTGTGATATTGTGATATATCATGTGAGATTTTTTTATATTATAAATTAACTTATTTAATCTGTTAATAAAGAGTAATCATAGCCACTATGAACGAAAACATAATTAACACCTAAAACTCCGATGTAACATCTCACTTACAGGTTTCTTATTTTATAAATCAACTTATTTCTAACTCTTAATTAAAGAGAACTGATTTTATATGACATTCTATGAGGAATGCAACAGATGATCTATGTGAATCACTCATTCCAAGGGTTTTTTTTGTGTGAATATACTTGTAAACGCATCACTGACTCTCCACCTACATATAACTTGATAGTCAGCTAGCCAGTTCTATTTTGGTTGACTTGGTTTAATTTCATCCGTCCACAAATCAACTAAACATAAACCTATCATAATGTAATTTTTAGTTTACCTGTAATCCAAATTGGATTTGGACAATTTACTGTAATCTACTGTATGCAATGAGTGTAATTTCATAGTGCCTCATTGTTATAATTACTTTACCATTCCATCATATGTTTCGGCAAGGCATGCATTTGATGTTATGGAAGATTGTCACTGTTGATGCTTATACACTCTCAGAAATTGTAAATTTACCATGTATAACTAAATAAAAACCATGTAAACTACTAGACCAATCAATGGCCTTTGTCATTTCCTCAAAATCACATTGGTTCTAGCTATCCTAAAAGCTTATTAAAGGCATCTATTTGTTGAATTCGGATTGTTTCATATAAACCACCAATTGAATGCGTCAATTATTCATTTAAAAAATACAATAAGTGCAGAATGTTTGATTTCTGGTCCATATCAAATACATCTCAACATTAGATGGTTTAATATTTTTACTGTTATGTCATGTACCTTTGTATCAAATGGTTCACCAAAACTTTTTGGATAAAATTCCTTATTACTTATGCATCATTTGCAAAATGTAATGACTCCTTAAAGGCACACTTGGCATAGTTGTATGGCAATCTAGACCATGAAAACCAATGACCCAACTGTGGTTGTAATATAAGTGAAAAAATGCATTGTGAAGATAATATTAATGGTTTTATTTTGCCCTTCAAAGTTGGACCTCTTGCTATTTTACTTTTAACCCTGCATTTAATAGGTATTAGTTGGATGAATGGGATTACTTACTGTTCGAATCAAGTGACTCAAATCTATGCTGGACAGGGTCATTGGGCGATTGAGTGGATGGTCAGGTGACCGACCATGATAGATTTGGCACAGTAAACTCTTTGAACGTTTTTGCGTGGTTTCGAACGACCGAAGGTGGTTTGGCCGCCCGACCAAGCGACCGACCATATGTCGGTTTGCACTAGGTTTGAGCAGTTTTGTTTTTAATTTCAGTTCTTTCCTATTTAAAGGAGTGTAATGCGGGATTAGGGTAATTGCCAAAGGGGCCGTGTATCCTAGAAGGATTGAGAGAGTTTGAGGGTGAGAGAAAAAGCTAGGGATAGTTTAAGTTTCTCTTGTGGGGTTTGGATCTTGGTAAGTCATTCTTTTGTAATCTCTTGTAACTTTTGATTTCACAGTGATCACTTTGTGCTGTGGTTTTTTACCTGCAAGGGGTTTTTCCACATTAAAATTAGATTGTCTCCTGCATGTTGGTTTCCTTGATCGTTGTCATTATGTGATTGCCCTCGTTTGATTCTCGCTTCTGCTACTGGGATTCCCAACAAGTGGTATTAGAGCGAACATTGGGAGGCAGACTGAATCTGAGACGAAGTTCAGTGGCGTCTAGCATGAGATTTGACATATAGAGGTATTCTATGAAGAAAAAATCATGGAAAATGACCTGAGACTATTATAGAAGAAGAGTTGAAGAAGATGGATCAGTAAGCCAATATCTCAATCCGGTTCATTGGCTTCAATAGAGTTTTGTAAAGTGACAAAGGGGGCACTCATGATGAAGGCATGGAGGTGCGACCATCTTTATAAGTTGATCGGAAGCACTTCTCATGGTGGAGTTACGGCGATCGTAGCGAAATCCACAGTTACTCATATGTGGTGAGTGCGCAAGAGCCATAAGAGCGAGCATGGTGTGTAGATGCGGGAGTAGAGTTGGTAAAGGCACGAGAAGCGGTGGAGCTACGATGGAGACAAAGTAAATATGAAAGATGGATAATTGAGTATGGAGAGGAGCCACATGAGGATTAGAGTCACGGTGGAGATTGTTGGAATCAGGTTACCCAAATCTATGTCGAACGGGGCCATTGGGTGATCGAGCAGATGGTCGGGCGACTGACCATGACGGATTTGGTACATTGAACTTTTTGGATATTTTTCCATGGTTTTTGGTGACTGAACCTACGGGCGTCGGGTGATCGAAGGTGGTTCAAGCGCCCGACTAAGTGATTGACCGTATGTCGATTTGCGTAGTTTTATTTCTAATTCTGGTTATTTTCTATTTAAAGGGGTGTAATGCAAGATTAGATTATTTTCCAAAGGAGCTGGGTATCTTGAGGGATTGAGAGTCCTAGTGTGAGAGAAAAAGCTTGGGATAGCTTCGGTTTCTCTTGTGGGGCTTGGATCCGGCTAAGTTTTCTTCATTCTCTTGTAATTTTTAATTCATAGTGATCGCTTTGTGCAGTGATTTTTTTCTACAGGGGTTTTTCCATGTAAAATTTAAATTACCTTTTTGTATGTGTTAATTTGCTTGATTGTTGCCATTGTGATTGCCTTCTTTTGATTCTCACTTCTGCAGGGTTTCCCAACACTTACTACCTATGTGACTTTACAGATATGCTTTTTTTTCTTTCAAAAAAGGGGGAGCGTACACCACCTAAAATTTTATTGCTGTGGAGGAAAACTTTAACACCCAAGAGTGGAGACCCTTATCAACTAGCCTAATCATACCAAAACAACAAAACCAAGCATGCATACAAGACCATAAAAACCTCATTCAACCCAAAAAATGAATATATATATATATATATATATATATATATATATATATATATATATATATATATATATATATATATATATATATATATATATATATATATTCCCTATACTTTTCTTTTGTCATATAGTATCCTGCTGACTAGCTCATCATTCACTCATGTATAGTTTTGTTGCCTGTTTTTTTAGCCAATTACTCTCAATTTGAAAAGAAAAGTATCATCATTATCATTTTACCACTATCAAACCAAGTACATGAATTGTTGGTCAAATACATATATTAAAGAAATAAGTAAAGAAATTTGTAACCACTACACTTTTTATAGAATTATCGAAAAAATATGGAATTCAAACAAAAACGTCATTAGTGATGAATTGACATTAAAATAATGTAATAATGCATATGATTTTATCATTGATAAGCCAAACATAGGAATTGACTGTAAATTGCAAAAGTTCTCTCAAGCGATAAAAAAGTAATTTGTGATCATTATATATTTTTTTACATTATTGTGATAGTGATAAAAGTGACTGTATATCATGGTTTGTATTACTTATAAGTTATAATATTGATCCGATGTTAAGTAAATGGGTGCAGCAAAAACAAATTTCTGAGCTCGCCACCTATAACTTTTTTAGATCCCCACAAACGCTTTACTACATTCTAGTGGGCACCAAAAAATTAACAAAAACACACACACACACACACACACTAGGCTTTACCAAGGGTGCACTAAAACCTTGCGTATTGGAAATTTTTAACATTTGAATGGTGATCTACTAGGACCTTTCAACATCAAAGATTTGGCTATCCATTGTGGGGCCCATTAAATCAATCACAGGGATCAGTGAACCGTGGACTATAGTTGTATGGAATTAGAACGCCTGGACACCATTCCAAACCTATTTGGTAGAAAGGAAATAAAGGAAAACAAAATACAAGTGTAATTATTTTTAAGAATGATTTCCGTAGCACTATTCAAGCATAGATTTATGTGGAAATCTCATACTCTATTCATACAGCTTATCTCTGTCTTTATACATGAGAATTTGCCTACAAAAAAGAGTAACGATTGACGGACAGAATCCCCATTGTAAGTGGTTCATTTTCCTTTATTTTCCTTCCTATCAAAGTTAAAAATTGAAGTTCAAAAAATAAATTTTCACTAGTGCTAAAAAAGGGATGTTCACGTCACTTTCATCCAAAACACATGCAATAATGAACGGCAATATCATCCAAAACACAACATGCCACAGTGGAGGGCATACATCCGCATAGGTTGAAAGTTTGAAAATTCAAATTTCCCTGGGGACCAAAAATGGGATTTTCATCTCACTGGCACTTCCCTAATTGTAGGCCATCCATTGTATGGCACATGGTCCATCCACGAGGATGATTTAAATCGATAGTCAATATCATCCTCGTGGTACATGCCATGATGGAGGGAGCACTGATCAAACTAATTCTAGGTGTGAAAGCCCTGAAAGATTTCTTACCGCCATGCGGCATTTTGATTGATATGAACATTTTTTAATGCTCCCATTGGTGGTGGTTGAGATGGGACAAAAAATAGTCCCCATTCAACTAAAAAGGGTCTTATTATAGATCTTGTGCTTTTTCTGACATAACGCCATGGTAGGACCATGCCAAGGACAACTAGTCCGGATTTCCAAACCATGGGATGGGACTCAGATTACCTGGTGTGGAATACAACACCCACCCAGGCAGGTAATGTGTTGACATGGCAAAAAGTTATGGGCCAACTATGATGTATATGTTATATCACATTGTTGATCCATTTTGCCAAATCATTTTACGGGGTGAGCCCAAAAATGAGGTAGATCCATATATTAGGTGGAGCACAACACATAGAGTAGTGGAGATAACCACTCGCACCGTTGAAACCTTTATAGGGCCCACCATGATGTTTATTTGCCATAGAAGTTGCTCATAACTTCACACAGACCTTCATGAAGGGACTAATGTCGGTCGACCAACCGACCAATGTCGTCGTCCGTAATTCAGCGAAAGATACAAGTTTGGTCTCTGGATGACTTGGATACTTACGGTCGACTGACCAAGTGCCCGAACTAACGGGTTGGTCGCCCAATGGCGACAAATGAACAATGCGGACTTGTGTGAACTTGCGTATTTTCTTGTGATTTAGTTTCCTTATTTGATTAGGACCTCTTTAATGCGTATCCAGGGTTTGTTTAGGTTATATAAGCTCGTTTATGCTCATTGTAGTGAATTCAACTCTCTTATTATTTTCAATCAAAGTTGACTTTTATCATTCTTCATCTCGTGGATTCGAGATTTTCCTCGTGGATTCGAAGAAGCCCGTGTGGATTTAAGAGAGACTTGTAGATTCACGGTAGTCATCTTTGAGAAAGACAATGATCGACCTCATCATGTCCTTACCTACGTCAAAATCTATTAGGTTGTTAACTTTCAATTTGAAAAGAAAACCATTGATCTCCAGTACCAATCGAATTAGACCATTCAACTTCAACAACACCCAAATTGAAGGGGGTGGTATTTGTAGAGGTTGTAGAGGCGAGTTTCTCTTTACTTTCTCATATGGATATGGGGAGGGATCCAGTACAAGAGTGGGGGTTAGGGGGCTGGTAGAAGGGCTCTCCTTTATTTTCAAACGCAGCTTTACTAATAATGTGATGGAAAGTGGCTCAAAGATAATTGTGAATATTCCTAACAAGGACTCTCCTTCAAGATGGTGTTTGTGGTACAGGTAGACTAAGGTGGATTCACTCAAGAAGGAAGCCTAGGTTAGAGTAGTCCATACTTCGCAGGAAGCAAACGTGGTAGTGAATGGTTTGACTTGCTTGGGTAGCAAGATCTAGGGAATCAGCTCTTTCTTTTGCCTGCGGATCTTCCTCAAGTTATCAAGGGGAATGTTTTTCTTAATGGTGTGGGGGCTAGGCATCCTTAGAGAGAGCAATGGCCCAATGTAGTTACGTTGAGTGAATGCTCACCTGCGCTCCAATTCTCCCAAGAACTTGTGAGCACTTTTTTAAGAATCATCACACGTGACATGAGCCCAAAATCTGACCCGTCCATGTGATGCAGCACCCCAAAAAACCCTAGAGGCCCAACTTTTAACCTAGCACAGAACTTTGATTGGCAATAGTAAAAGGAAACAATTTGCTTCCTTGATTTGCTAATGTCTCTCTCTACTATGGCGCACAAGAGTTTTGAATTAATTTGAAATTTGGGCCATGGGGTTTTTTTGGGATGCTGGATCATGTGGACGGCTTAGATTTTGGGCTCACATCACGTGTGATGAGTATGAAAAAAGTGCTCATGAGTTCTTATGGGAACTAGTGCGCAAGTGAGCATCTCTCTCTCTCTCTCTCTCTCTCTCTCTCAAAATATATATATATATATATATATATATATATATATATATATATATATATATATATATATATATATATATATAAAGGTACTATGCCCTCCCTGAGGTCGAGCTATGTGGGCCTCATTGTGATGTGTGATGGGCATCCACACCATCAGTCAGAAGCACATTTCTGTGGTGGGCCATAAGCCTAAAACTCAGGCCAATTGATGACTTGGGTGGACCATACCAGTTAAGAGTGAATATCCAAACCTTTAGGATCGTTTATAGGATTGACTAAGATGTGGTTGAGAAATCTAGACCATCCATTGTGTGTATCCCACTTAAACAAGAGGTCACACCTAGTTTCAACCGTTTCCAAAACTCAAATGGGCCCTAACAAGTGATT
>PVNU02002504.1:0-55589 GCA_003013855.2 Liriodendron chinense | reverse complement strand
TTAAGCTTCCCGGGGCTGAGACAAGGAGACCCCTTGTCCCCTTACTTCTTCATGGTTGTTGGAGAGGCTCTAAGCAGGATGCTAAGCAAGGGGGAGGCAAATGGGTTATTCACTGGCTTCAAAGTCGCTAAGGATGGTCCACAGATTAGCCATCTCCAGTACGCAGATGACACATTACTATTTTGCGAAGCGAATAAGAAGGCACTGGATAACCTTCGAAAGTTGTCAGTCTGTTTCGAAGCTGTTTCAGGTCTAAAGATAAACTTAGCAAAATCAAAGCTCCTGGGAATTAATGTTACGAAAAACAATCTTCTCAAGCTAGCTAGTATGTTTGGTTGCAAAGCTGGAGTGTTCCCCACTACATACTTGGGGCTTCCATTGTGCATTGGAAAACCTTCTAAGCATATGTGGGACAGGGTTATTGAGAGAATTGAGAGAAAGTTGTCATTGTGGAAGAGTCGTTATCTATCCTTGGGGGGGACGTCTCACGCTTATTAAAGCGGTTTTGGCGAATATGTCGTTTTGTTTCTTCTCCCTTTTAAATGCCCTAAATCAGTGGTGTTCAGGATTGAGTTTCATCTGCTTAGATGGGAAGAGGTTTGCAAACCGTATAAGGAGGGAGGTGTAGGCATCAAACAGTTGGGGGTTATGAACGAGGCCTTACTAGGCAAATGGGTTTGTAGGTTCGGGAAAGAGAAAGGCAGGTTGTGGAGGGAGATGATGGCTCTCAAGTATGTGTGTAATGAGGGGGAATGGTTCACGAAACATTCCTCCCTTTATAGAGCTTCGACCATTTAGAAAGCAGTCGCAACTACGAAAACTAATGCTAAATGGGGGATGGCTTTTAAGGTGGCTAATGGTCAACAAGTGAGATTCTGGGTTGATGTGCGGTGCGGAGATTACTCCCTTGAAGATCAATTCCCCAGTATTACTCGTATCGCTTCCGATCATTTCATTAGGGTGGCAGATTGATTTTCCATAAATGAAGGCTCGATGATTTGGACACCCCCATGTCGTAGAAATTTATCATGAGGAGAGGGATTATATGAAGCTTCTGAATACTCCTGCTTTAGTCTCCTTGACAGATGGTGAGGAGGACATGTTGATCTGGAACAAGAGCTCCAAGGGTGACTTCTCTGTTAAGTCGCTAGTGGCCTTGCTTGGGAATTACAATCATAGTGTCATGGCACCCTCATACCACCAATGGTCCTACAGGGCTCCCCTGCGAGTTTTAGCTTTTGTTTGGCTGGTTGCTAGGAAACGCATCCTTACTATCGATAACTTGCAAAGGAGAGCCATGATGAAGGATAGGGAGTCTATAGATCATCTTTTTATTCATTGCCCCTTTGCTAATGTGGTGTGGTCTCACTTCCTATTATTGTTTAGCATAGACTGGGTAATGCCGAAGAGTGTTGAGGAGTTGTGTATGGCCTGGCATGGACGCAGAGTCGGGAATTCGGGTAAGTCAAAGTGGAGGCTTAGTCTTATGGCGGTGCTGTGGACAATATGGGGAGCTAGAAACCAGCGATGCTTTGAGAATCGTGACGTTGAGCCTAAGGATGTTATTTCTAGGGCTAATATGTTGGTCGATAATTGGGTGTTGATTGTTAAGCCAGCTTAGGAGGTTCTGTGGCCTTGTGCGCTTTTCTTTTTCTTTTGTTTTCTTTCCTCACCTTCGTGAGTTTTTAATAAAATTCATCATCTTTCAACAAAATTATTATTAATAGTATTGGTGTATTACATACCCCGTGACTCTCGTACATTTCATTTCAACATACATAGGTTAAAGACTTTTGTGTCCTATTATATAATTTATATACCTAACAATTTGATATCATTTTTCCCAATAGATCTTAAGAAAAAATTGAAATTAGATTCAGGTGATTAGTGTTGTCAATTTGGTGTTGATTTGGCGGATCATTTGATGTCCCAAATCAGCCTCAAATTCATGCAATCTATTGGTCGTTTGGTACTTATCCTGCTAATGAATTGGTGGACATTTATTAGACAATAAAGAATGAAAAAAATATCAGATGGCCTTATTTCAAAAACATGTGCCTACAAGTGAACAGTGAAAATCGTTCAAATAATTTAATTTTTGGATTGTGACTTAGCAACAACAGTCCATAATTTAATTAATTAATTTTGAGTTAATATGTGCCTTATCTACAATTTTTAATATGCAAGAAAACAATGCATGTGTGTGTGCACTAAGCGGTGTACGCCGTAGAGTATTAAAAAAGAGTAAGTGTGTGGTTGTGAAACAACCACGCCATCCATTCCTTTAAGCAGCTCAAAGCTGTGGACCTCTCTTTAACCGAATGAGAGCCTCGACAAGATAATCTAGGCTAGTTTTTGTTTCAAGATGGGTCAGTCATCTCCATCTACTGATGGAACAAGTGGTCTTTTTTATGGGAGGATGTATGGTACAAGATTTAGGAGCTCCCGCATTGGGGTCCTATATCGGCGAGGTGATTGCCAATGATTCCATTACGAAGGGATGTAAGGAGCTTTGGACAACTAGTGTTTGTGTCAAGAAGAAGAAGAAGATGCAAGCCCCAAAAAGGATCTCTATAGTGATGGGAGAGGAGAAAGTGTTGGTGCAAGTGGTGAGGGAAGAGAGGAGGAGAGCAACTACAGGCAGAGGTAGGTAGGCAAGTTGAGGATGCCCTAAAAGAGGTGGTCACAAGCAGAGAAGTGATGGTAGAGGATGAAAGAGCACAACTTTGATGCTCCTATGTTCCACCTAAAGGCGCATTGGTTATGTGTTGATCGGAGAAGAAGGCGCAAGGGGTAACTGGCGGTGTGTCTAAAGGCTCGCCGCCACTCTATCAGCCTCCCAAATGGGCTAAGAGAGGAGAGATGGCTCTCCAAGTGTCCAACGCTCTGAAAGTCGAAGTGACTATTGAGCCTTGAATTGTGCATATTTATCCCAAATTCCACATTAATTTTACAAGGATTCTATTGTTAAAATAAACTAATTATGTGTGTTTCCATGTTTGAAAGTAACTAAGAGAGAATTGAAGAAATCAAGCTAACTAGGATAAATTAGATTGCTTAGGAGAATAAGCCTTAACAAGCAAAGAAGCTGAAGAATCAAGTTACCAAAGACCGGAAGCAAAAAGTTCAAAGTGCAGAAAAATAGTGAAAATCGATAGGTCGAACAGGATTTTGACATGTCGACGGAAGATTTCGACATGTCGATAACACAAGTCAACGGGTCAGAAATTGACGGAATTAATTGAAAGGAGGCTGAAATTTTCTGGACTTAAATTGCCCATTTCAACTTGTCAACAGGTATGGTCGACACGATGCACAGATTCTCAAAAGTTCTTTGTTATCGGTTATTTCAAGATTGCAACTGGTCGATGCTCAACATGTCGACAGGCATTGGTAGTGCGTAAAATCTTACGCAATTGTGAGGCGGTGCTCAATTTTTCCTATATAAGGAGGCGCCTTCCACACAACTTGGGCATCCAGAGAGAGAGAGAGAGAGAGAGAGAGAGAGAGAGGTTCAAAAGTGGAGAAGCTTTGGCTTCATTTTCTTATAGTTTTTCTTCTTTTCGGTTTTCCTTAGCTATGTCTAGCTAATCTCTTAGCTAAAGCTAAGAGGTGAACCTTCTAGTTTGTTTATGATGTTTTAGTTCTTTGAATTGAAGTTATGGTTTGAATGATAAACAATTGATTGATTAGTTTGAATAAACTTGATAGTTTTAGATAATTCTGAGATCTCCTGTGATTAAGGTTACATAGGATGCTTTCGAGTTTTTAAGATTGATCTAAGTGGTTCTATAGGTTTTGATTGATAGAAACCCTAAATTCATTGTGATTTCCAAATACGGTGTATTCTTTGAGTTCTCTATAAGTTGAAATTTCAGATTTTGAATTAAAACTAATCAATTGAAGTTCATATCTGTTTTGGATTGTTTAATTCTGATTTCACTACTCTATCATCCAGCTGGATAGGACAAGAATTCAATTCGAGTTGTGTTATTTGATTGAATCGAGTGAATTAGAGATTGTGAAAAAAGTTTATCCTTGGAAATCCTAATGTTTATTTTTATTAATTTTCCCTTTACAATTGAATCTATCCATCATTAATTCAGTTTTAGTTTAGCCTAGATAGTTTAGTTTTAGACCCTAGATAATCTTTTGAGTGTTTGAACCAAATATCCTTCCCCGTAGATCGACCTCGGTCTCACTGACTTATTATTACATCGCGCTCTTATACTTGGGGCTGGAGAACATTGACCTCTAGGAGGAGAGGGTGGCAGATGTTATGCTAGCTAGCAGGCTTAGAGTAGGGTACTTATTCAATAGATCCTCCCATAATGATCGGAAAAGGCTCAGTCTATAGGGTCTATAGAGTGGCAATTTGGAGGCTGGTGCTGAAGTGGTGGGATCAAGCCAGACACAAGTCCAACTTGGAGAGTAGGAGAGCGAGACGTGAGCCACATGTGTGATGGGAATCGTAGTAGTGGGGGTAGGTGACATACCTAACCAAGAGATGCAACCACGTGTCTTAAAGGAAGAGGCTTCTAATGCTCTCACACGTGTCCCCTCTTCCACAGGCGTGGAGAGTTTAAATCAAGGCCCACGAGCAGTACTTTCATCTTGTGTGGATGAGATCTGCCGAGGGGCGCATGTGCCCAACTACTTGAATTGTTGTGCGTGCGAGGCCCCTCTTTTATTCGTGATGCTATCATGTTCCTTCTTCTCATTTAAGGCAATAGGGGCAGAAGAAGAGGTATGGGGGGGCCTAGGGGAGATCAGCTGCAGAGCATGGTGACTGAGGGGAGCAGAATGGTGGTTAAAAGGGGAACAGAGCAGGCTACAATGACGGAGCATCCTCTCTTCCTCTTTCTCAGGAGGCTATCAGAAACTCGGGAAGGTGTCAAGGGGGAATGACAATAATAAAGTTCAGTATGAAGCTAATTCGGCAGAAAAGGCCTTGGTCCTGGTCATCCAAGATGGGGAGAAATATTTTCAGGGGAAGCGGTGAGAAACTCTACCCTTAAGAAGGAGATAGTTAACAAAGGGTTGATGACAGAGGCTTTGGATGTTATGCCGATTCAGGCAACCTTTGACACGTGAAGAGAATGGGGAAGGTGGAGGGAGTACCGAACTTGGGAACTGTACATCAATTAGGAAGGTAAGGGACCACATGATTATGGTCTGTGGCATGAGGTGGATAAAGGAGGCAATTGGACATGTCAGAAAGTTAGTGTGTCCTTCGATGATTGCAAGGAGGATTTATTTGCATTCTTCCCGTTTGTGGAAGAGAGGCCCAATAATCTCAAGCTACTAGACAGAGAAAGGTGTGAAGATCTCCAAAAGGGCGTAGAGATTCGACAAGGCTAGAGCCTTCTATAAATTGAGAAACAGAAGCAGTTGCCAAAAGCGAGAAATGAGGGAAGGAGGCAAGAATGGTGCATCAATGCAAGTAAGCAGCTAGAACATCTAAGGTCTGGGATGTAGTCTGAATAGCTATCAAATTAAGGTATTTTGCAAAAGGTACAAGGCTCATCTAATCAACTTTCAAGATACCAAGCTCTAGTCGATCCATGGTTCTACTGTTAACTCCTTTGTGTGTGTGTGTGTGTGTGGGTGGGTGGGTGGGTGGGTTGGTGTGGAGGGGTAGTTATAAGGATTTGGTAGCTCTTAACATTGTGGTAGCAACGAGTGGTAGCGTCATCTGGGACACATAGGTGTGGGTAAAGGAGGAATGGTGGAGAGGTCAATTTTCAGTCTTCATGCTCCTAAGAACAACTTCGAATTTTAAGTGGGTATTCACATCTATTTATGGTTTGAATCAAACCGTCAGCGAGCACTCTTTTGCACGGAATTAGACTCGATTAGGAGAGGGTGGCAAGCTCCTTGATGCGTGGGAAAGATTTCCATGTGTTAAGATTCATATATGAGAAGTTGAACTAGAACCGTATGACACATAGTACGAGGGACTTCTCATATTAGGTTGGTAGAAATTATCTCGTGGACATTCTAATAGAAGATGTTAAGTTCACCTGGACAAACGGGTAAGACAGGGTGGCAAAATCCAAGTTAGACAGGTAGATTAGATGGAGAAGTTCCCTCTTGTTCGCAAAGGGAACTCCCAAGGTCGTTGTCCGACCATCATCGGATTGTCATGGGAGTGGAGAGAACGATTGAGGTCCAAGGCCATTTTGGTTCAAGCTACTATGGCTAGAAGTGGAGGGATTTTCTTTGTCAGTGAAGCAGTGGTGGAATACCATCAAGGTGGAAGGTCGAGTAAGATTCAGGCTATTTGAAAAACTTGAAATTCTAGAAGGAATGATTAAGAGTTGGAGAAAAGAGCGTTGGGCAAGCGGGAGGAAGAGTTGGGAAATATTCTTCGAGACATTCAAATGCTTTATTTGTGGGGTGTAAAGGAGTTTTCAAAGGAGGAAGAGGATTTGAGGTTCAAGTTGTCGTTAGAATATGAAAATTGGCAAAAAGAAGAAGAAATTAAGTGGAGACAACAGTCCACAGCGCTGTGGCTCAAGAAGGGAGACGAGTACAAAATTCTTCCACAGCATTGCTAGTGCTCGGTCAAAGGTCTAATAGAATTTCCAGTGTCATGGTGGATGGGAGGAAAGTTGAAGAAAAATCTCAGGTGTGTAATGTTATAGGGTAGTTCTATAAGAATCTTCCAACTAGGGAGAGGTGAGTTTGACAAAGGCTCAATACTCTACCTTTTAATAACCTGTTTGAGGAGGAAGCTGAGTCTTTAGAAAAGCCAACCACCAAGGAGGTTAAAAAGGCAATCACCAAGGTCTAATAGAATTTCAAGTGTGACGATGGATGGGAGGAGAGTTGAAGAAAAACCTCCAATGTGTGATGTTATAGTGCAGTTCTATAAAAATCCTCCGACTAGGAAAAGGTGGGTTCAATCAAGGCTCGATAATTTACCTTTTAATAATTTGTCTGAGGAAGCCTGGTCTTTAGAAAAATTAATGGCTCAAGGAGGTCAAAAAGGTAGTAGAAGAATCGGGCAAGGACAAGGCTCCAAAGATGGACGGTTTTTACTTGGCTCTTTCAGGTTTTCTTGGAGGTCATGAAGGGAGATTGATGTAGAATGGGTCGCTGATTATTTCATGGCCCAGATGGACCAAAAGAAGACCGATCGGGGTCGAAAGTGATCCGGATCGTCAAGACCATAAACCGGTCGTGTCTCGCAATCCGGAATGAGTTTCAGGACATATAATATATCGTTTTGGGGTAGCTCAAGCTACTTTAGCCAACCAACCCCGCTACGCTGGGTTGCCCATGCCGGAATCGCGAGATTCGACCGTATCGACGGTCGTTAAACTAGTTTATTTGTTTATTTTCAGTTTTACTATTTATAGTAACTTCTAAGTCGATCATAACTTTGGATCTGCAGGGTTTTAGAGTTCGTGCCCAACATGGAAAGGGCCCGTTTGATAACTTTCTATTTTTGGCCGAAAACCAAGAGTTCTAGTAGGATTGAACGACTTATATAAATAGTACGTTTACTATTTATAGTAAGTTACGTTTTCTAGGAGTTTGAGTTTGAGTTGGAGTCTGATACTCTACCTAGGGTTTAGTTTCCTATTTATATGCATTGTAATTCCGTTTCTATTCATTCAATTATCAAAAAAATAATTATTCGAAATTAATTTCCTCTTTTTATCTTTTATTTCTTCTCGTGGATTCAAGAAACAATCGGTTAAGGAGACAGTGATCGACCTACCACGTCCTCCTGCATCATTGGTATAGAGAGAGGTTTCTTACTCAAGACGATGACCTCTAATGAAGAGTTGAATCCTCATCCTAAGGACGATGCTCCAAGGGACTATCTAACGGCGACAGCTTTCGAAGCAGCGCAACGGGAGAACTGGTTGATCCTGCAAGGTATACAGGCGACCCTCGACCAGATTGCAGCATCGCTAGCTCCGCTCCAAGCCCAAGGCGACCAACAACCACCAACAGTTGCTATACGGGACAATCTTGTAGTCTGTATAGCACCCCAGGTGGATAATCGTAGTGCTACACCAGATGAATCAAAACCAAGCGATGACGAGGTCAAAGACATCTTGGTACGAGGACCTGCGCTAGGGAATGAACGTGTGGAATGAGCAGAACGAGACTACCAGGGCAAAGCTGATCTTCCCAGCTTTAATGGCCTACTTCAAATAGAGGAATTCCTCGACTGGCTAGCAGAGGTCGAACGATACTTTAACTATATGGAAGTGCCGGACGACAAGAAGGTAAACTAATTGTGTATAAATTTAAATCTGATGCTTTAGCATGGTGGGAAAACCTACAGGTTTCTCGCACCCGTCAAAATAAGACACCCATCCGAACATGGCCTCAGATGAGAGAGCTTCTTAGAGCTCGATTTCTCCCTAACGATTATGAACAAATTTTGTTCTAACAATATCAAAATTGTCGTCAGGGAAATCGAACTGTAGCCGAATATCTTGAAGAATTCCAGTGATTGGCTACACAGAATAATTTATCGGAATCAAAGGCACAACAAGTATCACGATTCATTGGGGTGTTGCGATTTGCAATCCAGGATCGGGTCCAGATGCATCCAGTCTAGACGTTGAGTGAGGCCAACCAATTGGCCACCAGAGTAGAAACACAGTTGTCGCGGCCCCCTGCTCGACCTTATCCGGCAGCACGGAATTCCATCACCAGACCCACTCAAGATACAATGTTGGCCAAAGGAAAGGAACCTATAGGAGGGCGTCTTCAACCTCCTACGTTCATGAACCGGGACTAAGGAAGCGGTCCCTCAAGACCTCAATGTACAACTCCCACTACAACGGGTCCTAGCAGGATCCCCAACCCATATGGTCGGCCAAGGCCAAACCATTGTCTCCGCTGTGGCCAACCAGGTCACTGGTCGAACACTTGCCCTCAACGTCCTGCAACCCACTTAACTACGAATGAGGTGGCACGAAAGGTGAAGTAACGGAAGACAATCCTAAATTGGAACATGCTGAAAAGGGGAAAACAGAAGATGTAGGTTGGCTGACTGAAGATCGTAGGGAATCGCTAGTAGTGAGACAACTACTTTACGCTCCTAGGAAGGAAGTGCACCCACAACGACACAATATCTTCTGCACAAAGTGCACCGTGTAGGGCAAAATCTGTGATGTAATCATAGACAGTGGGAGTAGCGAAAATATTGTCTCGAAAGTTATGGTGGATAAGTTACATCTGCCTATGACGAAGCACCCTACCCCTTACTCGATCGGTTGGATTAAGAAGGTGAAGGAGACAAAGGTAACTCATCACTGCATTATCTCATTTTCCATTGGTAAAAGCTATAAGGACGAGGTCCTCTGTGATGTGGTTGACATGGAAGCCTGCCACATGTTACTCGGGCGGTCATGGCAATCGGATCGAGATGTGACACACGGCGAACGGGAAAACATATATATGTTCACCAAGGATGGTCGAAAAATTGTTTTGTCCCCTATGACACCAGAGAAACACCCTGAAGCTTCTAAAGTGGAGGGGAACTCTCTCTTTACCATTCACGAGTTTGTTAAAGAATCAAAGGAAACGAGCGAAATATATGCCGTTATGGTAAAAGGCGAGGAGTCAGGATCCTCTAATATTCCTTAACGCCTTAGACCGTTGCTAGACGAATTCCGAAGTACTTGGCCTAGAGATTTACCTGATGAGTTGCCTCCCATGGGAGACATACAACATCACATCGACCTTATCCAAGGGTCCAATTTGCCCAACCGACCGCACTATCTGATGAGTCCGAAAGAGTGTGAAATTCTATAGGGACAAGTGGAGGAATTAATCCGTAAGGGTCTCATTAAAGAGAGCATGAGCCCGTGTGTCATTCCGGCACTCCTTACCCCAAAGAAAGATGGAACTTGACGCATGTGTATCGATAACCGCGCGATCAATAAAATAACAGTTAAATATCGATTTCCAATACTGCGGTTGGATGATATGCTTGACATGCTCGAGGGCTCCAAGGTGTTTTCAAAACTGGACTTACAGAGTGGATACCATCAAATCCGTATTAGGCCAGGTGACGAGTGGAAAATGGCCTTCAAGACCAAGGGCTATATGAGTGGCTGGTTATGACCTTCGGTCTGACCAACGCACCAAGCATCTTCATGCGTTTAATGAACCAAGTGTTGGAGACGTTCATTGGCCGTTTCATTGTCGTTTACTTTAACGACATCCCAATATACGGTCATAATAAAATAGAGCACATGACCCACATTAGAAAAGTGTTACAAGTGTTGGCCAACAACAAACTATACTTAAATCTGAAAAAGTGTAGCTTCTAAACTGATCGATTATTGTTTCTGGGGTTCATTGTGTCGTCCATGGGTATCCGAGTGGACGAAGAGAAAGTTCGAGCAATTCGGGATTGGCCAACTCCGACGAACATTCATGAGGTACGAAGTTTCCATGGGTTGGCGACCTTCTATCGTCGGTTTGTGCGAAATTCAACAGTATCGTCGCGTCGATTACCGACTGTATGAAGAAGGGTCCGTTTCAATGAACCGAAGGGGCAGAGAAGAGTTTTGCAGAAATCAAACATCAGTTGTCCACTACCCCGGTCCTGGTACTCCCTAATTTCCATAAGTTATTTGAGGTAGAATGTGACGCATCTATTGTCGGCATTGGGGGAGTCCTTTCTCAGGAGGGCAGGCCAGTTGCCTTTTAGAATGAGAAACTCAGCGATGCACGACAGAAGTGGTCGACCTATGAGCTTGAATTATATGCAGTGGTTCAGACACTACGTCATTGACGCCATTATCTTATTCAAAGGGAATTTATATTGTACACTGATCATTAGGCCTTAAAATTTGTCAATACTCAGACTAATGTGAATCGTATGCATGCTAGATAAATTTCATTTTTATAGGAATTCACGTTTGTTCTGAAACACAAGTTAGGGCAGCAGAACAAGGTAGCAGATGCACTTAACCGACGTGCATCCCTTCTTATTACCGTGAGCAGTGAGGTGGTCGGATTCGACTATCTTAAGGAACTTTATGCTGACTACGAGGATTTTGCAGATGCATAGGAAAAGTACTAAGAGGGTCACCCGAGTGACATTCTAATTCAAGATAGTTTCCTCTTCAAAGGAAATCGACTTTGCATTTCGCAAAATTCGTTACGGGACAAAATTATTATTGAGCTACATGGCGGTGGCCTCGGCGGTCATCTACGACAAGATAAGACTCTAATGGTGGAAGAGCGGTATTACTGGCCGCAACTTGCTCGTGATGTTGGTAGAGCGGTATAACGATGTCATATTTGTTAGACCGCTAAGGGGCAATCTCAAAATACAGGTCTTTACACGCCATTACCCGTGCCAAATGCCCCTTGGGAGGATTTATCTATGGATTTTGTATTAGGCCTCCCACGAACACAACGCGGCATGGACTCAGTGTTCGTGGTGGTAGACCGATTCTCCAAGATGGCACACTTCATTTTGTGCAAGAAGACCTTTGATGCGGTACACGTTGCGAACCTTTTCTTTAGAGAGGTTGTGCGACTACATGGGATTCCTAAGACGATTACTTCAGACCGGGACACAAAGTTCGTTAGCCATTTTTTGCGAGCCTTGTGGAATCAGTTCGGTACGCGACTTCAATTCAACAGTGCTTATCATCCGCAAACAAATGGGCAAACTGAGGTTGTAAACCGCACATTGGGGAATCTCATCCGTTGCCTTTCAGGTGATAAATCGAAGCAGTGGGACATGGCCCTGGCTCAAGCAGAGTTTGCGTTCAACAACATGGTAAACCGATCGACAGGAAAGTCCCCGTTCCAAATTGTTTATGGGTGCGTGCCTCGTCATACACTCGATTTGGTTCCCCTGCACAAGCTTCCGGGCATGAGCATTACAGCTGAACATATGGTGGACCGAATCATGGACATACATACAGATGTGCGCAACAAATTACAGGCTTCGAATGAGAAATACAAAGAAGTGGCCGACAAGCATCGGCGTGCCAAAGTGATCGAAATAGGTGATCAAGTGATGGTCTATCTACGTAAAGAGCGATTTCCTACCGGGACCTACAACAAGTTGAAACATAAGAAGATTGGACCGGTACCGATCATTCGCAAGATCTATGACAATGCCTACGTTGTTGATCTTCCAGATGACATGGAGATTTCAAGGACTTTCAACATGACAGATCTGTATGAATATCATGAACCAAAGCTAAACGAGAACTCGGGGTCGAGTTCTTTTGAAGTGGAGGACACTGATGTAAAATGGGTCGCTGATTATTTCATGGCCCAAATGGACCAAAAGAAGACCGGTCGGGGTCGAAAGTGATCCGGATCGTCAGGACCGTAAACCGGCCATATCTCGCAATCCGGAATGAGTTTCGGGACATATAATATATCATTTTGGGGTAGCTCGAGCCACTTTAGCCAACCAACCTGCTACGCTGGGTTGCCCATGCTAGAATCGCGAGATTCGACCGTATTGACAGCCATTAGGCTAGTTTATTTGTTTATTTTCAGTTTTACTATTTATAATAAGATCTAATTCAATCATAACTTTGGACCTGTAGGGTTTTAGAGTTCGTGCCCAACATGGAAATGGCTTAGAATATTTAGTAGAACAACATGGTTGGGGCCGTTTGATAACTTTCTATTTTTGGCCGAAAACTAAGAGTTCTAGTAGGATTGAACGACTTCTATAAATAATAAGTTTATTATTTATAGTAAGTAGCGTTTTCTAGGAGTTTGAGTTTGAGTTGGAGCCTGATACTTTAGCAGGGTTTAGTTTCCTTTTTATATGCATTGTAATTCCGTTTCTATTCATTCAATTATCAAAAAAACAATTATTCGGAATTAATTTCCTCTTTTTATCTTTTATTTCTTCTCGTGGATTCGAGAAACAATCGGTTAAGGAGACGGTGATCGACCTACCACGTCATCCCTGCATCAGAGATCCGATGAGCTTTATCACTGATTTCTTCAAAAGGGGTCATCTATAATTGGAATTGGGTGCATCTTTCATAGCTATCATTCCCAAGAAAATAGGGTGCCAATAAGCCTTGTCGAGAGGCCATATAAAACATGGTGTGCGATAAAGGCTGTTATGTATAGTTAACAGTGGCAACCATTACACATTATGAGATCGCAATGGTTGTAATTGCCGTTATGGAAAAAATGACCTATAACCATCATTAACGCCTCGTTACACCCCCTGTAAAGGCTGTAATAACTCCGTCATTGTCTGTTATGGGGCAAATATAGGTTTTTAGAATATTTTTTTCAACGTTACGGAGCAAATACATGTTTTTTAGATTTCTTTTATTCGATAAAAAGAAGAGATCGTAACGGCCATTACGAGGGGCCGTAACAGTCATTACAACCCATATCATAAAGGTAACGGTGGTGGTCGTTATGGCCAGTGTTGCCTTTATAGAATACCTTAAAAATCTTAGCCAAAACTTTAGCATCCAGGTTCCGAGTGGTTCTAGAGAGGATTATTTCTAAAGTGCAAGGAGCTTTTGTGGCAAGTAGACAAATCTTGGATGGTGCTCTCATCGCTCACCAATGTATTAATTCACAACACAGAAAAGGTAGGAAGGGAGTCACTTGTAGACTAGATATTGAGAAAGCATATAACCATATAGATTGAGACTTACCTCAACTATACGTTAGGTTGTCTGGGTTGTGGGAAGAAATGGAGAAATTGGATTCAAGAGTGTGTTTGGTTGGTGAAATTTTCAATTCTTGTCAACAATTTTCTAAAAGGATTTTTTAAGGTGTCGAGAGGGCTTAAGTAGGGTGATCCTCTTTCTTTCTTCTTATTTGTGGTGGTTACGTAGGCTCTAAGTAAGAAGCTGGATAAAAGTTCATTAGTGGGTCTCATTAGCAGATTCAACTTTGAGAATGCAAAGTTTCACCAATTCGTCATGATACCATTTCTTTATGCCATGAATGTGGGCAAGGTAGATAATCTCAAGAAAAGTGTTAGGAGCTTTAAGGTGATGTTGATGCAGGGACATACGATGACCTAACCCTAGATGCATGTATATTCAGTTGGAAGATATTCAAATAATAAAATTACGAAACTAACTACTTTCAATCAAAGGAAACTAACAAATCTCAACATAGAGATGAGATCCGTATGTCCGGATCATGCCCCTTACCATAAAACTACGTAAAACCATAAAACAGGGATGATCTAGGGATGTGAGGATATCCCAGATCTAGCATAGAGCAGTCCACAGTCAAGTTTAGATCCGGTTCTTATGGCTAGACGTCCATCTTTTCGATCGTACCAAAGGGGGAGGGGGGATTCAGAAAAGGACAAAGGATGTCGAAAAACAATGAGTTGTCATAAAGCACGAATTATGAACAAAAAAGAATCTTACCTTTCCTCGCACCTTGAAGAAATAAAGAAGAGAAAACGAAAACTCCGAGGTGAAATCCTCAACACCCGAGGGTCAATCTTGAAACCCTAATCTCTCAAATAAAGATGAAGAAACACACGAATCTTCTATTCATTCAACGATTTTGAAATAAGGTTTCTCATAATATATATAAGCTATAAAAATAAAAAGTGCATTAAAGTGCCTGAAAATAAGAAAAAATAACATAAAATGCCTAAACTAAATAACGACACTAAAACGCCTACAAACAAGGAAATAAACAGAAAAATGCATAAATGTAAATCTGCTTCATGGTCCAGCAGTCATGATGCTTTTGCGCGTCTTGCAGCTCGCGTACTCGTAACGTGTCAGAAAATGGGCCCAATGGGCCCGGCGTCCTTCAACATCAGCTTGTCTACTCCAACACTCGATCTGCGACGTCGCCTCCTCTAGTACACTCTAAAGGATGCACCACTGATGTTCGCATCAATTCTCCCCAGGTGGGAAGAATTCGCCACTGGCGAAAGTGAACTCCTATACCTCTCAAGCATGTTTGGATCTATATGTTATAGTTCTGTCTCGGTAATTCAGGAGTTGTCTGCAATAGGCCTGTTTCTCCACTTGACTAGAAATTTCTGATAACCCCCTGAGCGAGTAGAAACCAACTCGGAGTCCAAAATTTTCTTTATCTTGTCTCTTCTCGGTGCAGATAGAAGAGATGGTAAGATGAGTATAGGGAAGTCAACCTATGGCCAGGGTCCATATATAGGGGAGTCCAGGGAAGAAACAGGAGAACCAGTGGATAGAGGTAATGGCTCGTGATAGGGAACTAGATCTTCCACATCCGACAACATAAGCATTAGACCCCAACCTTTTCACAATTTTATGTGGGCCTATGCTACAGGTATAAAACTTCTTCACGGATCTAGGTGGAAACAATCAGACCTAATACGAACCATGACGTCATCTCCAGCTTCAAATTCCCTAAATCTCCTATGATTGTCAACAGAAAGTTTATAATGTTCATTACTTAAATTAATCTTTCTTCTGATCTCACTATGCAATGCATGTATATGATGGGCAAATGACTCTCCTAACTTTGAAGGACGCTGTGGGGTAGCCATGGGGATCAAATCTATGGGGGCTCAGGGTCTAAGACCTGAAACAATTTCAAATGGACTCATTCCTATGGACCTGTTCACTAAAGAATTATAAGTGAACTCTGCTATGGGAAGAACAATGTCCCAGGTCCTGTGGTGGTCTCCAACCAGACATCTCAACAAATTCCCTAGGCTACAATTCACTACCTCTATTTGATCATCCAACTGAGGATGATATGTTGAAGAAAATTGAAGCCTCATATCCAAAAGATATCAGAGAGTCTTCCAAAAATAACTAGTGAACCTAGTATCCCTGTCACACACGATAGATCTAAGTACGCCATGAAGTCGCACAACCTCCTTAAAGAATAATTTGGCAACGTGGGAGGCATCTGCGGTCTTATAACAGGGTAGGAAATGGGCCATCTTAAAAAACCGATTAATGACCACGAGTATGGAATCATGCTTACGAATAGTCTTGGGAAGCCCAAGCACGAAATCCATACTGACATCTTGTCACGGGGCATGTGGAATTGGCAAAGGAGTGTATAAGCCTATATTTTGTTTCCTCTGCTTCGCCAGTTGACATGTCTGACACTGCCCTACAATCTTGGCCACATCTCGCTAGAGATTAGGCCAATGGAAACGATCAGATATAAGGGCAACTGTTTTATCTCTACCAAAGTGACCTACCATCCCTCCAGCATGAAGCTCCCACACTAGAAAATCACGGAGGGATGTGCGTGGGATGCAGAGTGTCCCCTCTAAAAAGATATCCGTCTATAAGGACAAACTCAGAATTCTTCGAGGGCGGGTCACTAGACAACGACGCATAAATGGTCCCAAAGTCGGGACAAGTTGAGTACTCATCCTTGAGTTGCTCAAAACTTATAACTTCAATGCTCATAGACCGCAGTGTCATGACACGATGGCTAAGCGCGTCAACAACCTTATTCTCTTTCCTAGCATAATGCTTAAGCTCAAACGTGTACTCTTGAAGAAATTGTACCCACTTAGTATGCTTAGGACTCAACTTCTTTTGAAAGCTCAAATATTTCAAGGCCTCATGATCAGAGAATAGGACGAATTCTTGCGGTAATAAATAATGCTGCCAATAGTGCTATGATTGGAAAACCATATAAAACTCTTTGTAATAGGTGGAGTAGCGTTGTTTAGGCTCATTCTGTTTCTTACTGAAAAAGACCACAGGATGTCCCTCTTGGCTTAACATCCCTATGGCAAGTCTTGATGCATCACACGCCACCTCAAAGACTTTAAAGAAGTCGGGTAGACGCATGACAGGTGCTTCCGCCATCTCCTTCTTGATTTCAGAGAAAGCTCCTGTCGCGGCTTTAGTCCATTGGAACTCCCCTTTTTTTATACAATCTGTAATGGGAGCCATAATAGAGCTAAATCCATGGATGAACCACCAATAGAATGTAGCTAGGCCGTGAAAGCTTCGCACGTCGTGTATATTACGCGGCTCAGGCCAATTGACAATGGCCTTGACTTTCTCAAGGTCTGCAGACATACCCTCTGACGAGACAACGAACCCCAGGAAGATAACTTTGAAGGTTAAGAAGGAACACTTCTTGAGGTTTGCATAAAGCTTTTCTGCTCACAGGGCATTGCAGACCTGCCTCAAGTGTTCAAGGTGCTGGCTAGGGGACGTATTATAGATAATGATATCATCGAAGTACACAACTAAGAACTTACCCAAAAAGGGTCGCAGCGCCTGGGTCATCACCCTCATAAATGTACTTGGAGCATTGGTTAACTCGAAAGGGCATAACCAACCACTCGTACAGTCCGTCCTTCGTCTTGAAGGCATTCTTCCACTCATCTCGTGGGTGAACACGAATTTGGTGATAACCACTCTTGAGGTCAATTTTTTAAAAGATAGTAGAGGTGGCCATCATGTCAAGTATGTCATTAAGCCTCAGGATGAGAAATCGATACTTGACAGTAATCTTATTTATGGTTCTACTATCGACACAATGCGTCACGTGTCATCTTTCTTTGGTGTAAGAAGCGCGGGCATGACGCACCGACTCATACTCTCACGAATAAACCCCTTTTTAAGCAATTCATCCACTTGCCTCTTCAACTCGGCATGTTCGATGGGATTCATTCTGTAGTGAGGGAGGTTTGGTAGGGTCACCCCTAGGACAAGATCTATCGCATGCTAAATGTCCCGCATAGGTGGGAACTCGTCTGGAAGGTCCTCCAGGAAGACATCCTGAAACTCCTCTAGGACTGAACAAACCTCTTGGGGTAACCCTATAGCAACCTTGAGTATACTCTCTTTAGCCAGTAGAGCATACACCATAGTCCCAGCTTTGGCCTCTCTCTCAAACTCCTTAGCATCTATAATGTGGAGATATTTGGTACCCTTTGACTCTTGGAACTATCTGGAGACACGACATCTTTCGCTCCTGTGGACGATTTGGGAGGGAGTGGGCTCAAGACAAGCTTCTTTCCGTCATGCTTAAACACATAATTATTCGTACGCCCGAATATTGTGACATCTTTGTCAAAGAGCCACGACCTTCCCAAGATGATATGACCAACGTCTATCTTGACCACATCACACCACAACTTGTCCTTATAGGTCCGAACTCAATTGGAACAAGGCATCGCTGAGTCACAGGAAAGGATGTCGCATCAACCCAAGAAACCCGGTATGAGTTGGGGTGAGGGATTGGCTTCAACCCCAGGTGACTCAAAGTACTTAGAGAAACTACATTCTCACAGCTCTCGCTGTCTATGATTACTTTGTAGCTCTTATCTCCACACTTGGCGTAAGTGTGGAAGATGGTGGTTCTACGTCAATCCTCACTTTCCTTCACCTAGGCTAAGGCGCATCTCACCACTGCAAGTGGTGTAGTCTCCACAGTATCATCCTCGACATCACTAGCCGACTCAAGGGATTTAATGATAATTTCCTCATAATTCTAGTCACCATCAACTTCATATGCCACTTCTTTTGTAGAATGTTCAGAAACAAAGGCAATGCACACACCCTTATTTGAGCACTTTACGGCAATGTGACCCATGCCACCACAGTGGTAGCACTGCCTTGGCATCACGGTCTTAGTACTTGGTCTAGCCACATTGTTAACTCGATTTCTATTGACTGGTTGGGTACCAGGTTGAGCTCTAGGTTGATTTCTGAACTGAGGTCTTGCTCCCTGCGGAGCTACTCTAAGCACAGTAGATCGAATCTCAAACCCTCTAGTAGGAGATTGGCGGACATAGTGCTCCAGTTCCTGCACTATCTAGTAAGCGTGCTCTAAGCCGGTGACCATATGAGGCATGAGCTCACACTGGAGGTCAAGCCTAAGACCCATATGGAAACGGGAGAGAACCACAGCAGGGTCCTCATCTACATCGCACCTCATCATGTATTTATCGAACTTTGCGATGTATTCTGTTACCGTTATGGATCATTGGCGCAAAGTGTGCCATTGATCCAACAGCCTCTACTTATAAGAAAGGGGAGCATACGTCTTTCGTAACAGCTCTTTCATTTCAATCCAAAAGAGAATTGGCCCCTCTCTAGATCGCTTGCGATGACGCTCCACATTTCCCTAATGTAGTTTTGCCTGACCCACCAACTTCATTTTGGCGAATCTGACCTGCTGTGGGTCTGGTAGACTGTGCCACTAAAAGAAGTGATCCATGTCTGCTAGCCAATCGAAAAAAACTTTGGGGTCCAGTCTCCCATCAAAATTGAGAGCGTCAACCTTAATGCCCTTCATGACTCTAGTAACAGGGTGCTGCTCATGGTATCTTTGAGGTTGCGGATATCGCACCCCACTATGGCCCTCCTGCTGGGTAGGGAAAATGGGATCACGAATCTATGGGGGTGGTTGATGATGCACCTCATTGTGTCCATTGCCAGGCCCACGGGCTTGGCCTGCGCCTAAACCATCCCTATAGGAATCAGGGCCCACAACTTGAGACTAATCGACTACCCTAGTGTCGGGGGTCGCCTAGGGACCATCTAAAGTGGTGGTGTGGATGCCATCCTCTAAGCGCGTGACCCTCTCGTCTAAACATGTGATCCTATCATCCTGATGTGCAAACTACTGCGCAATCTCACCTCTCAAGGTCTGAAACTATTGATTCATTCTCGTAATTATACCCTCCAAAGCTTTGGTAATTTGATTAGAGTCCATAATATAATGGAGACCAAACCAATGACCAGTGCGCGTGGGCATACACCAGGAGTAATATGTGAAAGGCCCTAGATTTAGGTGCACAAAGGTGTAAAAAGGTAAAAAATTTAAATGCAGTTTTAACTCTCCTAGTTCAACACAATGCAAGCTATCCTATATAGCCTAGATCTATATGAGGACTTAACAAAATCTAGAAAAAAGGCTAAGTAGACTCAACAAACTATGACCCTTACGCAGAGTTGAAACGCGGGTCGAGCTAAGATATCCGGTTCCTTTGAAAAAAATTCACCGAAAAGGAAAATTTTGGGTAAACTAATCTACGCTAGGACCTTGCTCTCTGATACTAAAATTGATGCAGTGACATGCGATGACCTAACCCTAGATGCATGTATATTCAGCTGGAAGATATTCAAATAATAAAATTACGAAACTACCTACTTTCAAGCAAAGGAAACTAACAAATCTCAACACAGAAATGAGATCCGTCTGTCCGGATCATGCCCCTTAGCATAAAACCAAGTAAAACCATAAAACAGGGAGGATCTAGGGATATGAGGATATCTCATATTTAGCATAGACCAGTCCACAGTCAAGTTTGGATCCAGTTCTTATGACTAGACATCCCTCTTTTCGATCGTACCGGGGGGGGGGGGGGGGGGGGGGGTCGAAAACCAATGGGTTGTCATGAAGCATGAATTATGAACAAAAAAGAATCTTACCTTTCTCCATACCTTGAAGAAATAGAGAAAAGAAAACGGAAACTCCGAGGTGGAATCCTTAACACCCGAGGGCCAATCCTGAAACCCTAATCTCTTAGCGCGTAATGTGTTGCCTCAATTATTCCATAGGATGTGGTATACTCTTGAGCCACTGACAAGTAAAATAACATAACTTGATAATTTGGGGACGTGTTTTCATCCCAGAATCCATATGAAAGGGCTAACTCCTTATTTCTATCAGCATGGCAATAAGCGACTCGAGATGAGCAGTAGTCCACAAGATCCCAATCTACACGAAGCAAATCCACAAAGGGAATATTGACATAATTTAGAGAAAACACAAGTTTATGACATAGTTTCTAAGATCTCCCTAAGAAGAAAATGATTTGGTTCAGATCTCCTTTTAAAAATCCTAAAGCTTCATTCAACCCATAAGTTACAAATGAGGGAAGCAAAAAACGACCTTGCCACGTTTTGTTCTGAAAGATCCGATTCTTAAATGGGTCCTGTTTAGGGCATCCTAAAATGGACCCAACCTAGACCCGATGATGAGGACATCAGACCCTTCAAGGTATATCAACGAAGGAAGCGAGCACCTCAGGCATCATCCTTGTGGCTAAACAACTGATGAAGAGCATTGAAGGCCCTACACATGTGATTTGGCATATAAAAGACCCCACAATGGGAAGACATATGTGTAAGAAGAAAGATAACCCGACTGGATGTCGCTAGGCGCCCGAAATTCGCCCGATTAGAAGACTTTCTCACTGGACAGTTTTCACTATCTTCAAGCACTCAACCATTGGTCATCGGGTGCCCGACCACTAGTCACTGAGCGCCCGATTAAAAGACTTTCTCACTGGACAGTTTTCACTGTCTTCGAGCGCCCGACCACTAGTCATCGGGCGCCCCACCACTGGTCACCAGGCACCCAAAATTCATCTGATTTGTTAGTTTTGTTACTGGACTATTTAAGCTACCATCGGGCACCCGACCAATGGTCACCGAGCGCCTGACAACCGCGCAAGTTTTTTTTTAGTTCGTTTTTACTCAAGTATAAGAGGTAGTTTGGACTTTTCCTTTCTTAGTTAGTGTTTATTTAAGGGGTTAAACCTAAAATACAAATTTTAGTTGATTATTGAATAAACAAAGTCTTTTGGTTGCCTCCTCTCTTCTCTTTATGGATTCCTCTCTTCTTCCCTTCATCTCTTCTCTCTTCTTCTTTCTTCTTCCCTCCAAATTTCTTCTTCTAAGGTAATTATGATCTTCCCTCTTCTTCTAAACCCATTTTCTCACATTCTCTACAACCCAAATCTGATATTTGATTCAAAACCTTACTTTCTCAGCTTTCAATTCCCTAATCTGAGAAATCATTTGATCTCCTAGACTAGTGAATCCCATTGCACGATTATATCAAAACCATGCAAGATTGAGAGGTTTCATCCTTCGCCGGATCCATTCTACGTAATACTTGAAATCCACACTACATGGTTGTGATGATGGCCCACACTATTGCATGTGTTCCTTCTGATTTCCTTAACTATGATGGTGAATGTTGAATGTTTAATCATTATTGCTTATGTTATTCCGCTGGATTATCTATGATCACATGCATGCATCATAATTGGATCATCCTGCATCACCCAGACCCAACCCCTAACACAAGATAAGTAGTTAATTTAAATATGGGGAAGTCTAAATATTTGGTTAACTAATACCTCCTAGGGAAAGTGAAAGATTAGGAATCCTTGGAAGATATCCAACATCGAACACCATAGCCATCCTAAGCTAGAAATTCAAATAGGTGTTTTGGGTTTTGAAGGAAATTTCTTTTGAACATTATTTGTGTGAAAACCCACTTGTAATTTTTATACCCAACCTAGACCCGATGCAAACCGAAACCAAACCCAACCCATTAGATAAGTGGGTCAGGTCCAGGTCTACATCCTCCCTCCCTCTCTTTCTTCCTTTTTTTTTTTTTTTTTTTTTTTTTTTTTTTTTTTTTTTTTTTTTTTTATGAAATTCTGGGCCTGTACATGACACAGAACCAACCCAGATTTTGATGGCTTGGTCTCCAACTGGCTCAATTATTAAGCAGGTTGGATCCAGGACCCCCTCGACCTGGCCTGACCTGACCAGACTCATTTGCATCCATACTTTAAGGAAAGTCAACCAGTCTTAGGATAGGAATTTACAACAATTTTCATCAAGATTTCTTAATGCATCTGGACCACAAAACACGATAAGACAGGTGCCTTGTGATCTCTTCATCTGATCAAGGATTAGGACGTCAGATTGCATATCAGGCCATGATCAAAACCAGAAAATGATCTTGATCAAAATCTATCAAATCAGATCGTCCAGACTGAAGATATGAACCATCTCACCATCCAGATTGATGATCTGGACCCAATCAATGGAGCAGATTGGTCTAATTGAGTCCTAGGATTAGTTCCATATCAATGGCCCGATTTGATTGTAAGGTCCACATATCCAATCAAATGGCCCTGGTTAAAGAACAGATGTACTGTGGGTCCTACAAATCCCGACGGTCGCAAGAAAGTCCTATAAGACATCCTGTGCGTGATTATTTTTAATCCCAAAATAGCAAGTTAGCAACCATATAATCTTCTTGTTGTACAGCCATATGTTTCTCTACATGTGATCTCCTTATGGTCCGCTTCAGATCTGATACAAACTGATTGCACATCACTTGTATCAGTTTTTGGTATCAACCCAGAAAGGCTGCTATGACACGTTCCAGACCCAGAGATTCCAGTTTTCTGCTACAGCACATTTCAGACTCAGACATTCCAATTTTCTGTTTACTGCCTACATACCTGATGAAGAATTAGATCCAAATCTGAACCCGAAAAAGGTCCAGCTACAGTTCTTGCAGTTCTGGCATCAGTTTAGTTCTGAATAAAACAACATGTATCATCATAATAAAATGATTTCATGTTCCTTTCCGTCTTTATGATACTAATCTCATTGCAATGCAACCATGTTTATTTATTTAAGATCATTTCATAAGAACAATTAATTTTTCAGGAGAAAAAACATTTTAAAATTTTTCTTATAAAATTTGAAATCTTCAACCCAAAAACTGCTCGTCATTAATTTTTTAAATTTGAATGGGTTGCTTTGAAATTTTTGTAAGCAAAGGTGTGCATCTAGTTCTATGTTGCTGGTAAAACCTTAAGTCATCTAATTGTTCCACTTACATGCCAGAACGAAATTCATGAGCCTTAATTATATAGCTGTCACCATGCTTCTTTTCTTTTGGTAGGCTCTGTACTAGCCTAGCCAATGGCATGAGTTTATACAGTAGAAGCATAAGAACATATGATCTAAAGGTGCAAATGAGGCCATCTGGATCTTCACGACAGAAATAATTGGTACATTCTTGAACTATTCTCAAATGACTTACGTGCTCCCATTCTTGATTAGGATTTCATGAACCCAGGCTGGAGGCAAGGACACATCATTCTGGACCTTCCATACTTCAAAATAAAAATACATTCTTAGGTTTCAAAGTGATTAGTGGAAGTTTAGAAGACAGACAAATGAGAGAAGCATGGACTTCTGTCATAAATCAAATTCGTTCAAACGTGAGATTGATGTACTTGATTTTTTATTTTATTTTTTTGGAAGATAAATTTTTTAAAACAGGCAAAATACAAGTCATGCTAGAAACCGAAGAATCAAGAGGCCATTTCCAAATCGGGTAACTTCCTAATTCATAAAGGACTAGCAACTTCAGGAGTTTAAAATTTACATTCTTCATGGATTGCTCTAAAGCACATGAAATTTCTGATAAAGTGGAAAAAGGAGGGGGGGGAAAGCAGCCCACAGGTACCTCTCTGATGAAATACAAAACGGAAGGAGAGAAAACTCGTCAGTTGATTAGATGATCCTACCGATCTGCTTACCTTCTTCAGTAGTCACCCATTCATTTGATCAATCTAGGCAGCTAATTTCAAAATTTCACGATGTATCCGTTGCTAAACTTCAACCCCCAACTGAGCTAAAATAGAAAACAAGATATGGATAAACAAAGCAGTTCAATGAAATAAAGGAAGCATTTCTTCAATGAATTTAGAGTCAGGTGCAGAAATGGGGAAAAAAATTACCTGGGACCTCACAGAGTGCCATCGTTTCCAAGCAGTGGAGTCATTAAGTTGTTGCCAGTGTGAATTTAGCATCTTTCCGTCCGTGTTGTGGCATGGTGAGAAGCTTTGGGTGTTGAAGGCAAATACCTGAGCCGGTAACTAACGAGGGCCGGTCCAAAAATGCTGAATTTACCAGCACTGCTGAAAGCTGCTTCTGCATCAGCACGCCTTTTAAAGACTACCCTTGCACGACGTGTCTTTCTCACTACTTCTGTTTCTGATTCTTTTAGACGCCCAAATCGGTTGAATATCTTGCTTAGATCCATTCCAGAAGGAAGAGAATCAGCTTCAGTAAAATTCAAAATCAGTGCCGTAGGGGAGCAATCCTCCTCACAATTGTCATCCAAGTTGCCCCCTTGGTTTTTTGCTGCATATTCATGATTCGCATTGGGATTTGCATCATCAACCAGCAGTTTCTGTTCGGATTCCAACTTTGGGTTCAGTTCAAGAGATTTTGATGGTTCACTTGCAGGCCTTTTCTTCTTTGTTGGGCTCTGCAGCTGGGATTCTCCCTTTCTCTTGTGGCTTTTGCATAGTGGTGATTCTCGAGGACTGCTAAGTACAGTAATGTCCGTCCAATATGTATCCTTCGTATCATCGGATTTAAAGGTTCCAGGCTCAGAGTTGAATGAATTTCCTTCATCAATTTTGCTACCATTATCATTTGTATCCTTCACATTATTGGATTTAAAGGTTCTGGGCTTAGAGTTGGATGATTTTCCTTTACCGGTGTTGCTACCATTATTTTTCTCGAGAGGTTTCTTGTGCTTTTCAGAACTGGAAAGATTCCAATAGAGCAGATTACGGAAATCGGTGAAGAACCTAACTATCGTCGACACGAAACTGTAACCTTTGATAGGATCCTGTGCCATCAAGGAGAGTTGTGATAGCATCTCATCAGGAGAGGCATACTCCTTGTCAGTTCGAATCTGCCTGTGTCGGGTCTCTTCAGGAGAGCGGTGACAAACACTGACATGAACAGCTTTACATCCACTTTGTTCTACCTTAATTGCATTCTTCCATAACCTTTCTCCATTGTGCTTAAGGATTTGAGGGGGCCCACTCGGCTTGCTTGCAATTCTATGATTGCGGTCTCCAACCTTTAATGATCTTTTCAGAGGCAGGGAGTCAGTACCAGCAGCACTTAGTGAGGAAGCCCTTTTTTCCCTAGTTACCAGCAAGTCATCAGAAAATGAATCGATGGCCTTATATTTCTTAGCAGAAGATGGTGAAGCCAACTTACCACCAACTTTTCCACCAGCACTACCTCTGTCACCATCTACAAGATTACTAGCCTTCTTCCCAAACATCAATTCAGCCAAGCTTCTCTTTTTTCTGTTGTGATTAAAACCATCCTCCCAAATGTATTTCCATTTATGAGACAAACCATCCTGGCTTTTCAAATTTCCCTGTCCAGAATCTAAATCCAACACCTGCCCTTCATTTACTAAAACTGGTATTCCACACTTGACTGTGCCTTTGAGAGGTTTTCCATCAGCAGGTGAAAAGTCTGCACCATTCTCTAGTAACCCTCCATATACATGGAATACAGGCAGCTTTGAAAAGCCCTTTGAACGATAAAAGGCTGTCAATTGAGCCTTGGCTATCACGAGCTCAAGTCTGTCGCCTCCTGATGGGAACAAAGCTAATTCCTTGATATACTCAATAAGCCTATCAGGTTCAAACAGATAAATGTCAGCACCGCCTGCATTGTGTGCGTCTTCCCGAATCCCAGTGTTCTCGGTCATCTGGCACTTGAGGTTGACATATTGTTCCTCATCCATGCATGAGCATGCAAGCCCCAGCTCTACACGCCTAGAAACTTCATCCAAGGCACAATCAACAGCATTAACGAAATCCTTCAAATTGCTCTGCTTTACCATTTGTGGGAAGTGCATCTTGAAAGGCTTTAACTGGGATGCTTCACACCAAGAAAACGTTTGATCCCCAAAATATGCCACCAAAAAGTTGTCCTTCTTCTTATGTTTCATTGCCTGTTTCGATGAATCGGAGGGATAAAAAATCTGTCCAGGCCACCAAGGATGGCTCCTCACTTTACCCCAGACCAAATCATAAACGGAAAACTTATCTTTTTCCTCGGGAACGTAGTAACTGGCACAGTACTCTTTTTGAACAGTATCAGTTCCATGACTTGCAGCTGCATGTTTCACAGTTTGCTTCTCTGCTGTTTTCCGAGCTAATGGCGAATTATCAGTACACACCTTCATAACATCACCCTCATGCTCTTCTAATAGGGAAGATTTCACGTCAGATCCCACCCCTTTAAACTCATTTCCAGCAATCCTGTTTTCGACTGTGCCATGAGAAGCACCCAAGTCTACAATTAGGCTACCCACCATATGATTCTCACAAAGCAAAGAAGGGCCAACTTTACAACCATGGGTTCCGACAGTATTCTCTCCATCAATGCTTCGATAATGACCCAAATCTACCACCAGACTACACATCATATGCTTTTTGCTAATCAGAGAAACTCCTGCATCAGGAACAGGCGTTCCCACAACGTTCTCCTCATCAGCCCCAAGATCTACAATCAAATTATCCATCATCTGATTCTCATCACGGAGTGCCTCCACTTCAGCAACGTCATTGCCCACTATTTTCTTTTCACCCATGCCTGCAATGTGCTTTTCATCTGCATTAAGATAAGTACCCATATCTGCAATTAGGCTGCCCACTGTCTCGTTCTTATTAAGCAAAGGAAACCCAACTTCCACAACATGGGTTTCTGTGATTTCCTTCTCATCTGCACAAAAAGAAGTGCCCAAATCTACAACAGGACTGTCCGACACCTGATTCCCAACATGAAGTGAAACCCCTGGTTCAGAAACATTGGACCCCACAATTTGGTTCCTAGAGCCGTCAAGAGAAATATCCAAATATACAACCAAACAGCTTGTTATCTCATTCTCAGTAAGCAGAGAAACCCCAACTTCTGGAGCACAGGTCTCTTCAGCTTCCTTTCCATCCACCACAACAGAAACAGGAGAACCTCTTTCTGTCTCATCAGGACTCTTTTCCTTTTTATCTGTTCGAATTTGAACTCCAGTCATCTGATTCTCCTCCTCATGAGTACAATAACCAACGTCAGAAACATCAGCATCCGTGTTCCGTTCTTCGCATAGAAGAGAAACCTGAGCTTCCACTGCAGGAACTTCAATCGCCATATCATTATGTAAATAGTTTCGTACTGTAGCTTCCAAGACCCTCCCATCTGCCTCTACAGACACAAAAGCACCTCCTTCCGTAACACATCCATCCAATATCCAATTCTCATCAGGCGACCAACTCTTTTCCTTTCGATCCATTTGAAGGCAAGCAGCCATTGTCTGATTCTCCTCTTCATTCACACAATCACCCAACTCAGAAACATCAGCACCCATGTTCTGTTCTTCACATAGCAGAGAAACCTGAACTTCCACAGAAGGAACTTCAATCGCCATATCATCATGTAAATCGTTTCGTACCGTAGCTTCCAAGACCTTCCCCTCCGCCTCTACAGGCACAAAAGAAGCAGCTCCTTCCGTAACACATCCACCCAATATCCGATTCTCATCAGGCGAACAACTCTCTTCCGTTCGATCCATTTGAAGGCGAGCACCCATCGTCTGATTATCCTCCTCATTCACACAATCACCCAACTCAGAAACATCAGCACCCATGTTCTGTTCTTCACATAGAAGAGAAACCTGAGCTTCGACTGCAGGAACTTCAATCATCATATCATCATGTAAATCATTCTGTACCGTAGTTTCCAAGACCTTCCCATCTGCCTCTACAGGCACAAAAGCACCTCCTCCCATAACACATCTACCCAATATCCGATTCTCGTCATGCGAACAACTCTCTTCCTTTCGATCTGTTTGAAGGCGAGCACCCATTGTCTGATTCTCCTCTTCATTCACACAATCACCCAACTCACAAACATCAGCACCCATGTTCTGTTCTTCACATAGCAGAGAAACCTGAGCTTCCACTGAACGAACTTCAATCGCCATATCATCATGCAAATCGTTTCGTACCGTAGCTTCCAAGACCTTCCCCTCCGCCTCTACAGGCACAGAAGAAGCAGCTCCTTCCGTAACACATCCACCCAATATCCGATTCTCATCAGGCGAACAACTCTCTTCCGTTCGATCCATTTGAAGGCGAGCACCCATCGTCTGATTATCCTCTTCATTCACACAATCACCCAACTCAGAAACATCAGCACCCATGTTCTGTTCTTCACATAGAAGAGAAACCTGAGCTTCGACTGCAGGAACTTCAATCACCATATCATCATGTAAATCATTCTGTACCGTAGTTTCCAAGACCTTCCCATCTGCCTCTACAGGCACAAAAGCACCTCCTCCCATAACACATCTACCCAATATCCGATTCTCGTCAGGCGAACAACTCTCTTCCTTTCGATCTGTTTGAAGGCAAGCACCCATTGTCTGATTCTCCTCTTCATTCACACAATCACCCAACTCACAAACATCAGCACCCATGTTCTGTTCTTCACATAGCAGAGAAACCTGAGCTTCCACTGAACGAACTTCAATCGCCATATCATCATGCAAATCGTTTCGTACCAAAGCTTCCAGGACCTTCCCATCTGCCTCTACAGGCACAGAAGCAGCTCCTTCCATAACACATCCACCCAATATCCGATTCTCATCAGGCGAACAACTCTCTTCCTTTCGATCCATTTGCAGGCGAGCACCCATCGTCTGATTATCCTCTTCATTCACACAATCACCCAACTCAGAAACATCAGCACCCATGTTCTGTTCTTCACATAGAAGAGAAACCTGAGCTTCGACTGCAGGAACTTCAATCGCCATATCATCATGTAAATCTTTCCGTACCGTAGTTTCCAAGACTTTCCCATCTGCCTCTACAGGCACAAAAGCACCTCCTCCCACAACACATCCATCCAATATCCGATTCTCATCAGGCGAACAACTCTCTTCCTTCCGATCCATTTGAAGGCGAGCACCCATCGTCTGATTCTCCTCTTTATTCACAAAATCACCCAACTCAGAAACATCAGCACCCATGTTCTGTTCTTCACATAGCAGAGAAACCTGAGCTTCCACTGAAGGAACTTCAATCGCCATATCATCATGTAAATCGTTTTGTACCATAGCTTCCAAGACATTCCCATCCGCCTCTACAGGCACAGAAGAAGCAGCTCCTTCCGTAACACATCCACCCAATATCCGATTCTCATCAGGCGAACAACTCTCTTCCTTTCGATCCATTTGAAGGTGAGCACCCATCGTCTGATTATCTTCTTCATTCACACAATCACCCAACTCAGAAACATCAGCACCCATGTTCTGTTCTTCACATAGAAGAGAAACCTGAGCTTCGACTGCAGGAACTTCAATCACCATATCATCATGTAAATCATTCCGTACCGTAGTTTCCAAGACCTTCCCATCTGCCTCTACAGGCGCAGAAGCACCTCCTCCCATAACACATCCACCCAATATCCGATTCTCATCAGGCGAACAACTCTCTTCCTTCTGATCCATTTGAAGGCAAGCACCCATCGTCTGATTCACCTCCTCATTCACACAATCACCCAACTCAGAAACATCAGCATCCATGTTCTGTTCTTCGCGTAGCAGAGAAACCTGAGCTTCCACTGTGGGAACTTCAATTGCCATATCGTCATGTAAATCATTTCGTACCGTAGCTTCCAAGACCTTCCCATCTGCCTCTACAGGCACAGAAGCACCTACTTCCATAACACATCCACCCAATATCCAATTCTCATCAGGCAAACAATTCTCTTCCTTTCGATCCACTTGAAGACAAGCACCCATCACTTGATTCTCCTCTTCATTCAAACAATCACCCAACTTTGAAACTTCACCGTCCACAATCTGTTCTTCAAATTGTTGAGAAGTCTGAGCTTCTTCCACCACAAGAACTTCAGCAGACATGGCATCATCTACACTGTTGGGTACCGCAACTTCCAAGATCGAAGAATTTGGCTCAAGAATCTGATTCTCCCCACCAACAGGGGTACCCAATTTAGAACCATCCGTATCCTTCAGTTGGTTCTCATCCAAACCATTAGATAACTTAACAAAATCATCATCGGTCAGACTCTCGTCAACAGATGGAGGCAGAGAAGAATGCACTCCATTGGTGATCACATTCACAGTTATGGGGTCCTCTGTCATTTGACACTTGTTGGGGCAAGACGAGCCATCTGTATGTCCGTCGACGGTATTGGCAACACTGCTCTGATTTTGGTCCAGAAGAGAAGCGTCGTCAATCCGTTGATCTCCATCAGGTTTCGGAGAAATAGCAATGTCTTGGAATGTGGGATCGTTTGGGTGGTCGAGGCGAATGTGGGTGTCGTGAAGTGAGGGTTTTGTTAGGGTTTGGAATGAGGCGCTGTCGGGATTGAGAACGTCGGAGGGATTTTGAGACGTCATGAGAGAGAGAGAGAGAGAGAGAGAGAGAGAGAGAGAGAGAGAGACTGGGAATAAAATGTTAGGGTTAGGGTTTGAAGGAATGGGCGTACCTGAGAAAGGATGCGCACGAATTCTGACAGAGACGAGTTCAGGGCGGGAAAGAGAAGGAATGTTTTGGGCCTTCGTTTCTCGTCTCTCTTCTCAGAGAGGGAGAGTGGTGGGAAATGCACACTTCTTCTGCATCCGTCAAATACAAGTATACAGGTGCGGGGCGATTTGCGCGAGGAGAAACTAAAAAGGCGTATTTCCAGGTGAGACCCCGGACCCAACGAAGACGATGCGACCCTTGTTGTGGGGCTCACCTTGATCTATGTATTCTGTATCCTCACCGTCCATCCGTTTTACCAAATCATTTTAAGTCATTATACAAAAAACCATTGAAACAGATCCAATTATCAGGTGGTTCATGCCGTAGGAAACAGTGTCGATTGAGCATTAATGGGCCGCAAAATATTTTGATCAAGCTGATTTTTTTCCCTTCATCCACGTTTATGTGACCTTATCAACAGATTGGATTGAAAGTAAACACTACGGAAAAATTAAGTTGCGTCCTAAGAAGTTTTTAATGGTAGGGTTTTCAGTCACCACTATTTCTTATGACGAGGTTCACTTGATAATTGGATCTACTTCAGTTTTTGGATAATATCTTGAAATTATCTGTAGAAACGGATGGACGGAGTGGATCCAAAAGACATACATCAAGGTCGATCCCACGATATGGGCTGCACCGTCTTCGGTAAGGCAGGGGTCTTACCTTATCGGCTCCCGTATTTCCAACATTGTGTACGGGTCGGAAAAGGGCGGAATCCTCTGCAACACCTGTTTTACGCCCGTAAAACACCCAAGTACCGAGGGGCCTACTAGGTTGTGTTTGAAAGATCCGTGCCGTCCATCAGTTTTAACCCTCGATTCTAGGATCTGATAAAAGATACCAAGCCAGATACACAACTGATGCAGGCCACACCAATCTTCCCCGTGATCCCTGGGGTACACAGCGATTTCAATGGACCAGATCGGGTGACGATTGTGAGCTGCGATCTGAGTGGGCAACTTCCGCCGCTAATAACGGACCCAACGGGCCTCACTTCAATGCGGGTTCTCCTACGTGATCAATCCGTCCCATTCAAAAATTACTGTAGTGGGCCGCATCCAAGTGGGCCCGGGTACTCGTTTCAGTCCCAGAGATCCGCCCACCAGGCTGTGCGGTGTACCAGCGGCCTGTAAATCATCACTATAGACCGTAGTTGAATCGTCGCGAGTTGAGGAGAAAAGGCACTATGCCATAAAATAAGGCTTAACTAAGAGGGACTTAGGTGCCATTTGGTAAACTGAAAAATAAGTCTGAAAATTAATTTTAATAATGAAAACTATAGTGTTGAATTTTAGTACTTATAATACTGAAAAATCTGTTTGGTAATTTGACTGAAAAATGTCTTAGTATTTGAAATTAAGTGTTTTTTTTACAAAAATTTACTTAGTAAATACAAACCATAAATATCTGAAAATTGGCAATTTATCATATTTGCCCCTATCACCTTAATTTCTATCTTCTATAGACTATGAGATAAAATATGTTACTGTCATGCCGCCAAATTTGACACACGATATGCCCAATTTACATATATCTCTCAAATATAATATTTGGGATGATGGGCCATGTACTATATTCTTTTTAATAGAATAATAATAACCCTTCCACTACTATCCTTAAATTAACTGGATAATTAAACATCTCATTTTTAATTGATAAAGGCTGATTTGAAGGTTAAGATCATCATCATCATCATCTTCTTCTTCTTCTTCTTCTTCTTCTTCCTTCTTTTTTTTTTCATGATCTATGATTATATATATTTATGAAACCCGTGGGCTCACTTGTTAACAGCATTGTTGTTTATGAAACTGGTGGGCTCACCTATAAACTCGAGATATGAACCATACTTAGGTGGAGTATCATATATATAACTCTCATTGTCGACAGATGACTTAAAACGTATGATGACATGGCACACTAGCAAATAGTGAGTCATTCATCTTTGGGTCTCACCTACAACATGTTTTTGGTTCGATGACCTTGAAAAGAAAAACATACCTTGGTTTGAAAAAAAAATCTTATCATGAAGAATAAATGAGCCACACACATAAATTTTTATTTGTTAAGTGTGTCACACCACCAAATTTTTATCATTCACCGTTTAACAATGGTTAGGTTATTGATGGCATTCAATCATTGCTTTTCCAGTATTATGGTTCACCTAAGATTTGGATTGGTCTCCTTTTTTTTCAATCTCATATCCTAAAGTAAGCCAACAAAATGGATGGACACGGTAGATAAAACACATACAATGATACTATTATGTACAATCCATGCAACTTATCCCTTGCCCATTAAAAAAATGAGATGGCCCACCTTAATGTGTGTTGAACTTCTAATTTATACATGATATGGCCCATTACATCACATTATATGCATGGTTTGCATGTTTAAAAGGCCCATCTAATGCAGGTTTTGTGATTGTAAGAATGAGAGCAGACTTCATCTAATTGGAGACCAAGAAGAGATATTTAGGAGCCTTGGATGAAGACCTGAGGTGGGCCAAAGAAAGAAGAAAGCAAAGAGAGAGGAAGGAGAGAAGAAAAGAAAGAAGAAAAAATGCAGGAAACTGGGTCCGACCGGTCTAGACCGGTCGGCTGCACTCCCTGGACACCTGCAAGACAGGCTAGACCGGTCAAGACCGGTCGGCCAGCCTGTCCGACCGGTCTTAACCGGTCGGCCATGCAATTTCAGGTTTGCAGATTTCAAGCAGCAGGCTATTTCCGTTTCTGGTTTTTCGGACCAGTTTTCTAGGCCCATCTTGATGATATTTGAAAATCTAATAATTCATGTCGAAGAGGAGCTCGACGCCGAAATAACCCAAGTGGTTTCGTGTCGATGGGAGCTACGGATTGACCGTGGTGGCCAAAACAATACGAACTGTCTAGAAAGTTCCAGATTTCGCCTACTCCACTCTGGGCCGGTCCAGGTGACCCATCATTGATGATATAAAGAATCTACTTTAACCATCTTTTAGACCACATCCATATATGAATAACCACAAATTTTCAGATCAAAAGGATGTGTGGTTTGATCGTACCGGTTGAAGAAAGATGGACCATCCAGAAATATCCAACTGCGCAGACTTTATAAAAGGCCTGAGTGTTTTAATTTTCGCACCTAATTCTGAAATTTTTTGGACAATCTAATCCGTCTATCATGTAGAGGAGAAAGTTTTCTACCAATGTTCAAAATTTGAGATCAATCCGACCTCTTTACACTCTGGGTCGTTGAAAGTAAGATGACTGGTTCTGAAGGTACCAGAATTGCGTGATTTTGAGAGGCGGTTGCTGATCTGATTGGTGGGCCCATTTAGAAGATAATCTTGAAAATCTAAATCATCTATGAGGAATATCATATTATAAGGAAGCTATAAATCAAATTTGAAGGCAATCCAACCATTGGTTAAGCCGTATGAAGCGAAACAAAATCTGTTGTGTTGCGGTACTCTTGCTGTATTATAAAAGGAGGTGCTCTCTTCTATTCCAAATCAAGCAAGGACGTGGGAAGCAAGGAGTTCAAGTCCTAGGAGGCTACCTAGCCTCCTACAACTAGTTTTTCTTCCTTTTCTTAGTTCTAGTTCTAGTTTTAATATGCTTTTTCTTAGCTAACATCTTAGCTAAAGCTAGAGGTTTAATTTGTAGTTGGTTTCAATGCTTTAATTCTTTTATTTCAAGTACCCATTTCTTAATTTTGAATTTTAAACTTCTAATTTGAATAAAGTTTGGTTTTTTAGAAGTTTTGTGAGAGTTTGTGTGCTCCGGACGTGAGTTCCTTACAATTCTCTGAGATTATCATAATTTAGTTGTTTGAATTCGAATTGTAGTAACCCTTGAGCATGCCATAGTCCATAGGCATGACTGTTACTCTGAAGACTATAAGTTCAAGTTCTATGTGCTTCATTAGAACTAGAAATCTGATTTCCAGATTTAAGTGGGATTGTTTGTGCTTGAATGTTATATCTTCCAATTAGATGAGAGATAGGACTTTGATTCTAATTGTGTTATACTTAGATGAATGGATTGGCATTGGACTACTACAAGTGGATCCTTGATGCTCTAGTTCTTCTTAATTTCAGATTTTTCTATTTGATGTGAAAAACCATTTTCCTAAACTTCTTAGATTCTAGTTATTAGAATAGTTGGAATTGTTTACTTCTTTCCCTGTGGATCGACCTCGGTCTTACCGAGATTTATTACTACATTGTAGCCTTACACTTGAGGCGAGCGAACAAGTTTTTGGCACCGTTGCCGGGGAAAAAGGTTAAACGGTTCTAATTGTTTTAGTAGCTAATTTTTAGGATTTTTAGTTTTTATAAAAGTAGATTTTCTGATTTTTTTTTCTAGATTACTAACAATTTTTTGTTTGATTTTGTAGGACATTGTTGCTGACATAGATCTCACTCAATTGGGTAACATCTCCCCATCTCCCTTCTTTTTGTTCTTTTTTCTAGATTAGGGTAGTTTCCAATTCCTTAAAATTTCATCATGTATGATTGGACGAATGGTCCATACAAGTACCTTTTGGAGGATGAGATGTCGGATTGGGGGACCCTAACTCATTGTGATCGGGATCCCTCCAAGCATGAGTGTTTTTCTGAAATTCAAAGAACCTCCACTATCCCCCCACGTAAGATGATGCGTGATTACATTAGTGAAAGCAATACACATGTTGAGACACGACGTAAGACGATGGGGGAATACCGGAACGAAGCAAAATTGAATAATGATCATCCGGAGAAACCATTACGTGATTACTGGATTGAAAATAACATGAGTGTTCCATCGGTTATGGTAGGAGGTGTGCAACAACAAAAGGAACGGGTGAATAGTAGCCAACCGGTTAAGACAATGCGTGATCACTTGTATGGATATGCCTATTAACCATCATATAACTATTCATCCTACAATGCGTACGGTCTTAATTGGGGAAACCTGATGTTTATGTTTTCCCTTCATCCTTATTTGTGTAACCTACTCAATGCAAGAATTTTTTTAATGGTGCATTCAATCACCATTGTTCCTATGGTGCGTAGTTCGCTTGAGATTTGGATTTGTTTCATTTTTACGACATGCCTTAGAATGATCTGAAAAAAACTAATGTATGGCCTAGATATACAATAGATGTATCAAGGTGGGCCCCATTGTCAAGGCAACACCTACTAACCTGTTACTCAGTAGCATCTTTTCCGCCCCCTTTTCGTTGTAATACATGGCCCCTAGAGTGTACCTTGTTTACCTATGAGCCCCACCATAAAGTACTTGTTATATCCACACTGTTCATCCATTTCGTCAAATCATTTTATGGCATGAACCCAAAAACGAGGTAGATCTAAATCTCAAGTGGACCACACCACAAGAAACAGTAGTGATTGAACGCCCACCATTAAAACTTCTTAGGTCCCTCTCTAATGTTTATTTATCACCCAACCTGTTGATTAGGTCACACAGACCTGAGTGAAGGGTAAACAAAAATATTAGCTTGATCCAAAACTTCGTGGCCCTTAAGAAGTTTTTAATGGTGAGATTTCAATTACCATGGTGTGGTCCACCTGAGATTTGGATCTTCTTCATTTTTTTGGGACCATGCCCTAGAATGATCAGAAAAATTGATGGACGGCTTTGATATACCTTACATACATTAAGGTGGGCCGACGGTCAACACAACACTCACTAACATCAGTTACCTTAAACAACCCCTTTTACCTAGATTGCATGCCGCATAATAGGCATTGCCATATTGATGTGGCAAAGTTCCATGGCCCCACCGTGATGTATGTGTTAGATCCACATCGTCCATTCATTTTTCTAGATCAGTTTAGGTCACGAGCTAAGACATGAGGCATATCCAAACCTCAAGTTGACCACACCGTAAAAAAAACAATGGGGATTGAATATCTACCACTAAAAACTTTTTGGGTGCCACAAAGGTTTCAGATCAAACTTATATTTGTGTTTTCCCTGCATCTAAGTTTGTGTAACCTTATGAACAGATTTGATGTCAAATAAATAACATAGTGGACCTTAGGAAGTTTTCAACGGTGAGCATCATTATCCCCACTACTATATGTAGTGTGGTCCACTTGAGCTTTAGGTTAACCTCATTTTTTTGTCCATGCCCTAAAATTTTATGAAAAAATAGATGAATGGTGTGGATATAACACATCCATCATAATAAGTTAATAAGTTAAAGAACTTTTATGTCATTTAGGCTTCTACCATGCTCTGTCAAAGGTGGCGCACGTTAAAAGAAGAGGGTAGAGTTGTCGTTTTGAAATTTTTTTAACTTAGAAATCACTTACGCTTTTAGCTTTAATCATTAAGCCAAAGGGAGGAAGCTTAAAAAAAAAACCCATTTTTCAGTGAAAATCTAGATTAAGCGCTTAATATTTTAGATTTACCAAATGATCTAAATTAGGAAAAATGACTAAAAACGACCATTTTCAGTGATAAGTGGTAAAAATAAGTTTTACCAAACAGGGCCTTAGCCGCTCACTATGGTGTTGGGGTTGTGTTGCATGCCAAAGGCCAGTAAATGAATTGGGAGTAAATGTCTTTGCAAAATTATGTTTGGAAGTAAATGAAATGCATTTGAAATCAAAATATTATGTTTAGAGGGGGAGTAAATGGGAGGAATTGGAATGCATTTGAATTTTTCAATATATTTACAAGAATGTATGTGATATCTTAAATTAACCTTAATATTCTAAATTTGTGTGCATATGCTATATTTAATAAAATGATTATAATAAGCTCATTGAAATATATACTTTAGTGAAAAACAAGGAAGTTTCAAGCCTCGGGTAGGCCGCAAACGTAAGATCACATACAAGCAACTTACCAATGCTTTTTAACCATCCATTTAGATGGCCATCTTTTAGATGGCTTGGATAATTTTTTTGGTATGATTTTAGTGTAGCCAATATTTGGATTGTTGGGAAATATCATTGGTGTGACCCATGTATAGTGGACATGTTCATGGCATCACCTATGTTTACATGTGTGACTCTCTAAGGGAGCTCAAAAAGGCATTTCACCCCCATTTACTTCCAAATCCTCTTCCATGGAGAGGATTTCATTTACATGCACATTTACTCCCATTTCATTTCATTTACATACATTTACTTCCATCCAAACACACTTAAACTAACATTTACCTCCATTTACTCCTAATTCCACCCATTTACCTCCATTTACTCCCATCCAAACGACCCCTTATAGGTGGTTGCTGAGAAAGGCATTGCACCATAAAATAAGGATTAATTGTGAGATACCAAGTTGCTCACCACAATGCCTAACTATAAGGGGCTAAGCCAATCTCCACGAATGCAGATTGCGTCCTTCCTCAGTATAGATATAAAGTGTCCATGATGAGCTATGTAGGGGCCCACCGTGATGTATATGTTTATCCACGTCGTCCATCCCTTTTTTAAAATCATTTTAAGGCATGAGACCAAGAAATGATTTCCATGCATTTTCAAGGTAATCGGAGCAACTAAAAGAAAAATAAATGTTGAATTAATTTCATTAATAAAAGTTTCACTAAGTCATCATTTAATCTTTATTGTATAGAAATTAAAATCAAACTAACATAATGTTATGGGTTAATCTGAGCTGACCCCAAAATGCATAACTAAAGGCAGAACATGATCGAAGGACTAGCATCCTTAATCTTTACACCACGCCCGATCGCCAACGCTCGGCCGGCAAGCTTTATCAACCCTGAGCATTACATCGAGTCATTCGGGCCCGAAGGAGCGCTCGGTTATTTGTTACGGTCGAGCGCTATTTTCTCGCATATGCGCTCGGTTCACATCAATACCCGAACGATCATTAGTGATCGATGACTACCCCCGCTCAAGACATTGTCAAACGCTTGTCATGGCACCATGCTCAGTTATACCGAATGCCTTCTCCTGAACGCTTGATACTCGGGTAACGTCATCCACAAGTTATAAGATCTGATTTCCAGAAGCTACCAGGCAAGATATCCACCATGCGTATAGAATCTCGTTTACCACCCTGAAGGCAATCACATATCTAACCACAATTATGGCTTATCTTATGAGAGAGATCGTATCCCTGTGAAATTAGGATCTTAGTCCAGTACAACAAGGATTTATATTACAAAAGGCCCCCTGCCATACAAAGGAAGGTACGCATTACAAAATATAATCATATACTTAGCTTCCATAAGCCTTCCTACCATCACTGACTTAAGCATAGGAGACCACCCGCCAGCACCCCCGATGGCCATCCTGACCGTTATCAGTGTTGCAGGTTTCATCGATCTAGCCCATTCATCTTTGGTCCTCGATTAGACGATTGAGATTCAAGTTGGTCCCTGATCAACATCTGGTGACGAGATTCAATGTCAACAGATTGGTGCCCACCGTGGGGCCGACTTGAAGAATCATCTCTGTTGTCAACGTCAAGATTTCTTCGAGAAAATCTAGCAATTTCACCGAAGAAGAAGCACGAATCCAAAATCGCCGCTCTGGCAACGTCTACTCAGAGAAAGGGAAACGCCAGCTTCGCGCAATCTCAAGCTTTGACAACACACACCTGTTCACAGACAATACAGGGAGAATAGATGCGAAGGGAGGAAGCAATTGTCCTTCCACCTCCACCACCACGTCCATCGGCAGAGGATCCCCTATGGAAAACAATCGCCAAGGCCGACATCCAGTACATGCGGACAAAGATGATGCGTTTCGTTAATATCGTGGATCGACTAGAACGCCATCTGCCATCCATGCATGCCCCCCCAGCGTGGAGAAACATCCCACCATGTTCAACAGAACAGTCGTGCTCCATCCATCGGCCGAGCCCAACCACTCGTAGATCCAGTTCCTCCGCCAATGGCCCATACCCACCTGTGGAGCAACCAAATAGCAAGCAGGCTCCCCGTCGGAGATTTGCGTCATTCGCTAGATGCCTGACGCCGGAACCACACGTATAACAAAAAGCCAGGCGATGACGATCATGCACTGCTAGAAGCAAATGAAATCTCCAGTACCAGCCATGCTCCTAACTAGGAGGAGTTTGACAATTTGAAGAAGAAGTTTACCACGATGGAATAACAATATGTCTTCGGCGTGCCAACATCACTACAAGCCATGCTGGATCAAACCGAACCCCCCTTTATCAACAAAATCATGTAGGCTCATCGGCCTAAGAATTTTTTAATGCCCAGTAACATCCCATCCTACAATGGATCTAGAGACTCCATTGAGCACCTCGAAATCTTCAAATTGTACATGCGGTTGGAAGGGGTCGGTTAGGAAATCATGTGCAGAGCATTCTCCCTCACCCTGAAGGATGCGACTTTGACCTGGTACCGCACCCTGAACCAAGATCCATCAGATCCTTCTCACAGCTATGTACTTTGTTCTGATCGCAATTCGTAGGGAGCCGCAAGATGAAGAAAACCACGACCCATCTAGCAACAATGAAACAGAAAAGCGATGAATCTCTCAAGGACTTCCTTGTCCGCTTCACTTCCGAGGCAGTCCAAGTTGAAAGTTACACTGATGAAGCAGGTCTCCCAGCACTTCTCAACAAAGTCCGAAACAAGGAGTTTCGATGGGCCGTAAATAAGATGACTCCAAAAATGATGGCGGAATTTCAGGAGAAAGCCTAAAAATATATCAATGTAGAAGAGCTAGTGAAGGCGAGGCGAGAATCCGAGGTCAGGCCTGGTGAGAAAAAGAAAAGGCATGATGAAAGAAAGAAGAGGAACGATCAGAGAGACTAGTCCCCTAAAAGAGGTCCTCCCGAAGGACGCTATTCAGAGTACACCCCACTCAATGTCATAATAAAAAAAGGTCTTACTACATATCAAAGACAAAAAATATACCACTTGGCCCCCCAAGTTGAAGGCAGATCCCAATACGCGAGATAAGCTGAAGTATTGCGATTTCCATCGCGACCATGGTCACAACACCAGAGATTGCATTGCACTCAAGGATGAGATTGAGTCTCTTATCCACCGAGGACACCTCAAAGAATATGTAGATCGGAGCAATCGGTCTCCCAGGCAAGCAGATCGTCGACGACAGGACTCGACACGACCGCATCAGGGTCGTCAAGAAGGCAGAACATAGCCAGAGCCTTTCAAACCTGTGGGAGAAATCCACACGATCTTTAGTGGGCCTGGAGGAGGAGGAGACTCCAATAATGCTAGGAAAGCTCATACAAAGAAAGCTCATGAAGCACTCCACACCGAAAAGACAACGAAGCAATATGGATGGAAACGACAGCCGATCACATTTTCAGAAGAAAATGACAAAGGGATTCACTTCCCCTATGACGATGCAGTTGTCGTCACGCTGCGGATCACCAACTACAAAACTCACAGAATAATGCTGGACATAGGAAGTTCGGCAAATGTCTTGTACACCTCAGCCTTCAATGCAATAAATATTCCCAGGAACCATTTGAAACCAGTCCAGACAGCGCTAGTAGGGCTTAGCGGTGTGACTGTCTAGCCAGAAGGATGCATCGACCTCCCGGTCATCTTCGGAGAGGCCCCTAACGGGATTAATATGATGATCAACTTTTTTATCATGTCGGCCCTCAACTTACAACGTCATATTAGGCCGACCGTCCATGGCAGATCTCGGAGCTTCCATCTCCCCACTCTACCTATGCAAAAAAAATTCCCTACCCCGGAAGGCGTCGGGGTAGTTAGAGGTAGTCAGGTGGTCACACACACGTGTTACAAGACAATGCTTCAAAAAGAAAAGGGGAAGTCAGTTAGTCTCATCATAATGATGACGTCTTAAGTCAGAAAACCCTCAAGTCGGAAAATACTGACTCTGGACCCTCGGGAGAAGGACTCCAAGGGCAGCTCACTAGTAAAAAACTTGATCTCGGTATCATTGTCAACCGAAGACTCTTTGAAGCAAGTTTTGATCGGGTCAACACTTGACGTCAGCGCCCAAGCTCATTTTTTTCAATTCTTGAATGAACATCAGGAGGTTTTTGCCTGGTCAGATGAAGGTTGTTGGGGTCCCAAAATGTAGGGGCCCCCACAACAAACAAAGCGGCCACGCACCTCCAAAAGAATCCACAAAACACCCTCTAAACGCATGCAAAACGGAGATTTACAAAAATCCCCTTAGCCAATTTTGGCTGAAATCTCCAACGGGCCCTGCGCATTACCGTGATCAGAACCGTCCAATATCAAACCAATAGCTTCATTATGAATTATGACAAACAATGCATGTACTTTCATCATCAAGTGAGCCCCACAAACCCATCGAAATTCAAAACCCAATTTGGAGCATTCAAAAGTCCGTCAACGCACCCATAAATTCGGACTCCCACGCATTCACAAATTTGGGTACCCAAGCACCGGAAAAATTAGCAAAATCAGAAACTCATTTCTGGGTGCATGGACCCCCACGCACCTATAAATTCGGGTACCAACGCACCCGAAAATTCACCAAAGATAAAAAAAAAAATTGATTTAAAGGGTGTATTGCATTCCACGCACCCAAAAATGGGTCCACGCACCCATAAATTCAGCACATTTTAAAAATATCATTTCAGGCTACATGGAGTCTCACTCACCCTTAAAATCAGAGTCCCATGCACCCATAAATTCAGCAAGTTTCAAAATAGCTTTTTGGGTGCGTTGGAGCTCCATGCATTAATTTTTAGGTGCGTTGGAGGTATTTTTGGGGTGCGTGGCAGTGGCAACCGCTCATTGGTCAACTTTCGATATTTTTTAGTACAAATACCCTATCCAACTATTCATTTATATGTTCTGTTTTAGTACAAATACCCTATCCGACTATTCATTTATATGTTCTGAGAGAGAGAGAGAGAGCTATTATCCTCTGGGTATTTGAGATTCCCGTCGGAAAACTCTCACCGGAATCCCTTTCCGATCACCCAAATCCCTTCCTGGTCGCTGAAATTCCTTTCCGATCATAAACGTCTTCCATCGAAAGATTACTCTGACCAAGATTACCGCAGGTCTGAATTCTAAAAATCACAAGTGTGGGCACGCATCCATAAATTCGGTCCCACGCACCCGAAAAATAGCCCACGTGCCCATAAATTCGAATTCCTATGCGTCCATAAATTCGACGTGATTCTGACAAGTGTATTGGTGTGCCACGCACCCCAAAAATGACTCACATGTCCATAAATTCGGGTCATACGCGTCCATAAATTCGACGTGATTTGGATAAGTGTATTAATGTCCCACGCACCCAAAAAATGCCCCATGCATCCATAAATTCATAAAAAAATAAGATCATTAATTTAAAGGTGCGTTGGAGCCCACGCACCCATAAATCAAGTTCCACGCACCAAAAAAATCAGCCGATTTCAGAAAATATTTATAGGTGCACCAGACTCAATTTTAATTGTTTTCAGGCCCTGTTTGAGCCTATTTTGGGTATTTCGGGCGTTCTAGACGCAACAGAACGGTCAAACGGACATTTCAGGATCTTTAAATGAGCAAAATTGCATACCTTTAAGGTTTTATCCGATTCAACACGATGAATAAAATAACTTCTCAGAAAGAAGCCGCCAGCACCTAGAACTGTACAAATGCATCATTATTCACATGTACTGTAAGATATGACCCGATTAGGGTTGAAAGTTAGACAAACAAGATTATGGTTATCATAATAAACTATATCAAAGAGTTTCAATTCTCTACAAAGCAATTGTTATGAACTGCCACAACACAACAGTTGATGCCCTACCCATTCAAACGGCATCCGTTGATTGGGCTACTCAGGTACACAAAATTACAAATTGGACTTCCCGAGGTCACCTGTCCAAACATGACAGGCACGGGCCCAGAGTCGTCCCTCTCAGTTAGAAACCCTGATAGTCTCAGCTCAGATCTCTATTCAAAACATGGAACATAAGCATCTGACTAATACAAAGATGGTTTAGTCCATGATAAAATAAATACAGGTCTCTATGACCACAAACTCTAAGACCATAGTCCCTTCTGACTAGTCTTCTGCCTTTTAATCAAGGGTCATCGATCATTCAATGTAATTAAGGGCTCGTGCCAGATCACGGCTTGGAATGTACAAGATCTCAGATTCTCTGGAATAAAATTCGCATTGCGATATCTCTTCTTGTGTACCTTTTGTGAATTCTTGTGATTGTCTACGAATGTCCATTACTCAGAACCCGAGAACAACAATACCCAGAAAATGTCCTTGCTGCATTTTCAGTTCTAACAAACTGGCGACTCAGGTGGGGATTTTTACTAAATCTCTGGCTAACTCTGAGTATAAAAACACTCTAAGATTAATTATTTGCAAACAAGAATGTGTACATAAGAGATTTATCGCCAGGCATAATGTTTCGGTGCCCTCGGGCGCCAAACTGACGACTCTCAACGGGAACGTTCTTCCCTTCATCTTTAAGGCAATAGACACTAAATTGAAGGTTTTCGAAGCCACAAACTTTCACAATTACATGTATTTGTCTTCTTCTTGCTTATTTCTGTTAGTTTATGCAACGCGATCGATGGGTTCACACTCCCGGCTGCATTTATAAACTGTTCTAATGATTTTCTGACACCACAGAATTAGCAAGATGCCACTGCAGATAAACGATATGACATACTCAATGGCAAGTCTATGCATCTTCATCACCACCAGAGGTTTCAACTTCCCCCGTTTCACCACAACCACAACAGTTGGCTCCAACTCAGAATATTGGCAATTGGTTGAGGCTCGACAACAAAAGAAAGAGCAGAAGAAAGCGGCCATCGTAGCTGCATATAGGGCAAATGCTACGAAACCCCACTCTATGATCAGTAAACAGTGCAGCTGAAGCAAGAGTAAAAATTCACGGTCAACAGTCAGATCGTATCAGCCAAGTCTACAGTGCCTGCAATGACAGCCAAGCAGTTTCTGCCGTTGTCCAAGACCACTCACACCTCGCAGAAACTGACCAAGCCCACCCACATGAAGAATTCCAAGCCTGCTGTAGTTGTCGAATTAAGACATAGGCTGGATCAAAAGATCCTGTAGCGCAAGTGGTGATGGTCCAAGTGGCTGAAGAAGAAGAGGAAGGACCGTATGAAGCAGAGGAACTACCTCCATTTCAAGATCAGATTGACAGATTAATTGAGGCTAATCACGAAACAAGTGATCGAATGAGGGCTATGCAGGAAGCCCTGAACACTCTAATAGCCCAGAATGCCACCAGGAGTATTGTGCCGCCCACTCGCCAGTCAGCAGAAGAATCCCAAGGGGTAGCAGAAGGTCCGGTTAAACCTGAACCACCCGTCCAACTCAGGGTTGCGCCAATAAAATGCACACCACTTTCTACATCGCGCATGTCAAGAGAAGAGTTATCCCAGACGATAGTCGACACGATGCAACAAGAGAAAGAGAAAGAGAACGAGAGGAGAGGCAGTTATAAATATTGGGTCCCGTACCCTCCAGAGGTAGAAGAGGTACCATTCCCGGCAAATTTCAGATGCCCAGACTTTGAAAAGTTCGACGGCAGAGGATCACCAGAAGAACATATCACCCATTTCTTGACTACATTAGGCAATTGGTCTGCAATCTCGCAGAATTGCATGCGGTTATTCGGATCAACCCTGATAGGTAAAGCCTTCCAGTGGTACATGTCATTACCAGCCAGCTTTATAAGGACATGGGAGCAAATGCAGGACACCTTTATCTCAAAATTCTTTACGACAGAGAGGGAGATCTCATTAACAAACCTAGCATTGGTCAAGCAGAGAAACAATGAACCAGTTGAGAAGTTCATCGACCGATGGGGAACCACAACAGCTCAATGTCGTGAATTACCTAGTGAAGGCGAGCACATGAAGATGTGCCTGAGGGCTTTCAACCCGATGATCTCATACAGATTGTCAGGCAATACCTTCAACTCTTTCGCGAGCTGGCGACGAAAGCGCATCTGGTAGAGGAAGCAGCATCCCGAGTAAACTTCAGATCCGAAAGACAAGAGAGAGATGGGAGGAGTAGTAGAAACCCATCAAGTCAATAAAAGCAAGGATCAGAAAGACTGAAAATGTCCCGCAGCCGATCATAAGCCAGAAATAAAGACAACAGTGGTATAAGACAAGGGTAAAAGGCCCTATGCACCCAGACACATATCGATAGCCGAGAGAGAAAGGGCAAATGGCCCATACACATTTGATAGGGCCGATCTAGTTCTGATCATGGAACTATTGATTGAAGAAGGCTTAATGCATTTGCCAGAGCCTGTCTGTCCCCATGAAGTTGGACGAATAAACGATCCCAAATATTGGAAATATCATCAATGTGTAGCTATAAAACAGAAGATTGCTTCTCCCTGAAAGGAAGGATACATGAGTTGATCAATCAAGGGGTTATTAGCATTAAAGTACCCGAGACAACAAAGGAAACAACCAGAACAATTTCAGCAATCCCGATAGGAAATGACACCAACCAACCGACTTCATTCCCTGAGCCAAAGGAACCATGGACTCTAGTTATTAATAAGAAAAAACTCGAGAACAGACGGAGACTCGTTAACTGAAGAAAGAACAGAGGAAGAGGAAGGAGAGAAATAGCACAGGGGTAGATACGAACCACGATGAATATGGCACATTGCGAAATGGTGTCATTCGTCGAATAAGCACCGTCTGAAGAAACGCCGCAAGCAACTGAGGGAGAAGTTGACGCAGTCATCTTACGATCAGGAAAGCAAATGCCTGACCGTACCCCTCCAAGATCAGACGACCCAATGCAAGAAGAAGGTATCCCTGACAGGCTGCAAGAGAGACCCCGCACGCAGAAATTAAAAGAGAAGGTCGTCGAGGCCACCACTAGTCAGCTAAGCCTGAGACCAGTAGCATATGATGTTGTATCACACTTGCGGAAGGTCCCCGCCCACTTAAGTATATACGATGCTTTATGTCTCTCAAAAGTGTATAGAGAAATGTTAATCAATGCCTTGACAGCGAGGTCAGGGAGGTTATGATGATAGAAATAGAAGAAGAAATGAATAATACAGATAAATATTGGGAGGGGTATATACCGATGTCACAAGTCATGCATGTTGACCATCCTTCAGTAATCACTTTCTCAGAAGAAGACAGTACGATCGAATTAACAGACCACAACAGTCTGTTGATGGTCACAAGAATGATCAAGGACACAGAAGTCAAGAGATGTATGTTGGACGATGGGTCTGCCATAAATATCATGCCATTGAAGACATTACAAAAGTTGGGTTATAGGCAATCGGCGTTACGCCCGAGTCTCATGATGGTTCAAGGGTTCAACCAAGATAGTCAACGTACACTCGGATCAATCACGGTGATGTTAGAGATCGAAGAACTGACGATGAAAGTAACATGTCAGGTGATTGATGCAGTGACAACATACAATCTCCTCTTAGGAAGGCCTTGGCTCCATCAGAATCGCGTGATCCCTTCAACATATCATCAGTGCTTTAAATATAATAAGGACGGGGTCCAATACAGGGTAGCAGCAGATCCGAAGCCATATACAATAACTGAGTCATTTTTAGCCGATGCAAAATATTACAACCTGACCGACAACAGTAAAACCGAAAAGAAGCCCGATTTAATGAAGAAATGGCAAGGGGCAAGACCTCGAATTGAAAAGTTTGAGCAGAAAAGTAAACCCTAACCTCTCGCTCGGGGAAGATCCCATTATCATTTGGAAAATCAAACTCAGCCGATCACGAAGAAGTTATATGTTGTACCACAACATTTGCGTCAGTCAGGATAGTCTGCGTTAAAACTGATCTCAGATCAACACATGAGTGTGCTCAAATCCAGCTTCAACATGCCGGTACCTAAGATAGGAAGAATCAAGCCATTCCCAAAAGCTCCCAGCCAATTCATCGTACCATCAAGAGATATCACTTAGAAAGATATCAAGTTCCACTTAGGGCCAAGTCAGCCAGCATTATTAGAAGAAAGAGAAGAGGGAAGAGAATCTGCCCAACCTCGACCGATAGAAGAGAAGAGATACAGCAGAGCCAGCGAGAAGATTATGAGAAATATGGGATTCTCCGGCCAAGATTCAAACACAAAGAAGAGATTGCTAGCTCCATTTGAAGAATATAAGCAAGTATATAGAAATAGAGAGGGTCTAGGAGCTAAGGCAAGCGTGAATATGGTAAATAAAGCTGCAAGACTCTGCTGACATTATATAGCCAAGTGTTACACCCGTGCAACTGGAAGATGGTGGACAACCAACAATTGATGACATTGAAGAAGTAAATTTAGGCACTCTTGAAGAACCTAGGAACACATATCTGAGCAGAAACGTTCCGGAAGATGAAAGAGAGAAATATATACAATTATTAAGGGAGAATAAGGACGTCTTCGCCTGGACATACTCAGAAATTCTAGGGCTCAGTCCGACAATCGCCATGCACAAGCTGAGCATCATGAAGGAGAAAAAGCCAATAAAGCAACCTTAACAACGGTTTCACCCTGACATCGTGCCCAAAATTGAGGAAGAAATTAAGAAGCTGATCCAAGCCGGGTTCATTCGAGAGGTGAAGTACCCCCGATGGATTTCGAACATCGTGCCAGTCAAGAAGAAGAGTGGATAGATCTGGGTCTGTCTTGACTTCCGAAATCTTAATGAAGCCTACTCTAAAGATGATTTCCCTTTGTCGATTCCAAAGTTGTTGATTGATAGCACGACAGGATACGCAGTGATGTCCTTTATAGACGGTTATTCGAGATACAATCAAATCCGTATGGCTCCAGAGGATGAAGAAGCTACAGCCTTCTGCATGACGCTCGGCATCCACTGTTACCGCGTGATGCCATTTGGGTTGAAGAATGCAGGGGCAACGTATCATCGCACGATGCATGTTATATTTTAAGATATGATGCACAAACACGTTGAATGCTATGTAGATGATTTGGTTGTGAGGTCGGTCGATCATGAATAGCACAGAGAACATCTGAAGTAGGTATTTTAGCGGTTGCATAAGAAGAGTCTCCGTATGAATCCGTTAAAATGTGCGTTTGGGGTCGCATCCAGCAAATTCTTGGACTTCGTTGTCAGACACAGGGCATAGAGATCGACCCTGCGAAGATTAAGGCCATCAGAGAAATGCCACAACCGAAGAATTTAAAGCAATTGAAGAGTTTTCAAGGCCACATGGCATATTTGAGAAGATTCATTTCAAACTTGGCTAGTCGTTGTCAGCCGATCTCCTACCTCAACAAGAAAGACGTTAAGTTCGAATGGGATGATGCTTGTTAGAAAGCTTTCCATTCGCTAAAAGAAATGCTCAGGAATTCTCCAGTCCTTGCTGCCCCAATCAAAGGAAAGCCACTAATTTTATATATCACCGTGGGCGATAATTCACTAGGGGCACTCCTAGCACAGAAGAACAAAGAAGAGAAGGAGAATGCGCTATATTATTTGAGCTGCACGCTGGTGGGAGCTGAATTCAACTATTCAACAATCGAGAAGATATATCTCGCTCTCATTTTCGCCGTGAAGAAACTTAGGCATTGTTACCTCTCGCATCAAATAACGTTGATATTTAAAGGCGGACCCAATCAAATTCCTCATGAATTGGCCTATGCCGTCTGGGCGACTAGCTAAGTGGGCCCTTCTCCTCTCAGAATTCGACATCACATATGTCCCAGCCTGAGCTATTAAAGGACAAGCGATCGCAGATTTTCTCACTGCGCACCCAGTCCCGAACAATGAAGAAATAGAATGTGATCTCCCAGATGACCAGGTTATGATGGTTGGAGAACCGCGACTCTGGCAGATGTACTTTGATGGAGCCTCCAAGTCGACGGGGGTAGGAGCAGGAGTTATATTCATCAGTCCGCAGGGAGATTTGTTGCCTTACTCATTTACGATTGTGCCAGCTTGCACCAATAATGAAGTAAAATATCAAGCCCTCATCATCGGAATATAGCTCGCCCTAGAGATGCGAATCAAAGTGATATAGATCTATGGTGACTCCAGGCTAGTCATTGGACAATTGATGACAGAATATGAGGTCCGCAAACCTGAGTTATCACCTTTCTGCCACCAAGCGCAATCATTGTTTGATCAATTCCATAACAGCAACATTTCACATATACCAAGGCAGGAGAACGTACAGGCCGATGTGCTTGCCAGTTTGGCCGCTGCTCTGGCTAATCCCAGGGGCAACCCACTCCAAGTAACAACTGAAGAAAGAAGAATTCTAATGACAGTTGCATTGCATAGTAGTGAATCAAGTGCAAACCCCATCTGTTGTTTTGAGATTACAGAGGAGAGTGACTGGAAAAGGCCATTCATCGACTATTTGAAATACGGGTTTTTACCAGAAGACCCCAAGTTGCACACGTAAGTCAGAAGACTCGCTGGTTCATTTATAATGCAGAACAACGTTCTTTACAAACGCTTATATGAGGGAGTGTTGCTGTGTTGCTTGAACCAAGATGAAGCATATGCCACATTAAAAGAAGCTCACGGGGGAGAGTGTGGTGCTCACCAAGGAGGCAAGAACTTACATCATCATGTTCGACACATGGGATATTATTGGCCCACGATGACAAAAGATGTGATAGAATATATAAAGAAATGCCATCAGTGTTAGATTCACACAGATATCATACACTCGCCACCGGAAGAGTTGCACCAATCAGTGATGTCCTAGCCTTTCGCAGCCTGGGGCATGGACATGATCGGACCGATCAGCCCACCCTCTTCCTAGGGGCATCAGTACATCCTGGCCACAACAGATTACTTTTCCAAATGGGCCAAAGCAGTGGCACTTAGGAATGTGAAGGCCAAACATGTCGAAGGTTTCATTCATCACACCATATTATACAGGCATGGTATCCCCGAGAAGATCACCACCGATAATGAAACACGCTTCAAGAATGCCATAATCGACAAGTTGTGTATGAAATTCAAGATCAAGCACTGCTATTCAACACCTTACTATCCCCCTGCGAATGGATTGGCCGAAGCCTTTAACAAGACTATCGTGAAAATTTTTAAAGAAAACGGTAGCGAAAAATAAGAGAGATTGGGACAAGCATTTGCCCAAAGCATTATGGGCATATCAGACCACATATCACACTGCCACTAAAGATATGTGAGTGCAAACACGCATTCGATCACTTTAAAGAATACATGGGCAGTACGCCCATACTATCAAAGCCCATCCATGCTGAAGCGTTAATCCTATACCTTGTTGTCTCATCAACAACTGTCAGTTCCACACTTGTTCGAGAAGATAATCGAATCCAGAAGCTGGTCTACTATATCAGTAGAGCATTAATGGTCGATGTAGAAACTCGTTATCCAACCATTGAGAAACTGGCGACTCAGGCCCTATTTTCAAGCTCAAACGATCGTGGTCTCTACTGATTAACCATTGAGACGGGTTTTGCAAAATTCGGGGGCGTCGGGCAGACTAGCTAAGTAGGCCATTGAGCTGAGCGAGCATGACGTGCAATTCTGTCCATACACCTCAATTAAAGGCCAGGCAACTACTGATTTTATTGCCAAATTCACCTACTCAGATACCTTCGAAATCACAGAACATGTCACCCAGCCGACACCCACTCCCGATCTGCCACTGTGGACCCTTTACATTGATGGGTCGGCATCCGCCCATAGGAGCGGGGCGGGGATAATTCTAAATCCCTCGAAGGCTTCAAGCTAGAATATGCTCTTCGCTTTGGTTTCACCACATCCAACAACGAAGTAGAGTATGAAGCACTTCTCGCTGGACTACAAATGGTTAAGTCAGTAGGAGCTCTCAATCTCAAAATCCACAATGATTCTTAGCTTGTGGTAAACCAAGTGTCTGACAAATACGAAGCAAGGGACGAAAAGATGATGTCATACAGGAGGAAGGTCCACGACCTTTTAAAAGAATTCGAAAGGTATGAATTGCTACAAATCCCAAGGGAGCATAACCGAATGGTAGACAAACTTGCCCGATTGGGGTCGGCCTCGAAAAACAATATCAGCCGCACCATCTTGGTAGAACATCTTCCCGAGCCGAGCATCAATCGAAAAGATGCTCCCGATACATTCCTGATCGATCAATCTTCTTGTTGGATGGACCCAATCATCTGATACCTCAAAGACGGACAACTCCCAGAGGATATACGAGAAGCAAGGAAGTTGAAGTTTTACGCCCCAAAGTATTTCCTAGAGTACGACGTACTCTACCGACGAGGGGATTCACTCCCACATTTACGGTGCATTCGGTTAGAAGAAGCCAACTACACCCTGAAAGAGATTTACGAGGGAATGTGCAGGAATCATCTCGTTGGCCGATTGATGGCATACAAAGCAATTCGCCAGGGATATTTCTTGCCGATGATGACTGCTGACACTGAAAAGTATTCCAAAACTTATGATAAATGTCATCGATTTGCCAAAATTCCATAAAAGCCTCAGAAGACATGACGCCGAAGATGGGTCCGTGGCCATTTGCATAGTGGGGAATTAACGTCATCGGCCCTCTACCAAGGGGAAAAGGCCAGCTCAGGTTTGTTGTTGTTGCAGTAGACTATTTCACAAAGTGGGATGAGACTAAGCCCCTGGCCTCCATCACCAAACAACAGATCAAGAAGTTTATTCTGAAATCCATTATCTGCAGGTTCGAGATCCCCCACACCATAATAACAGACAACGGGCGACAGTTCGACAGAAAGAGAATCAAGGAGCTTTGTGAGGAACTATAGATTTGATACATATTAATTGCCCCTTATCATCCCCAGGAAAATGGCCGAGGCCATCAATAAGATCATCAAGCACCACTTGAAGACAAAGCTGGAGGAACAGAAAGGTGATTGGCCAGAATATCTGTCGAAAGTGTTGTGGGCATACAGAACCACTGTTCGGATGTCGATTGGAGAAACCCCATTCTTGCTGACCTTCGGAGCTAAAGCAGTAGTCCCCATGGAGATTGCTATGCCGTCATACTGAGCGACGCATTACGATTCGAAGATAAACAAAAAGGCCATGAATCTTTAACTGGATGTACTTGAAGAATGAAGGAACGACGCATAACTCCGTCTCATAAAGTATCAGCATAAGGTCTCTCGGCATTACAGTTCGGGTGTCAAGCATTGGCCTCTCCATGTGGGAGACCTCGTCCTAAGAAGGAGAATACTGAACAAAGCTCGGGACCCACGCTCCCAAGTGTTCAGCCCCAATTGGGAAGGGCCTTACAAGATCATGCGGATGATCAAGCCGGAACTTACAATCTGGAGAATATGGAAGGAAATGCGCTCCGTCAACTATGGAACACCATCAATCTACGTAAGTACTATCAATAGGAGACCCGAACGAAAAATTATGTAATAAACCTTCTTGAAGCTAAGAATAAAAAATACCATTTCCTTTTGCCTATGCGACTATACTTATACTTTTTCAGTTGGTGGCCTATCTGCCCAAGCAAGGGACAATGCCGACCAGTGCGTCCCCTAACTGAACATCATCAATCACGATAAATCACCACAAACCCAATTTTGATAAACATCATAGTGTTCATTACTCTAAAAAGTTTACAAATTTGTCAAAAGAAAAAAAATACAATTATTTGACCTCATAGAGTGTGGTAACAATGATAGGATCGACATTAGGAACCGGGGCAGTGGGCATCTGGGTGGTCGGTTTTGGAGCACTAGGAATAGGACCCTCGTTGGATACTTCAAGTTCCCCCTCACGTTCCTCGTTAGCAGCTTCGATAATGGTCGGGGCCTCATCTTCTTGAGTGACCTCCATCTCCACATCCTTGAACTTTGATAAGTCAAGGTCAGGATAAAGACGCTCCAACAATTTTAGGACCCGACCCTTATCGTTCTTATAGTCCTGGAAGCGTTCCATGAGATATTCACAAGAAGATTGAAAAGCCTCCATGGCCTGAGCCTTTGCTTTCTAAACCATTGGCTCAAGGGCAGCCCTCTCTGCTTCCAATGTCGAGGCCACCTCAGCCAACAAACCCTCTGTCGTTGCCTTTTCTTCTCTCCTCTCTGCTCTCTCCTTCTCCAACTCTCTCTCTAGCTCCATTGCCCGAGACTCAACTTGAAGGAACCTTGTCTCTAGCGCCTCATGTCGTGCTTGGTAATCTTGAGTAGATTTGATGGTGGTGTTAAGATCTTTCTCCAAGTCTCGGATCTGCACCTCCCGAATCTCTCTCAGGACCTCCCTCTCCCTCAGGCTGACCTCTGCAGCCCCCAACTTCTTCTTGACCTCCACCAGTTGATTGGACTTAAGGGTAAGAATCTCTCGGGCCTCATAAATATCGTGACGGGTCTTCAACACCCCATCTAATCCCTAGACTATTCTCGTTAGCGAATGCTCCACAGTATCCTCGGGAGACGATCGGTTAACAAGGTCTAACGCACTAGACCTAATTTTCTAAAAAAAGATAAGAACAGAGCCAGAATAAATGATTCGGAACAACATAAGGCTTCGTACTGCCAAGGGCAGGAGCAATAATGAGCGGGCCCTGCCGTGCGGACTCACCACTCAAGCGAGGAGTTGGTATTCCAGCGGATGAGACAAGCGCACTCGGTGTGGCCATGGCCGAGGCTACAAGAGGTCGTTCGACATCGGTTTGCATAGAAGGAGGCCGGTCAGACACAACCGAAGGAGGGGAAGTCACATTTCCTGAAGTACTTGCCCTCTGGGTAGCTACGACTGCCTGGGGGGCATCCCTCAGGATTGAGAGGACATGGTAGAAGAGGACGGTCAAGATTAAGCAACGGTGGATGAGGATTCGCCCCTCTTTCGTTTCCTTTGGGATCCTCCTTTTCGACTCAGAAGGGCCCTCACTTGGGCCAAATCCGTGGGGTCCATACCTATAAAGATAAAAGAAATATCAACAACACTCAAACAAATTGAGGGGTGACTACAATTACAAACGACAAACATATGGCAATTACAAGGGGGCAAGGGTAAGTCCCACTCTAAAGAGCGACGAAGGATGGAGTAGATATTTCACATCTCGAACTCTGTCAGATGCCTTCCTTGCCGCCACGATTCTTTTGTCAAGGTCACCCCTCAGATGAGACCTACCCGGTGCTTTCCCTATGCTAAAGGTCCTGGAGAAATGAAGCCCAAATTGGACCCAGGGGAAAGCCAGTTCCTGGAAATGAAAAACCATCTATCTCGATGGTCCCTATTTGATGATGGACTTCCAAGAATGAAATTGTCCCCATGGAGAAATGTTATAGAGTACCACCCTAAGGATTCGTCCCTTCTTCTCAAAGTGTATGGTCTTTGGAACTCCACGATGGCCATCTCTCCATTCCTTACTACCTTCCAGATGACGTATTCCCCAAAGAGCACTTGTTCGCTTCCCTAAGTGTAGGGTTGCGATGAGTAATAATCTCGGTAAGACCGAGCTCAATCGACAGGGACTTGTGTAGGACTTCACAAAACACTTCCAATGGTCTCTAATTGACAACTAACTAAACTGAATTTGGAGTT
>PVNU02002503.1:0-45979 GCA_003013855.2 Liriodendron chinense | reverse complement strand
CAGCCCGATCCAAAACTTAGATGGGCCAGCGCAGGTAACGTAATGCGAGGGAACACCCACTGTTAATTAGAGTGGGTGCCCACCTTGTTGTGTATATATAATCAAGGCTGTTCAGGCCCTTCATCCAGTCCATGAATGGTAAGGCCAAAATTCAGGCTGTTCCATCTTAGATCGTTCCCTTTCATAGGTCACCTCAGTTTTGGGTCGGGCTGACTTTTGGGTCCCAGGGGTTTTCTGAGGTGACTCATCTGACAGACAGGTTGGATTCCATGAACACATCATGTGGGCCAGTCATCACTCTTCACCAATGGCTATGCAGAGAGGGAGTAGAGAGACCCAGGGAAAAGCGTGGGAATGCGTAGAAAAAGATATAGCCTACACACAGAGTTGGAAAGAGAGAACAACCCATACAGTTTCAATGATGGCATATGCATCTCCGGATAGTGTGGAATGCACAAAGAAAGGTGCAACCTACACACAGAGTAGGAAAAAGAGAATAACCCATAACGGTTTCAATGGTGAGCATATGCATCTCCATTGTTCGTGGTCTTGTGGTCCACTTGAGTATGAGTTTTAGATATATCTCTTGATAGACGGAGCAGATGTAATATGGTAATGGGCTTCCTAATGATTTGCAATTGAAAGGTAGTGAGTGCAAACCATATGCAACGAGGACATAAAGGTGTCTCCCTAGTGGCCTACTCATAAAAATGAAACTTTAAGACACCCAAGTCTCCTTTGAAATAGGAAGGCTTCCGAATCTACCAACGGCTAATTGCATGGATAATCTTGTCCACAGCTAACCAAGTTAATCTAGTAGAGACATGGAATCAACATCCTGGAAATTAAGGGGGGTGTTTGGTTGCTGGTTTTTATTTTTTCTCCACTTAGTAATTTCATAGGTTTTATAAAAATTGATTCAGTTCACACTCTTCATTTTTTACATTCCCTAGGATTCAATTGGCCAACTTTTCCTTAAAAAAAAAAAAATTGCCCAGCTGCTTGTTAGGGAATGAAAACCTGGAGAATAAAACAGAACTTTAAGGCCTGTTTGGTTGTTAGGGAATTCATTCCAGTTTTTATTTATTTTTTAAAATCTTCCTTGGAACTGGGGAATGATTAATTTTGTTTGCTTGATTCATTGGGTTTCTTAGAAAAACTTGGAAAACCTAATTTTTTTTTAAAATGCTTGATTTCTCTTGGTTTCGATACCTCAGTTTTGCGCTGGTAGCTGTGGTAAGTTTTTTTCACGAAAGCCGGAGGAATGGGATTCCTGTGAATGTAAAATCTACCACCAAAAATATAAAAAAAAGGTTGTGAACCGAAGATATTTTTCTTTAAAAATAAGGTAATTAGTAAGCCGAGAAATAAAATAACCAGTTACTAAACACAAAGTTTCCCCAAGAAACCCGATTTATCAACCAAAAAAATCCAGTCATTCTCCAAAAATTGCTAGGTTGAACTCTAACATCCCCAAGAAACATGAATATCCAACCAACCAAACAAGCCCTAACAAGGAGCACTTGTTGGCAGCACCAGCAACCCTTAACTGGATCCAGTTTGACACCACAAGTCACCTATCTGGTTCACACCCATCTCAAACAAGTCCCGACTCGATTCAAGACTAAACAAGTCGGACTGAGTCACTAACTCTTTTAGCCATGCCATGAACCATTAAAACCATCACGTGCTCTAGCATTGACAAAAGTATATATTTACCAAAAATCATCCAATGCTTCAAGACTACATTGTCACCATTATTCACTGCAAATCTACACAGCATCAAATTCTACATAATACAGATTTTATCTGGCACTGATAAACATCTCCCAACATGCAACACTTTGACAGTCCAGTGTCAATCTATGAACACCTACCAAAATCTTATCAAATACACACTTCTCAATGTAAACTGCGGTTGGCTGTTTCAGCAAAACGCTAATTTAGATTCAGTGCATTGTGTGATGAAAGGTTCCAATTCTAGGCAAACTGCAGCTCAACCTAACTTCAGAACTCTTCGAGTGGATTTTGGTTTCCCCACCAAATCTTGTACATCTTCAGCTTCTTTACATTCTATTTATACAACTTCCGACCAGTATATGATTTCATCTACAACCCTTGCTTCTAGGCTACAAATCCTAGATTGTTTGTCACTTTTCACTGCTTATATTATCTGTGACTTTAGTTTTGTCCATGTGGCAAACATGATCCGAACCGATCATCAGTTAGGCCCTACCTTGGATGGGCAATAACCAAAACAACATGCCATCTGCACAATCTTACCCAATTATTTGGGAGGACCTCTATATTGTCAGGCAGTGAAATTTTGGTTTATCTTTTCTGCTTTTTTTTTTTATTTTCTCCGCTAAAACCATTTGCTTCATTTTCTAAAAGCCCAAAATATAGAATGGTTGAGACTGTTTTGATTGGCATGATTTTTTGGAGATGTCCTACCTGAGTAGGATCTACCTGACGATCAGTTTCAATCTTGAAAACATTTGTCACATACACGAGAATGGAGTCACTGATAATTTAAGCAAAAATCAACAGAAAATACTGTAGTCTACCCTTCTTAGTAGGGTCAGCTACGGGCCCTGTCAGGACGAAGCAGATGATGAATTTTGAATAGGCCCAGCCCAAGAGGCTCAGCAATTTCAACACCTGCCATTTGTACATGCTTGCCCCACGAAAGCTGAGGATTGGATGACACTCCAATAATGCTTGCTCGACCGTCTTTTCCTTTCAAGAACTTGAGAATGTTGCCTGTGACTTCCACTCTAGGATGGCAGAACGCAGCGAATGGTTTGGGGTTAGGCGGTTATGCAGGAGCCTAAGCTTGGTTATGGGAGAGATATTGTGCCGCTCGAGCCATGCTTTAATCGCTCTGTATTCATACGTGAATCCATCGGCTGCAATGTAGGGATCCACCATCACTTCCTGCATACACAAGTTTGAAAAATGCACACAAACATGAGAGAGACACGTGATACAAAAGATCATACCACGTTAAAAAATGCAAGCTATTATACAATGCTCGAGCGAAGAACATATCTACACTATGGTTGGTATTCCGTTTTGTACAAGTGTGACCCATGGTTCGGTGATGGGCTAATACAGGGGCATTTTCACACTGGGCTTGAGTGGGGCGGTCTGCGTGAGGCGGGGGCACAGTCAAGGTGGGGCGACCCATGTGAGGCGAGTGGACCATGTGAGGTGGGGCCCACGAGGGGGGTTCGGCCGAGGGTTTGACTTGGGCTATGAGATAAAGGTATTGATTCGCCATGCTCTATTAGCTCGAGCTCTTAGAGCAAGTGGTTAGTCGTCTTGCGTCAAAGTGGTATTAGAGCGGGAGGTCTCGTGTTTGAGACTCCTCACTGGAGGTGATTAATGCAGGGGCATTTTCACATCAGGCTCGAGTGGGGCAGCCTGTGTGAAGCAGGGGCACACTCAGAGTAGGGTGACCCCATGTGAGGTGGGCAAACCGCGTGAGGTGGGACCCAAGTGAGGTGGGGCACATGAGGGGGGTTCGGCCGAGGGCCTGACTTAGGCTATGAGATGAAGGGATTGATTCACCACGCTCAATCAGTTCGAGCTTTTAGAGCAAGTGGGCACACTAGACATTCTTAGAATGAGCATGGTATAATACCTCAGAGGGAAAAATAAAGGTGTGTTTGGTCGCACCAAATATCAAGAACCAAACATCATGAAATTTTCTTGATATTTGGTGCAACCAAACGCACCTTCATAGATTCCCTCATGGAATTGATATTTTGTACCTGAAGAATGGGACAAAAATAGTGGCCTGGGGCATTGATATTGCACTGCCATAGTCTAAAACGACCATCTGTCATATTCACGAGTTCTTTGAGTTGTGGCATAATTTCAGATTCCAGATCCGGCCTATCCCTGCATCTCAGCCTGCAGCATTTCAGTGCAATTCTAGCTAACTTCTCTGAATCGGCAAGTGGCCAATCTGTTATTGATTTGTCGAGTACATCTGCAAAGTAACCACTTTTAATAGCATTTTCAATGCTCGTTATCAGGCCCCGCGGATGCTTCCCAGTCAACAACTGGAGGACAATGACTCCAAAAGCATATAAATCTGATTTTGGCCGGACCGTACCAGTTCGCTGATATTCAGGGTCCATGTAGTAGAAGGTTCCTGCAATGACAGTTTCTCTGTATTCTGTCATGTTGTCAGGAACAACATCTGACATGAGCTTAGCCATTCCGACGTCTCCGATCTTGCTTCTGTAATTATAGTCTAATAAGATATTCCCCGGTTTTAGATCCCGATGGACAATTGGTTCTGGCACGGAACCATGTAAGAAAGCGAGCCCACAAGCCACTTCAAAAATGATTCTGAACCGGATAAACCACGGAAGAGGTGGTGTGTCGTCACAGCGGAAAATTCGGTCCTCAAGGCTTCCATTTCCCATGTATTCATAGATGAGGGATCCACTTTCAGGACAGGCTCCAAGAAGTAAGACCACGTGGGGATGCTTGAGTTGGCTGAGAATTTCAACCTGCAAAGTGTTCACACTCCATCAATGTTGAGGACAGCGTTCCTTGTATTGCGGATATTATCAAAAACATCAACCAATATTATCTGTATCTGTGAAAGCCCTTTGAAATAAATGCACTGTATTGTCAATGCATGACCCTTATTTTGAAACTTGCGTGTGTGCGTGTGTGAGGCTGACAGAAGAAAAAAAGGAGCAAAAAAACCAAACACCCGGGTGGCGAACCGCTGCACAAAGTGCGCTGTTGCCAGGGAAGGAACCCAACAGCGCATAGTTTCAGTCCTCATACAATGGAAACTGATTATATCTACTTGTTTTTTTCAACATTTTTGAGTCCTGGGTATAACCATGTGTCTTTTAACATCTCCTGAATTTCCCCAATGTTTCCCTGACAAAGCAATACATTGCGCAGGAGAAGCGAAACATTTGCTAAAGGAGAAGCATGTAACGATAACGATATTTTAACACTGGTTGAGGATTCCTTTGCTAAAGGAGAAGCAAAGGTGTCTGGAACTCTGCATATCTTTTCATTCAGTTCTGAGGTGGGTCACACATCAACAGCTCAGCATGAGTTGTCGTGCAGGGTTTCCTTCTGCAAAACCAGACAGAAGGGAACAGAATGTTTTGTGGAAGGAAACCTGCAAGATGAAAAGGTCGTGCTGAGTTATCAGGGTGCGATCACCCCCAAAACGAGACAAGACATACCTACACATCTTATTCTCCTCCTCGAGAAATGGACATTAAGGGTCTAGACTGTAGACAAAAATCAGATACTGTTTGTTCAGTTAAGATCAAGAGTCTGAACATAACTTACCCAAATCAAAATTGAGTTATCCTTGTCATGGAAATGAGAGCCGGGAGTTTGGTATTTCAGTGACTGGACCAATTTTTAGAGAGCGATTTATCATGTAATGAGCTCTGTATTGAGTTAGCCTGGCAGTTCATTGACTCGCTTGAGTTTTCAGATTTAAACAAATCACTTGAACCAAAACCAAGTCAACTCAGCGAGATCAAAGATTGACACAATAAGCTCATAAACAAGTTTGACATTTGAACTGCAGCTAACTGACATCACATTAAGACGAGAGACAGAATGGAAACTTTTTAGGGTTTTTGACATATTGCCCCCCGTCTTTCGGTGAATTACCAAATAACCCCCTCCCTTTTTAGTATTCCTGAATAAACCCCCACCATTTCTGCCGTCAGCCAAATAAACCCCTTTGTCACGGAAGTGTGACAGAAATCAGTAACCATGTACAAGACATGTTTACCCTTGTATAAAGACCTTTTTGCCCTTCTTGCACAAGGTTTTTTCATGTTGTTCAAAGACAAAAAAATGTCATTTTTCACTTCCCATAAAGGTTAACATGGTTACTGATTTCCATTGAAGTTTAGTGACGACAGGTTTATTTGGCTAATGGCTAAACCTGGCAATGGGTCAAGGCTGGGCCTGGATTTTGAACTAGTCGGGCTGGGCATGAGGGCCGGGCCTATTCAAAATTTTGATTTTGCTAGGCCCAGGCTCGGCCCACTGCTAGGTACAGGATTATTTGGAAATTTGCCAAAAGGCTGGGGTCAATACTCCGAAAAGCTAATTTTTCAGAATACCTCTTTCAGAAATTCCTCTTTCTTGTCATACGCGTCTTGCTGAAGAACTTTGATGGCTACTGGGGTGTGATCAATGTTGCATTTGTATACTTTCCCATACCCTCCCTCACCTATCTTTCTGGCCTCAGAGAAGCAATCAGTTGCAGCCTCTATCTCAGCCCTGGTGTACCTTCTGTACCTTCTATCAGCTGATAATAGAGTATCCACTATTCTCTTCCTCTCAGATGACTCTTTAAGGGCAGAAATTTCTGCTCTCTGTCTTTCATGGGCCTCTTTAGCAAGCAATTGTCTTGCTACCTCGATATCCTTAATGACTTCCAAATGCTTGCCTTTCTCTTCTGCTACGATTTTATTGGATATTTCTTCCCTTTCAAGGGCATCTTTGACTTTCCTCGCATCGTTAGAGCATTCAGCGAAAAGTAACTGGACCTGCAAAGCAGCATCTAAAGTAAACCAACAAGATAAATAAATATGCGGACGTAAATACATACATACATTCTTAGATATGCACATAGATGCATGCACACGGTACATTTCTAGCATCTGGGTATGTATCTCCTTCACCCCCCCCCCCCCCCCCCCCTGCATATGTTTGCATAAGAAAAATAGTAATGAAATTTCCGTGAGGATATACTGAAGAGGTGATTTGTGGCAAACTTACCAACCCAGTGTGCGTGAAAGATCCAGGAAATTCACCAGGTGGGGCCATCTATGATCATGCCCTGGCCCAGAATCAGGCTGGTGCAATCATCAAGTGGTCCACACTTGTTTGAGGGGGAAAAAAAGGATTGTAAGAGAGAAGTACCACGATCTATATTCAATGTTAATGTTCAGCATGCCTGATTAGTGGAGACAGCCTGGTTTTTGGGTCAGGGGACATTAACAATGGGCCCCACCTGATAAATATCCTGAATCTCTCACAAATGGACCAAAACGGCATGTTGTCTCAAATTGTATGTCCAATCCATGCTTGCTCATATCACTCTAGCATTTCTCATTTGCATAGTGATTGAGATTATCTTGATTGAACTAACAGTTACCTTATTCCTGGCATAGACAAGGTCTTCACAAGCGCCATTGTACATAGCAAGAGTATTTTGTAGTTCGAGCCTCAATCTTTTCATTTCAGTCTCAGCATCAGCCTGCAAAATATGCCATCCCACAGAGATAAAGACTGTATATGAGACTAGTTTTTTATTATTTTATTTTATATTACAAAAAGAATCATCAGGCTATGGATGAATAGAAGTTGCAATAATCAAACCTGATTTGTGCATTGTAGAACCAAAGCAGTGTCCTGGAAAGTAGCCATGGCATCATGTTCCTTAAATGCTTCAATTTCTTCTAAGGTCATATTTTCTAAGTTATGATGGTTTCCCTTCTGGTACTCTTTTCCACTAGAAGATAATAGAGAGGGTACTCGTGATATTCCATCGGCATAAGTAGGAGAATCCACACTATTAAATGATTGAGAAAATCTGACACTAGCATCTTCTTGTTTCGATGCTTCTAAGGAAGCATTGCCTTTCGACTCCTTAATACTGCCACATATCTGGTTATCAACTTCTCTTTGCATAAATGTATTACGAGGCTGATTTGAGCTGCACATGTTGGAAGTAGCACTCGACCCTGCAAGGATCAAACAATAATAATTGATCACTGTGGATGCAAAATCACAAAGAACAGTCAAGTTAGACTCTGGAAAAGGCAAGGTTATCAACATACCGCTAACAATAGGGAGAAGATTGGTCAATTTCTTGGTTATCTTGTGTCGTGAAACTGGGAGATTGGCCAATTTCATTTTTAGCTTGTGTCGTGAAACTACATAAATGTTGCAATTGTTAGGGGCCAATTTCAGAACAGTAGATGGTATGTCAGGGCCCTTCAGCTTCCTACAAAATAGAAAACGATTAACCTAAAAGAATGATGAAAATATGTGATGTTTTCATCCAAAAAATATAGCAAGTATACAGATAGCAAGCTCATGCATCAGCTAATTTCATTGAATCAAGAGCTCAGGAATTGCACTTGTTGTAGACCTCAGATCCTTGTATAAAGAGAGAGAAATGATGAAAGAGAAGCAAAATAAGAGGAGAGAGAGAGACTTCATACTACTATTCTCTTTGGCTCTCTCCTTATATATTTATACTTCATAGTGCCATTGGCAGATGTTACAATAAAGTCGCTACCGTTACAATAAGAAAAATTAAATACTCCTGGTTTGGTAAACCTCAAGTGTACATGATGAAATACTATGACAGCTGCATCAAGGTAGAGCGCAGAGTATCCTACATGCCCAGCTTGAATAGAGAATAAAAAAAGAGTAAAATCACTGTTTGAGCATTGCTTTGCCAGTCATCATTTAATGGATCACCTACAGCAAGCACCATGACATCATTGGTCAATTATTGTTTCTGCAGCGTGGATCACCTACAACAGACACTGCAGAATCTTTGTTATATTATCACTTTCCTAGTCATATCAGGTGGTGGATAATCTATAGCAGACACTCATCACTTTCCCAGTGATCACAGGATGATTATCTATAGTAGGCGCCACAATGTCATAGTCAGACTATCACTTTCCTAGACATCAATGGATGGATCATCTACAGTAGGCACCATGACATCATTGTTAGATTACCATTTTCCTTCTCTTCCTTGTCATTCAATCCCTAATCCAAATCAACTATAAGCTTAACCCTGATTGTCTAAAAGAGTCTTTCTTTATCTTCATCTCTAAACCTTAAATCCTAATTTTCTTCTCTTCATTTAATACCTAATACAAATAAAATCATAAAACCTAAATTTTTCTCACATCTATATATAGGGCTGCACACAATTCAATTTATGATCAATTTATCGATCGAATCAAATCATTCCCCAAGATCAATTCAATTCAATTTAAAAAAAAAAAAAAATTAATTTCAATTCAATTTCAATTTCGGTTCCAATCAATCGAATCGAATCGATCTGTATCGAATTATATATATATATATATATATATATATATATATAGAGAGAGAGAGAGAGAGAGAGAGAGAGAGAGAGAGAGAGAGAGAGAGAGAGAGGCACTCTCAAGTCCAATCGGTTGGACTATACCTCAGGTCCAACCAGCATGGATGGCATTCATTCGAAGTTGGATTTTAGGGCATTTAATTTCCACTACAAATAAGAGAGAGAATACCTCATGCATTTATTACTGTTACTTCCTAATGACCAAGGGAGTCCTGTTAACCACGGTGGGCCACCATGATGTTTGTGAGAAATCCACCCCATCTATCTGTCTTCTTAGATCATGTTAGTACATGAGCGAAAAAGGCAGATCCAAAACTCCAGTGGGTCTTACGACTGGAAAAAGTGGGTTTAGAAATGCCAACCGTTGAAACACTCCTGGGTCCACCGTGACATTTATATGCCATCCATAGTGTTGATAAGGTCGTTTCTACCTTGGATGAACTAAAAACATAAAAATATTAGCCCCATACAAAGATTTTGTTACCCCACCGATGTTTAAAGGGTGGACGTTTAATCCTCACCATTTCTTGTAGCGTAGGCCACTTGAGTCTTGGATATACCTCATTCTAGGTCATGTCCTAACATGATATGGCAAAACAGATGGACATGGTTGTTTTCTACAAATGTCATGGTGGCCTCAACTAGATTTTGGTGGATGGTTCTCGCTGGCAATCTGAGTTTTTAGTCGATACAACTTTGAAACTTCAGTGCAGGGAAAAGAAAAAAAAGATTCCAAAAAGATCTCCAGGGAACCTTTGACATGAATAGACACCGCTTCCAAGGATACCTCAGTGTGCAGGCCACTGTGATGGATCTGCTGTCCATATGTTTTGACAGCTCATCTTGGTGTACAATCCCAAAACTGAAGCAAATTAAAATCTCATGTGGACCACCCTACAGTAAAGAGTGGTGATTGAATGTCCACTATTAAAAACTTCTTAGGGTCATCGGAATGTTTGTTCGCAATCGGATGTTGATGAGGTCACGCAGACCTGGATGAAGGGATCACAGAAATATTAGCTTGATCCTAAAACTTTTGTAGTCCCCAAGAATTTAAGAGTGGCGGTGTCTATCTCAAGGCTCAACTGTTTCCTATGGTGTGGCCTACCTAAATCGCAGGTCATCCTAATTTTCAGCCAAGTATGCAGCATCTTTGCAACATAACGGTAAGTTGGATTAAACTTTTACTCCAACACCATGTATGGACTAGTTACTATGCATATGTTTTCAGAAGTATTTCTACTAATATTACCATTTGAGTTACTATAAAATCCAAACCTATAAAACCTATAGGTTTTCAATTTGTAATGTGTGAAAATCGAATAAAAAAATCAATCAATTCTAAAAAAATGGGGTCAATTCAATTTCAATTCGAAATTTCACAATTAAGATCAATTCAATTTCAATTTCAATTTCGAAAATTTAGGATCAATTCAATTTCAATTTCATCCAAAATCGAATTGATCGAATCGATGTGCAGCCCTATCTATATATCCCAAAAGGAAGTAGTACTAGGGGAGAAGGCTCGTGGAACTAAGGCCAACCTCCCAAGGATTAGGTAGCAAGCTGCCTAAACCACCAAAGGTGTCCCCTACAAGATCGCGAAAGTCACATAACCATGGTTTTCAAAATCAGTTATAATATGGCCATATCATGTCGAAGTTATGGCATAAGTTTGACGCTGGCTGCCAACCTTAGTACTTGACACAATCTTCCTTTATACAGGTGGAATGAATTCATGTAGCAGCGGAAAAGGATTCATGTAGGCTGACCCCAATTAGTTGGGTTAAGGGTTAGATGATGATGATGATATGGCCATATCAGCCACATTGTCACTGTATCAACCACCCCTGTTAAATGATAAGAGCGTGAACCAGTCCGTTTCAAAAAGAAAAGAAAAAGGGCACACCAATAAAGGACTGATATGGCCGATGCAGTAAGATACGACTATAAAAGCCCCATTTCTGTTCTTTTTCTTGTTTCTTCATTTTGCCCATGGGGGTGCTTAAAAACTCATTTTATACTAGATCTAGGCTTATTTTCAAAATTGAAACGCAGTGCTCGAATGATATTTGATGAACTGAAGCATACTGAACCACTTGAGGAAAAATTGGAAAAAAGGCAAAAATGATAATTTTTCTTGTTTTTCATCTTCCTTTTGTTTTAATTCAATATAATGTGTTATTATCTACCAAAGCATGCTTGATATGTGTTTGATTAGAAGCCTATTTGGTTGACTTTCAGCAGATCAAGCTGGCAAACAACGCTCTTATCAAATAATGGTTTGATACCATTTAGCACATGTTAAGACCATGATAGATTCCCATGTTTTACATTCTTCCCATTTTCCTGATAATTTTTCAATTTTTTTTGGGCAAAGATTTTTTTTGTGTGGCCAAAATGGACCTGTATCATCCGTTATGGGTCTGATATAGTCCAATACAGCCCACATCATATTGTTTTTAGGCCCAGCCAACACATTCACCAATATCATCATTCAAAACCTTGCAGACGACAAAGCAATATTGATGACTCTTTCTCATTCCAATCGAAGAAGGGGTCTAAAGGTGCCAGCAATTACGAATATTCTTTCCAACCGATCAAAGAGGAGGTTCAAGTGAAGCTGGCGACTATCCTCACTCACTGCCAAGCTGCAACATAGACCAAGGAGACTGATAAGGCTGAAGAAATGGCCCCTCCATGTGAGGGACAATGCCCTTACACGTCCCCAATCAACAATCTGGGTCGAAAAATAATATATGACACCATCACCCATATGAAGATGGCCACTGCCTGTGCATCACTTCAAGGCCTGAAGCTATTTAGAAAATGCCCTCATCAAGGTGGCTTATTCATAAGGGGTAGTGCATGTGTTCCTCGACATACCTGAAGGAATCCAAACCAGGACAATTGACCATTTGGTTGAGGTGGCAAAGTAATGTGTGAGCCCTTCTTCCTTGATGATGTGCCATTGAGCCATCCACCAACAAGCATCCTAAAGGGACTGAGAACTACCAACCCCAATACAAAATCACTTTCTCGTACCATGGCCTCTATTTCTAAAACCTCAATCACAACCATAGTTGTTTGTTTCTACTACACCAGAAATGTTGCCACTCGCCAAGCCCCGACAGATAGGGGGCCATTAATCAATGTCATCCCTCTCTATGTTCTAGATGCTTTGGGAATCTAGACGAGCTGCATTCACCCCAATACAATGATGAATTATGGCATGAGGGGCATAATAATTTTTTATTTCCATGAAATGGTCAACATTCACATCATCTGGGGACCATTGAAAGTCCATCATTGTTTCCAGGTAATTCGCAAGCATCCATTGTGCCATCTACTGTTTTTGAGGTCATAGATCCATTACCATGCTGCAATTTTTGAAAGATGGAGGTGTAGAAACTTTTCAAAACTTGATTTTTAATAGTTTAACATCAATCTACATCTAAACAGAAAAAAAAATTTAAGCCTTAATTTGAATGGTGGTTCAGATCAGACCTTAAGCCTCAAGCTTCTGATACGATGAATCAATTTCGTTCCTTCTCTAATTGAGAAAGCCTCTCTCGATCTATCTACAATCGAAGAATGAGACCAAACCCACCAATTCTTGACACTGCAAGCTGTAGAGAATGGTTGGAGAAGAAGAGTCATTGATCAGGTGGGCCACCAGAAGATGAAGAGAAGGGATGAGAGAAGATTCTCTCTCCTTCTGTGTGCGTGCGCGTGTGTGTGGACATCCACCTACAGGGGTAGGGGGACATTTTCATTTTAGGTCTTATTCCCTTTAGAAATAGGATTTATTTATAAGAGATCTAAGATTTCTTGTTTAGCACTGATTCGGTGCTCCACCACCCTATGGACCAGTATATGCCCTACAACATCAAGTCTCTCTTCATGCCTAATTCACAGACCCAAAAAGACATATCCTTTCCACTTTACTGTGGTATGCAATCTAGACCTCTAAAACCCAACGCAAGGCTCAACAGTGGACATTAAAAGATCTTACCATCAAAATTCTACCAAGCTTGATAAAAACAAAATATGCAACGACTAAAAATCATCATAAAACCTTTTGAAAACATTTAACAATGCTGAACAATGATTTGATCTTGATGGGGCATCTAAAAGGTGAGATCTAGCCACTAAACTTTGACCTGGACAACAGGAGGTATCCTTTTTAAAGTACATCAAGCCTCAACTGAATTTTAATATGAGAATCCAATAACACATATACATCAACAACCTATGTAGCATCCAAAGGTGTATCAAAGCCCCACATGATGAGTGCTCTTCGTTAGGAGACTTGATGTGATACATCCAATACACATTCAATCGAGCCTAGCACTACGCCAAATGATTATCCCTACTCTCATGTGAGAAGGGTGATGGCAACTACATGCCCCAGGGTGGAGATTAATCCATCCTGCTTATCATCGATTCATATCACCCCGGATAACCACATCTTGATATCGGGTTGCCTAAACCCACTTGGGGGGGGGGGGGGGGGGGGGGGGGGATCATGGAAAATTTCAGGTACTCAAGAATATGAGTCGTCAACTCTTCAATAACATATCTGGGCTGTTATTAAAAAGGAGAACGAATTTAAATTGTCTAATGATTTTCATTAGGGTTGTAGCCCTTCACTAAAATAGAGGTGTACAACATACGTGATTTACAAAGAATAAATCTTAAGATATCTCTTGTACAGTTGTGATGAGGATCCTGTACATGTACGGTAATCCCAACATAGTAAAGATGTCTCTTGTACAGTTGTGGTGAGGATATTGTACAAATAATCCCATTATAGTAAAGATGAGAATTCTGTAGAATCTTGTATAGCTTGATGAGGATCCTTAGCAGTTATGTCCATTTCATTCTTCTCCAGGGCATAAAAGAGATTCCATTAGAAATCCCTATAATATGTTAATTCATTCAAGTTTCCAATCACAATTAATAATCAAGCACAAAGAAAAGCGAGTCATTCTGTTCCATTGATCAATAAAGGTCACTAATAACCAAGTTCCTGAACAAAACAGTCAAACGAGTCAAATTGGCTCTTCGAGGCACTATAAAACCAACAGACCATTGAATGGTACTGTCAACATGGCATTAACATCTTAAGTTAACATCTGTTTTCTGTGTGGGAGAGCTAAATCAAACAAAGGACAGGAGCAGCCTTCATCACATTTTTATAAAGTTGCCTAGTTCCCCAAGGATAACTTTGGTCACCTTGTTGGAGGTGTCAGCAAACCCCCTGATATACATTGTTCTGCCGTTCCCTAACAGCTTAAGCTTTTAGCGCAACCGGGTAGTAACATGGTATTAGAGCAACACATCTGGTGTTCAAGTCCTGGGGTTTGCAAATTTTTGGTATTTTGGGCATTTGGTGTTATTTGAGCCCAGAGTATCACGTGCGGAGCCCAGTATAGAGCCCGCATGTGAGGGGAGGCGTTGGAGGCGTCGGCAAACCCCCTGATATTCATTGTTCTGCCGTTCCCTAACAGCTTAAGCTTTTAGCGCAACCGGGCAGTAATACACCTGTCCACCTATATAGTGATTCTAAAGGGCATAGGGAAGATTTGGTTGAAAGACAAAACCCCACCCTGCTAATGAACACATCTACCCTCAAGTCTTACCCAAAATGTTCAGTGTGGGCCTTTTGGATAGCAGGCCATGTTAATGGAAGACAGGAATGGGACAGAAGAGAATGAAATGGCATGCAGAGAGATACAATTAAGCTAGTAAGAACACCCATGCTCAACAGAGAAAGTTATATAATAGTGTGCTGTTAGGCGGTTTAATAATAGTGAATAACATTTCTTTTTATTTCTGTAAATTTTCCCTTTTCCCTATTTCCTTATTTCCCAAATTTATTTCAAGAGATTCTCATAAAAAGAGCAGGAAGAACAACAAGGTCGAATCTAGCAAGTCATATTCAACTTAGCAGTTGTAATTGACTCTTCACACAATCATGGTCATGACCGAGTTTGGCCACTATTATCGAGTCTTAAAACTATAGTTGCACAAAGCGTGAAGCAGCAACAAGTTTGGGTGTGGAGCAGGGACATGTCTGTTTAAAAATGTTAGCTAGTGTAAACATCTAGGAAGCAAGAGTGGGAGCGCAATTCTGAAGCATGATTTGAAGTGGGAGTGGCACTATATTAGAAGGATCCTGCAACTAAGCTTAAAATAAAGTCAATCATAATTGCTTTCAACATTCATTTGCAAGAACCTATTGGTGATTCATTTCAAACACTGGATTGAATAAAAGGTAGCCAAGTCTTAGATGCTAGGGCTAGTCCTTTCGAGTACTACATGGAAAAAAAAAAAAAAAAAAAAATCTTTCACCAATAAAGTTTCAAAGGATACAGAGCCCACCCATTGCGAAATGCACTATATTAGATGAAGATGCTTAATGCCATAATACACTTGAAATGAATCACCACCAGTGGTGAAATACTAGTGCATCACTAATTAATGTAAAATACACCTAGCATATTCATCACTTGGGGGATACACACCTATGGCTGGTTATCATATATTCATGGAATATACACTTGAGGCAGGTTGGCATGTGGTCAAGTTAATATCTGAGTATGTGGTAACACCATCTGGAATATTAATAAGAAAAAGTATTATGAAATAAACTAAGGGGCTGTTTTAATCATTGGAAAATAGGATTCCACAGTGGAAAAGGAAATCAATTTCATTAGGTGTGATAGTTTCCCTCATTTGCAAAAGACGAGGACAAAGGAAATAAATTTTCCTTTTCACAACTTTCCTTGGAAAGGGGTCTCCTTTTACTTTCTAAAACCTAAGAAATGAGTTTCCCACCTTTTTTAGAGACAACTTGTAATACCCCGAAAATTTGGACGCACGAGTAAGTACACGAGTGCATGTTCACACGTGAAAAATTTAAATTATAGGCTATGTTGTTCACACGCATACACACACATATATACTTTTATACGCATTCTAACACTTTTTAAAGCCTTTGAAAACTCAGTATACTTAGCTAAATCAATAAACTGACCGTTAGAATGATCTATCGTTGCTAGACCGGAAGATTTAACCGTCCACTCCGATTTCGAATTACGCGATCAATGTAAACCGCCGTACATCATCCTATACACATGTCTGTCCATAAATATGACCGTACATCGTGTCCGTCACAAGGCATATGCTTAGACCAGTGATTTCTTGGCCCTATGAACCTGCTCGGGTGTGTTTGTAACACCCTAGGATTTTAGAATAATTTAAATTATAATTTAGTTAATTATTTAATAATTTAAATAAATTGAAATATTGATAAATTAATAATAAATCATCCGTAGGGAATTACTATATGGTCTCTTTATTAAAGTTGCTTAGAATAAACCCTAGAACAACATGGAAGTGATAGATTTTACAAAACTCGTAAAGTTATGATAATTACGAAAATGCCATTAGTTAAACTTAAGTTATACCACCTTTTTAAGTTTTATGATTTCTGGAAATCATTTTCACACGAAACTCTATATACTAGTTTTAGGACACGATCTAACCATACACGTCAAATTTTAACCCTTCGATCATTCTACAAATGCTCTAATCAGAAATCGGGTCATAAGTGGGCCGCCGTAACTCGGATTTGCCTCATTTTTCTTGTCAGTGATTTATTTTGCGTTATTCACATATTAGATGGAGCAAACGGTATAGATCAACTTCAAGTAGACCCCGCGTGCAAAGAGGAGCATAAAATGTACATTACGTGCGACGCACGTTAAAAAAAAAAAAAAAAAAAAAAACAAAAGAATCCCATTCGAATCCTTCTTCCTTGCTGTGTAAACAGCGGACGGCGCTGCCGTCTCTGTCCGTCCACACCGTCCATCATAGTGGACCCCATCTAGCAATCCAAGCCGTCCATCCGACCTCCCCTCGACAGTGGAGGTCCCCTTTGAAGTTTTTTTTAATCTTTTACTTCATCTATAGTGTACGCCGGTCCGTGACTTACAATCAATGGTGGCTAAAAACCGCCAAGATCTCGCATTCCACCTTGCATGGGCGTACAAGAACAGCTGTACTAGGGTCGTCTGGACCCCACCTATCTTCCCAACGGTCCCAAACGTGTAGGATATGTGATACAAGGAATTGAATCCTTCTTGGAATAGGAAAGCTTATCAACCCCACGTCCGATCGTGGGACTGTTTACACGGCTATAAGAGCCCATCCTCTATCTCTTCCTCTCTTCAGAAAACGTCATGGAGAGTGAGAGAGAGAGAGAGACGTTGGAGAGAGAGAGAGAGAGTGAGACGTTAGGAGAGAGAAAGAGAGAGAGAGAGAGAGAGAGAGAGAGAGAGAGAGAGAGAGTGTGTGTTGCTGCTGTTGATGCTGGGGCAGTGTCCCAGGCCAAGAGAAAAGAAGAAAGAAGAAGAAAAAAGAGAAGAAGAAAAAGAGAAGAAGAAAGAAGAAAGAAAAGAAGAAGAAGAAGAAAAGAAGAAAGAAAGAGAAAAGAAGAAAGAAGAAGGAAGAAGAAGAAGAAGAAGAAGAAGAAGAAGAAGAAGAAGAAGAAAAGAAGAAAGAAAGAAGAAAGAAGAAAGAAGAAAAAAAAAAGAGAAAGAAGGAGAAAGAAAAAGGAGGAGAGAGAGAGAGAGAGAGAGAGAGAGAGAGAGAGAGAGAGCCGATCCGGCCCGTTGAGTCAACTCAGACTTGAACCAGGACTATTTTTCAAAGTGTGGAACACGTCGTTATATGTGTGAGTGATTCATCTAAGAATTTTCATGTTGATATTCTTTCAATTTTCTTCCTATTGTGTTGAAATCCTTCCATCCTTTTTATCCACAACTAATGATCGATTTTTCAACTTCTTCTTATCTAGGTTAAGATGTATACCTTTGTTTTATTTTCCAGGCATATGTACTATATCTTAGTTAAGGGGATCTCTTCTAGTTTCCTTGTTCTTCCTGGTGACACTTCTTTAGTTTTCGTAGGATCTTACGTAGAGGTTAGGCATGGGTTAAATTTCCTTTCACGACTTTCCCTTTCTAGTCACACAAGTGAAAACTTTACATAGTCGTAACTTAAACTTAAATACACAAGATGTTATTGTGGGTTCAAAACCTTACGTAACATACATCATCCTCAACTCCCTTGATTAACAATAAACATCAGAGATAGATGGAAGATTCCTTGAATGCATACATCTTATGCATGGTGTGATTGAAATTGAAATTTCGAACGCATAGTATGCTTGATGAATGCTTCCATAATTCATAACATGCACATACATTTATACACTGCAACAGAACAGGAGCATGGTTGATTTGACTCCTGGCGTGCATGGTTGATTTGTCGCCTCGTTGTACCGGTTAGGTGAGCATGGTTGATTTGCGACAGGTTCCTAATGTTCAGTGGCAACGAGTTCTGGTCGTTTCACTTATTGAGCATGGTTGATTTGCTCGGTTGGATCAGTGGTGCATGGTTGATTTGCCGCCTCGCTGTACCGGTTAGGTGAGCATGGTTGATCTGCGACAGGTTCCTAATGTTCAGTGGCAGCGAGTTCCTAGACGTTTATTGCTCTCACACGTATCATGACATACATGACATCATGATAATCATGTTCTATTAATAATAAATCATAAAGTGTATCAATCATAACCTTATCCTTGTATATTTCATACAATTCTATCCGTTGATGATTCACGTCCTATCTTTTATTAACTGGAATATTACCTGTGATGGAAATGACCTCACTGGGCTTTTAGCTCACCAAAATCACCACAGTTCTTGCACGTTTTCAGGAAGGAAAAGACGTAGACAGAGCAGAGTATTCAGATGGTCACGTGTTACTCAAACGCCAATTGTAGTTGATCTATTTTATCTTGTAAAATTCAATGTAATAAAATATTAGTGGAAAAGAAACTTTATATTTGGGATTTATTTTAGTTATGCGAAGTATGGAATGAAATCTCATGGAATCTACGCTCAAATTTTCAATTCACACCTTGGAACTCGGGTTTTGGGTTGTTGTACTCGAGTCCCGAATTTCGGGGCGTGACACAACTCGCCTTTTGACCATTAACAATTCCACATTTCCATTGATATCATGTACGCTAAACAACCAGGTTATGTAAGGATTCTTTTCCATAGCTTTCCTATTCAATAGTTTTCCATCAGATGCGACATTTTCCTTTCCTCATCTACTTTTTGGTTTCCACCAATCCAAACAGCCCATTTGATGTAGGGAGTGGGCCTCATGATTGTGGGCGAGGATCGACGATCTTCATGATGGAGATGGACCGGAGGAAGAATGAGCGAAGACTCAAAGAAACGTCATCTGATGACCGATCGTGCATACCCAAGGACAAGCCGAATATTCGCCCAGAAAGAACCCAACTCGCTGGACTGTTTTGAGCACTAGCCGATCGGTCACCACTCAACTCCAACCGGTCGGAGCCCCCCAACAACCGGTCGATAGCACCCGACAGGCGTTATACAGATTACACAATTTTGCCGATTTCTTTCCATTTCTGGAAGATAGTTTCCATTTATGACTCAAACTCTTTCTAGGTTATGTAATTAGGGTTTCTTAAGGTTTTCTAGGATTTAGTTTTATTATAAATACTCCTTTTAAATTCGTTTGTAGTTAATCTTCATTATTATCAATCAAAACTTGAGTTTTACTTTGTTTCTTTGTGGAATCGAAGAAAAGGTCTCGTGAATTCGAGATATCTCCTCGTGGATTCGAGGAAGACTAGTTGAGGAGTCCCAATAACTCCCTGGATTTGGAGTAGTTATCTTGTGGTAGAGACGGTGCTCGATCTCACCCCGTCTACGCTGCGCCAAGTTGGTATTAGAGAGAGGAACAACCTCGAGCCGATTTCTCTTTGCAAGGCAAGGACAAAATCCTGTGGACGGTGATCCAGGGATTCATCATCAATCGGAAAGAATGGAAGCTTTCCACCGGGAGAGGTGGAGGACCATGCAAGGGCTATAGGCACCCCTCTACCGTTTTGCGGATGCGCCGATTCTGCCACGTGTTCAAAGCAAGATTCATTGCAGAGACACGTATATGTATGGTGACAGTCAAGTACACCGATTAGATCGGACAGATCGATACTACAAGAGGGAGATAAACATTCCTAACTTCGATGGCCGGAGTAACGTCTATGATTGGATCTTAGGAGGAGTCGAATACTTCTTCGGCTACAATCTGATTCCAGAGGAGAGAAGAATTGTAATCACGACATGCCATTTGTCGGATGACGCTTGGGATTGGTGGATGCACGTTCAGTCCTGTCTGAGGCAAGTACAGAAGCCACCAATTCACTCGTGGTTGCGGATGAAGCAACAACTACTAGCACGATTCCAATACACCATTATTAATCAGGGCGATCTGGTTGAGCCGGTGTTGCAACAAGCCACCAGCCCTATCAACAACACTTATGTCATCCATGCAAACACGAGAGAACCTCTCAAAGCTTTTAAAGTGGATAAGCATTCTTCTGTGGCTGTCCTAGATCATGATGAAGAATTTGCGGAGTCGTCTTCTGTTGAACTGTTTGTTTCTTCAATGCAGGAAGAATCAGTTGAAAAGGACGAACAGTATGTTGATCAAATCTCCACTGCAGATTTGGTGCTGCCACAAGTGAATGAAGATTTGAAAGATGATCCAAGATTGGATAGCTACACGGCTGAATTTCGCCCGACAGGCATTATACAGATTGCGCGATTTTGCCGATTTCTTTCCGTTTCTGGAAGATAGCCGTTTATGACTCAAACTCTTTCTAGGTTACGTAATTAGGGTTTCCTTAGGTTTTCTAGGGTTTAGTTTTATTATAAATTATCCTTTTAAATTCTTTTGTAGTTAATCTTCATTATTATCAATCAAAACTTGAGTTTTACTTTGTTTCTTCGTGGAATCAAAGAAAAGGTTTTGTGGATTCAAGATATCCCCTCGTGGATTCGAGGAAGACTAATTAAGGAGTCTCAGTAGTTCTGTGGATTCAGAGTAGTTATCCTAGTTGATGGGGTGTTTGATTGCGTGAAATTAATAAATTCATGAATTAGGAGGTTCGTTAATTGGTATCTTCACGAACCTAGTAGTAAATGTTTTAGTGGATTTATTGTTTGATTTTCCTAGGGAAATTCATGATTTTCTAGTTTGTTGTTTGCTTGGCCTCATCAAATTCATATTTTTAGGAATTCAAATGTTGGTCCTTTAGAATCCTTTTTGTTGTTCTTTTTTTAGGAGTCCTTCATAATCACTTGAGACTAGATGATCTAAACCATCCAATCAATCATCATCAAAATTGATGCTCCTTATCAAGTATTATATAGAAAGGTCCAATCATGGTTCTGAGCTATAGTTGATTGGGCTTTATTTGGCACTAAGTTCTATGGATTGTTAGCATCGAGATTCTTTCGTGGACGTTGTTGCTTCACTTGTGTGCATCATCTTTTCCCATTTATCCCCTGGTAAGGGTGTGGGATTTGAATTTGAATATTTTCTAGACGAGAGGCATTCTTAGGATCTCAAATGGAAATGTGAAATTTGCATTCTCCAATCCTGCATGGGAAGGTGATCATATGTTTACAAAACCTGAGGCTTCTTTGTGAGGGGCTCAGAATTTTTCTTCCTTTTCTTTGATGGTCCACTAATGCAGGGAACTACCAAAAATCTCTTGCAATGGGCATCAAGCAAGTGGGAAGAACCTTGGAGGTTGGCATTTCTTTCAAGCAAGTCTGGGAATGTTTCTTTGAGCCTAAACATCTCATTGTACTTGGTTTCTAGTGTTGTTAATGTTGTTTCCAGCAACATTTCCAACCAAGGTATTCAGTTGCAAAGGCTTGTATTTAGAATTCTCTTCCCCAATTGTAACTTCCCTTTATTTGAATAAAAATTTCTTTATTCACAAAAAAAAAGAAGTTAAGCCATGTCTTTATGAGGGTCTTCCCTTCTATGGTACCCACTCACATATTTCACAAGATATAGGTGGGTTGGGAGTGGGGATATGATAGTGTAGTCATAACTCTGCCAGATATCCAGACTGCATTAGTCCTTTGGTTCAAAATTCAAATTACATACTACAAAGCTGACGAATTTCTAGGTTCTACAAATAATGAGTACGGTTTTTTTATTTTTACATTTTTAGTAATTAAGTTTATAATATAAGTCTTTGCCAAACCTTAAAAAAAAAAAGGATCATAAACATATATAGCTCCAATCTCAGTTCCTTGTAGGTAACTGTTGGAGGCGTCAACAAACCCTCTGATATACATTGTTCTGTCGTCCCCTAATAGCTCGAGCTTTTAGCGCAACCGGTCAGTAACATGGTATCAGAGCAGGACGCCCGGTGTTCAAGTCTTGGGGTTTGCAAAATTCGGTATTATAGAGCATCCAGTATTGTATCAGCCTAGAGTATCATGTGTGGGGCCAGTATACCGCCCGCACGTGAGGGGAGGTGTTGGAGGCGTCAGCAAACCCCCCGATATACATTGTTTTTTCGTTCCCTAGCAGCTCGAGTTTTTAGCACAACCGGTCAGTAACAGTAACATCCAAACAAAAAATGCAATAAATAATGAACCATTTGCAGAAAATACAATGCAAAGAACATGAAAAGAAGTTTAAAAAAAATGACACTTGGAAATTATACCTCAAAATCCAGCTCAAAGAAGAAGAGCCCAAGACTATATTTGTGATGCCCGATTCAAATAAATGTCTCACAAGTGCAGCTGCAGGATTGTCATCATTCAACACCAATGTCTCCATCTAAACATTTTTTTTAATGTTCTAGTTAAATGTTTGCTATAAATGCATATTAAAAAATGATTACTATAAATTTATCTGGAAAAGAGAGAGAGAGAGAGAGAGAGAGAGAGAGAGAGAGAGAGAGAGTCACCTCTCTTGTTTTACATAGTCTCTTGAATGGGAGAAAATTTTCTTCAAATTTTAACTTCACGTCTTGCATATACATGTCCACTACGTCACCACGCATTTGCTTGATGGGGATATGGTTGCCCGCTGTTGAAAAAACTATCCAAACATTATAAACAACAAAAAGGAGAGAGAGAGAGAGAGAGAGAGAGAGAGAGAGAGAGAGAGAGAGAGAGTATAGCAACACACTACGTATTTCACGTATTTCTAAACCATATACAGAGAATCTTGTAGACGTACAATTTACGTAAATGGAAGGAGTCTTGCCTTCTTCATCTTAGAATAAAGTAGGAAAAATGGCTCATTACTGATGATGCTACCAACCATATAAGCTTCAAAAAGTAGAATAAAATATCATACACTACATGATGATGCTAGCAACCAGGTAGAAAAATGTGTGTCACGTGGTAAAGTTAATTTGTTGAGCATGTGCTCTGGTAGTCAACGTATATGTTTCATACGTCGAGGGAAAGAATATCTACTAAGTTCACCTTGGTTTACGGTAATTGGAATCCATATTCGATCATCCGAGTACATCATCTCCACCCTTACTCCGATATCTAATTATCCCTATATCTAAGCTACTTTCCCTCCTACTCCCAGCTCCTTGCTGGAGTAGGCTCTAGGATCATTCAGGACCCCCATGCTCTCAACTCCTGGCCTAGCCTATGTTGAATGGTGTGAGGTTCTCACAGCACAACTTCATATATCTTACGTGTTGACCACTCTGTTCTTCGAGCAAGGAAAAAATCAATTGTGATATCATCAACTAATAATCCATAAAATAAGGTCGGGAGAACCTCACCCCCTCTATAAAAACTTCATAAAATTACTCCTCTGTTAATGTAAAATCCATTTAATGAAGAAAAAACCTCTATAATCATTTGGGCTTGAACCATACTTAGAAACATAATAAAACTCCCCAGCAACTTAAAAGAAACTAAAATATTCTGAAAATTAGAGCTGGGCGTTCATGAGAGCGGAGAGATTGAGACTAGATGTTGCTCACAGAATTAAAGCTGAATGAAGTGGATATGTGACTTTGGAGTTCTATGTGACCACTGCATATTAATCAAACTAAGGAGAAAATTTTATGGGATAGCTATAAGAGCAGCCATGCTTTATGGGATAGAATGTTGGGCAGTTAAGGAACAACATGTTGAAGCTCTCCCTCCCCCAAACGCATTTTAGTTAGATAAACATCACAAAGATCCATCCAGGCCACATGCCAGTTTAGGATAGGATCTCACGACACGTAGGTGTAATGCGTGATCCACTGGTTGGATTGTGGCAAAACGGATGGAAATTTTCCCATTGTAAAACCTTTCTCCATGATTACGAAATGAACCCATTGCTTTGGATAAGACATTCACAAGAGGAGTGCACAAGTATAAACCATTGAAATCACATGTCTTGCCCTCAGATTGGGTTTTCTGGTCAACTGAGATTGAATCGCCATCACTGGTTTATATCTGCAAATATACACATCACTGATGAGGAACCCAATCTACAATCTTGAACCTTCATGAACCACCTGACTCTTGCCCTAGGAGATAGAGAAGGGGGTGCCTGCCTGATGAACAGCTTAAATATCATACATGTCATGGCAAGTCTTTGCAAGTCCTATTACCAGGGCTCCCCAAAATTCTAGCTATCATAATCAAGGAAAAGAAAAAGGAACATAGGTCGTTTGGCTCTGTGGAATCTTGAAAGGTGCAGAGAAATTGTTTCTGCAAAACAAATTCTTTGAGAAAGAGATTTTGTCTATTGTATTTGCATATTGGGAATGCCATTTTAAGGAATTTAGAAATTATGCTTGGGCATTGGGAAGGAGAGAGGTGATGAATGGGGTACGGATTGCCTTCATAACATTATAAAAATATGATCATTGGAGGAAATCAATTCCCAGGAATTTTCTCCCCATCTTGTATGAAGGAATCATAAGATCTTTCTTTACATGAATCTAATTCCTGTAGGAATTCATATACAGCCATTTCCCAACACCTAAATGTAAGAAAAAACCTTGCTAAGGTCGTTTGGCTCCCTGGAAAAGTAACCATCTGAAAAAGGAATGAGGTAAATCCTTGCACTTCGGACCCTAAAAGCTTAGCAACAGTTTCTGGTTGGAGATATGTTCCAGCCTAAGGACCATTATCTATTCCTGGCCTCAAGCCAGCTTGCAAATTCCAAGGAAATGGATTCCCTTCCAATGACCATCTCTTTGAAATTATTGGTACACACGGTGGAACTTGTAAATCTTTACTACTAACCAAATACAATGTTTAGATTCCACTGACCTATAATCCCATTACCCAAACATAAAAAAAACAAAATCTTTTTTTGAAATACTCTGTTTCCTACAAACAAATTCTTAAGGCAGGTTTAGATACAACCAATTCCATGGAAATCAATGGAAATGGAAAGGTTTTCCATGATGTGACAGTCTTGAAATGTTTGGATAGCAAAGAAAATGGAGTTTTCCATAGTTTGGATTCTTTAGCATAAGAAATTAGGTGACCTTTGTCTCACATGTATGAGATTTCCACTTGTTACCCAAACAAGATCCCAAAAAATGATATCCAAAAATGTAAATAATCATTGCCTAACCATTACCTTTTCTTTTCCTTTCCCTTGGAATAGATATATCCAAACATGGCCTTAGTAACTTCTAAACTCAAGGGAGCTAACAATAACAGTGGTCGTAATAGCCACCACCATTACCTTTACCTTTACCTTTACGGGTTATAGCGGCCATTATAGTCTCTTTTTTACCTTTACGGGTTATAGCGGCCATTATAGTCTCTTTTTTACTTGGGTTATAGCGGCCATTATAGTCTCTTTTTTACCTTTATGGGTTATAGCGGCCATTATAGTCTCTTTCATTCTAGGTATTACGGCCTTTAGGGGGCATAACGGGCTGTTATGGGTCATTTTTTCTATAACAGCCACTATGATCCTGTAATTTGTAAGGTTGCCACTGTTACCTTTACGAAATGGCCTTTGGCCTTTGCAGCCCCATAAAGGCCGTTATGGCACACCATGCCCTTAATGGATTCAGTCTCTTTGTCGGCAATTTCTCGGGAGATTTTCAGAATTTGAGGTTTTCCACAGGACATCATTGGGAAAATCTAGCTGAAAATGAAAATATCTATATTAAATTATTAAAATTTTTAAAATGTTTATATATTTTAATATAACAAATTCCTTAATGTTTTTACTATTAAATAAGTTTAAAACGTTTATGTATTTTTATATAACAAATTCCTCAATGTTTTTTACTATTTTCCAAGTTCAAATCCAGACAAAAACGCGATATTTTCAAATCTTCCGAGATTATCGGCTAGTGAATTTCTTGCGCTTCCCCGGGGCAGCCAAACGGCCAGATGTGTGCTAATCCCATAAGCATGAAAGGCCCAGCCCATGTACATGCTGGCACACGTGTGTGAGATCCGAATCATCCATCAGGTGGTCCACCCCATGAAGATGATCAGGCCCAAAATCAGGCCGGTCAGGGATTCCGGCATCAAAACTGCGGGGCCCACCTGATGAACGACTCAGATATCGGCCGAATTTTGAGAGAGAGAGAGAGAGAGAGAGAGAGAGAGAGAGTACCGGGCGTAGGGATGGAAGTGGTGAAAGGGGCGACGTGGACGAGCAGGAAGCGACGGGCGTGGGACATCAGATTCTCCACAGCCCAACGAACGGCTCTGCGGCTCCTGATGCCGTTGCTGTGGCCCACGGCCACGGCCACGGTGGCATCATCGCTACCGCCCATTCCTCCAGCAGACATTGCTCCCGCGCAATTGATGGAAATGGTGATCAGGCGAAGACTCAAAGAGGAAGACCTGAGAAGACTTTCAGGTTCTGATGCATAGGAAACTTAATAGTGTCCTGATTCGCCTATTCGTACATTTTAGGGCCATGGATTGGAGATCCAGACCGTTTATCTCAAGAAATATGCACTATTTGGGTGACTCCAATTAGAACTAGAAGATCATACCATTCCAACCCTTGGATTGGTAGAAAACAAAATTAATGGTTGGAATAACAACTAGAGGTAGATGGATCAGACCATCCAATCTTAATAAAGTCTCGGGTGACAATCCATCCATCGCGGGGGAACTCATATCAACGGTATGGATCACTGAAACATGAACCCCACTTGTACGACATAGATGCATCACTACACTAATCCTCGAAAGAGAAAATTGCACTCGCCTCAGATGTGAACACGAGCCGTACGTGTAATATCCAGTCCGCTGGTCAGGCAGGGACGCGGATTTCCTCTGGGAACCTAGGTGGGGCCCACCGTAAATTTTTTCCAAAATCTACCCCGTCCATCCGTTTTTTGAGCTCGTTTTAGGATACGAAACCGAAAATGAACCGGATCCAAGACTCAAGTGCACCGCGCTAAAGGAAAAGATGGGTAGGGAAATTCCTACCGTTGAAACCTCATGGGGTCAACAGTGATGTTTATATGTCATCCATACCGTTCATAATGTCATTCCTACTGGAATGAACTGAAAAAAAAAAAAAAAAAATACTAGCCTTATTCAAAATTTCTGTGGCCCCACGAATATGGACATTCAATCCTCATGTTTTCGGACCACTTGAGCTTTGGATCCGGTTCATTTTTTTTCACAAGTCCTAAAATGATCCCACAAAATGGATGGACGGGGTGGATTTATCACAAACATCACGGAGATTCCATGCAACTAATAACTTATAGGTACGTTCATCAGTTGGGCCACGTAAGTACATAGAATTCAAACCATAGTCGATTTACTTCGATACTTTAATTTGATGCTCTGAAGGGTGTGATGGATGATATGCAGGCAACTAGGAATTACTGAGAAAATGCATACGTGGACATTGATGATTAAATTTAAACCGACCAAACAGGACGTTGATTGCCCTACTGTGATGTACGTGTTTTTCCACACCGTCCACCAGTTTTGCCAGCTCAAGTTAGGGTATGAGCCTAGAAATGAGGCAGATCAAGAGATCAAGTGGACCACACCACAGGAAACAGCGGGGATTGTATGATTACTGTTGAAAACTTCTTTGGGGCCACAGAATTTTTTATTAAGCTGATATTTGTGTTTTCTTTGGGTGACCTCATGAACCCATTGGATGGTAAATAGACATTATAGTGGGCCCTAAGAAGATTTCAACGGTGGCCATCATTACTATTTCCTGTGGTGTAATCCACTCGAGCTTTGGTTCTACCTTAATTTTGGGCTTATGCAATAAAATAAGCTAGCAAAATAGATTCAACGACATGGATAAAATACATGATTATGGTAGGCTCCAAAGAAATCCGGTCACTGGCCAATCAGCGTCCCTCCAAACTATGGGTACGAGGTGAGATGCAACACCCAAAAACTGATCTTATTTGGTTACGTAAACCAGGAGTTGTCCCACGTACGTGAAAGAGAGGAAGAGAAATATTGGGAGAAAAAAATACAGTAATGGCAACTCCTAGTTGCATCAGTCCAATTGATCGACCTGAACTGTTTTGTCTATTTTAGCACCAACACATTTGGTGAACTACCTTGCAAAAAGCAAATCTACCCATCTAACCTCATCTGAGCCAAGCCTGAGCGCCCAGCATGGGGCGTAGCTTAGAAGGCCAAGGCCTGATCTTGGAAAAATGATTGAGCCCAGCCCTGACCCATCACAGCCCAAAAACAATAATAAAATCCTTATTTCCCACTTATAAGTTCCTAATCAATCAGTCGAGCAAGTGGTCCCAAAACAAAAAAAAAAACAAAAGACATATGGGAGATTATTTTTTTCTTTTATTTTTAGCACACCCCATATAACTTTTTTGATAGGTTGAAATAGTTGTACCATATTTCAGATGGGCCCCATAAAAGATACAAGCCAACGGTCCACCTTTCAAGATGTACCGTGGCCCAGTAAGATGATTGGAGCAGCAAATATATATTTGTAGGACATAGCACGTTTACATATGAAGTTGGGTCAGGCTGGGGAAAAATGAGTTGAGCAAAAGCCCAGCCTTAAATTGATTGGACCATGCATGTCAGGCCCAAGTCCCCCCAAAATGCTCTTCTTCTAAAACGTGGGAGTCGATTAGGTGTTACGTACCCGGGTAACACCTTAGTCGGTGTTATGCTTACCCTGCGGGGCCCACCGTAATAAATTTGTTGTATATCTACTCCGTCCGTACCTTTCTTCAGCTAAGTTTATGAAATTACTCCAAAACTTAAATAGATACACATCTCCTGTGGACCACACCACTGAAAAATTAGTTAATGGCCATTAAAAACTTTTTATAGGCCACAAAAGTTTTGAAACAAGATAATCTTTTGTATCTTTCCTTCACCCAAATCTGTTTGACTTTATCAATGTGTTGAATTGCAAATAAACATTACGTATCTGATTACAGTGGGCCCTAGGTAGTTTTTAATGGTGATCGTTCAATCACCCGTGTTTCCTTTGGCATGGTCCATCTGAGATTTTGATCTTCTTAATTTTTGGGACCACGTCTTAAAATAGGTTTATCAGTTGATCTGCGTGGATATACAACACATCATCAAGGTGGGCCCCATGTGAGCGTAACATCCACTAAGCTGTCACCTAGGTGAAACCTAGGGCTGCACATCAACCCAATTAACCTGCCCGGCCCGCTCAGCCGACCCGGTAAAAACCCGATCCGTCCCGACCCGGTTGAGAAAACGGTCCGGTCCCGGGTAGATGCGGTTTAGGGTACATGCCAAACCCGCCCGACCCAACCCGTACCCCGACTTGTGTATACCTGACCTGTTCCGCCCAACCCAAACTGCCCCGTTTATACTAGTTTATTACTTTTATAAATATTTGTATGACATTATCAGGAGGTTGAATGGTCAATAAACATTAGGGTGGACTCTAGAATCTTTTAATAGATGGAGTTTAATGACCCTTGATTTTTGTGATGTGGTCTACCTAAAGCTTTTATCTGCTTCCTTTTTGGGACCATTTTCTATAATAATCTGGAAACATAGATGGACGGCATGGATTTACAATATATACATCGAGGTGAGCTTCATGGTCAGGGTCTCACCCACATGGCTGGTTCCGAGGTCTTATTGATTCTCACCCAACCTGCGCTCATCTCACACTCACATGGAGCGGATTAGGTGACATCTGAGATCCACCAAGGTGGGTGGCCCCTGATCGTGTGTCTTAAATCCACACCGTTCAACTATTTTGAAAGATCATTTTAAAATATGAAACAAAAAATGAAGCTGACTCAAATCTTAGGTGGACCACACCATAGAAACATAGTCCTAACCCGACCTGACCCGGTTTAGCATATAGGGTAGGGTAGGGTTAGGGTTAACCCTTTTACAAGTAGGGTAGGGTTAGGGTTGGGTCAGCCCAACCCGATCACGACCCGGACCGAAACCCGGACCTTTAAAATATATTTAGGTTCGGTCCAGGGATGTTCCCAACCGGACCCTAACCCGACCCGTGTGCAGGCCTAGTGAAGCCTAATTCGCTCCTTAAAATGTGACAATAGTCAATTACTGTGGAACGGACAAGGATTAGGTACTTCCCCCGCCAGTCCGAGCTCGGGACGGGCTAAGGTTAGGGGGGCCATCATGATGTATGGGTATTATCCACCCCGTCCATGCATTTTTTCATGCCATTTTAGATCATGGTTCCAAAAATGAGGCATATTCAAGGTTCATGTGGACCACACCATAGGAAGCAGGACTGCTAATGATTTCTACCGTTGAAACCTTCCTAGGGCCCACCATGATGTTTATTTGCCATCCAACATGTTCATAAGATCATAGAGACCTGGATGAAGGGAAAACACAAATATAAGCTTGATCCAAAACTTCCTGTTGCGCCCAAGAACTTTTCAATGGTCAAAGTTTAATCCCCATTTCATGGTCCACTTGAGATTGGATCTGCCCTATTTTTGGGTTCATAATCTAAAATGGCATGGAAAAATGCATGGACGGTGTGGATAACACCCATACATCACGATGGCCGCCAGAGCCTCAGCCTGTCCCGGGGAAGTACCTAATCTGCGCCCCCTATGGAGCAGGCTGACGTGGTGAGTTCATGACATTTAATGAATCCATATCCTCTGCTATTCCCAAGTAGAGAACATCTGCTTGCGCCTCTATGATTGGTCCAGCTCGGATTGATTGTGTGGCTCGGACACAGTCAATTCGAGCTGGACCAATCAGAGAGGAGGAAAACATGATTCCTCTGGTCGGGTATAGCAGAGGATCCGGATTCACATCTAACCTACTCAGAAGTAGCCATTGTAGACACTCGTGGCGGGTGCATATTACAGGTGGGCAATGATTTGGCCCGGCCGAGTTAGCCATAGTTTGGTCTTGACTCGTTTTTGTGCCACCTCAATTTGTGGATCGGCTTGGTTTGAATTTCGGGCAGACCAATGTGGCCCAAGTTTGGTTTGCTCTAGACAAATTTGGTTCGGCCATGATCAATTTGGTTGAAAATTTCAAACTAGGCTGGGCTAAGTTTGAACATGTGGTGCCTCTTTTTTTTATTTTTTCATTTTTTTTTATTTTTATTTTTTTTATTCTTTGTTTAAATAAAAAAGAATTAAAAAAGTTAGAAATAATAAAAAAATATAAAAATATTTTACTACATGATGTTTAGCATCCTCTAGAGGAGTGCAACTTTAAAATAGACATGATGCTTAAGGGTTTTTTTTTTTTTTTAATACCTAATATCTTACGGGTCGATCCAAACCAGGTCGAGTTGAACTTTGGGTGGGCTGGGTCAGCACTGCAAGATATTAGGATCAGCCTATTTATTAAACAAGCCGCATTAGGATGGCTTGTTGCTGGCTCAAACTCCACTTCAAATTGGCCAGAACTAGGCTTTTTTTTATACAAGCAGGGCTGAACTTCCAAGCTAGCTTGGTCTATGTCCAGGCTCTAGCGTAGATTAGGTACGACCCGCATCAGGACATAGTTAGGGATGGTCCTGTCAGGGCTACGTGAGGCCACCACCATAATAAACATGTTTTGTCTTGGGGCCACCATAATATATGTGTCTTATCCTATGTATTCATCCATTTTGAAAGATCATTTTAAAGCATGAGTCCAAACAGATCTAAGGCTCTCCTGGTTGCATCAGTCCAGTTAAATCAATTGGTTGACCTGTTTTTTTTTTTTTTTTTTTTGGTTAGTCATGCAACGCCCCACCCTAGGCTGGCGAGACGATCTCATGAACTGTCCATTAATCTCAAAATTACATATTTCTCTAACTATCATGCGAAGTTTGCACTAATCTACTTATCCAATCCATCATTGATTGGGCTTTACTTTCTATTCCCATCTTTCTTCCAAGCCATGTATGGGTTAGCTATAATATCCATTCAACCATTGGTTCTAATAAATGAATGGATCAATTTTTTATTGGAACTCTTTTTGTAAAAATTATCTTGACCGTCCATATTAATGACCATTGATCGAATGGTTTATACTTTTCGGATTGTAGTGATGATTAGATGGTTACCCATGAAATGTGAGTTGGACCTTAGTGAACAGTTTAGATCAGGGGATTAGATAGTCTAAGTGTCCCAATGCAACTAGGAGCACTATAACTTGCACGTGATCTGAGAGCACGGGAGCATTATAGCTTAGATAGTCTAAGCTATAATCGCGATGCACCGGGGAATGAAAATAGGCGTCCGGTTCAAACGAAAGATGATTGCGTCCTGCCCCGCGCGCGGACCAAAATGGGTCTAGGCAGCGCTCTGTGGGGCCTACATTTATGTATGGATTTTATCTACGCCGTTCCATTTTTACAAATCATTTTAGATGATGAGACAGAAAATGAGGCATATCTAAGGCTCAGGTGGACCAAACAACTGGAATCAGTGGTGACAATGACGCTCAACGTTGAAACTTTCCTAGTGTCCACAGTGATATTTATTTGCCATCCAACCTGTTCATAATGTCACATAGACCTGGATGAATGAAAGAAATAAAGTTCATCTTGAAACAAAACTTCTGTGGCCACCCCCAAGTAGTTTTTAATGGTGGGCGTTCAATTCCCACTATGTGGTGGTCCACTTGAGACTTGGATCTGCCTCATTTTTCCCTTCATACCCTAAAATGACCCGGAAAAATGAATAAACGGCGTGGATAAAACCCATACATCACGGTGGATCCCACAGAGCCCCGCCTGGACCGATTCCATTCGGGCAGGAGGGAATCCGCTTCCGGTTCAAACGGCGATTCTTCTCCACTCTCTGCACGTGCCTTGCACCTGCCACCTCCCCAAGGCACTACTGTATAAAGACGCAAAAGGCCTCCTCCATCATGCATTCATGCATTGGTAAGCTGTGATTGTGGACGTGAAAAGGCAACGCCAACGTAGTGAAAATGTCGACTCTTCCTTTGAAGCTTCTCCTCCTCCTCCTCGTCCTCCTCTCTCAGTCCTACACCTCCAAAGCCAAAGCCCAGGCCAGAAAGGACATGACGCTTATCCATAGTACCTGCAAACGCACGAGGAGCTACAAGCAATGCGTGAAGTATCTCAGCTCCGATCCCCGCAGCTACAATGCCGACACAGCTGGCCTCGCGAAGATCGCACTCGAGATCGCACTTAAAGATACTAACAATCTATTCCAACTGTCGCTTTCATGGAGGAAGAAGAAGAACCTCAATGACAAGACGATCCGGGCCTTGGAGACTTGCACTGAGTTGTATGGTGATGCAATCGATGGGCTCACGGTAGCAGTACAGGCATTGAACTCCAATGACTACAAAACTGCCAAATTACAGGCCGGTCAGGCAATAAAGGCCGCCGATACATGCAAGCAAGAGTTCGAGGAGTTTGACCAGAAAATGCCCCTAGCTAAGAAGAATGAAGCTCTCAATCAGCTCTCCACTGCCGCTTTAGATCTCGTTTCTCTTCTTTAGGTTGCATTTGGTTGCATCAAATATCAAGAATTTTCATGATATTTCAAATAAATGCAACCAAACTGATTTTTTGTTTTTTCTTTCTACCTGTGATTGTTGTTGTTGTTGTTGTTGCTGTTGCTGTTGTTATTTGTTTTATAAAATGTCAATGAACCTCAGGTAGAATTTTACACTTACATCTACTCTACTTATCATAAAGGCATCTTTGAAAAGCATACATGGGTTTTCAGTTATGAAATTGGGGCCAACTGTTCATTAATCCAGACATAGGTCTGTCTATTGCACTACGCAGAAACAGCGGAAGAACGACACAAAAACGTTTGGTTTAACGACGCATTTGATCCGTCGTAAAAAACTGCTTGGTTTAACGACGGACAAAGTCCGTCGTAAAACGCCCTGCTTTGAATAGGTAACATTGTGCGCCGGACCATGTCCGTCATGGTAAGGTAATTAACGACGGATTAGATCCTCGAACTCTTGCTTGCAGCCACACCATCCATCCGTCATTATAAGGTAATTAACGATGGGCCAAAGTAATTTTTATGATAAATCCACACCATCCATCCGTTTTGTGAACTCATTTTAGGTCGTACGTGCGACAAAAAATGATTCAAATCTAATACTCAAGTGGGCCGTACTGAAGGAAAAGGTAGGTAGGGAAATACTTACTGTTGAAACCTCCCTTGGTCCACAGTTATGTTTATATTCCATGCATCCATATTGTTCATCATGTCATTCCTATTGGGATATTAAGTGCCTACCATTGATCTTTGTTGTAATCCATTTGGGCCTTTCATCTACCTCCTTTTGGGATCATGCCCTAAAACCAGGTTTCAAAATGAATGGACAGAGTGGATAAACCACTACATCAAGGTGGGCCCCAAAAGCCCTTGATAGGATTGTTCGTCTCTAACTCCATCTGCACCCAAAAGCAAGCCCGCGCCCAATTTGCTCCCCGTCACGCGGTGCGTGAAAAAAGCCATAATTTCTTTTTTATTTTTCTCTCTCCCTCTCCCTCTCCCGCTCTCGATCTCGATCTCTCTCTCTCACACAGTTCCCAACTAAGAGAACACTCAGTTCTCAACTAAGAGAAAACACAGTTATTAGCATGATCCAAAACTTTTGCGGCCTCCCATAACTTTTCAATGGCAGTGGTTCAATCCCACTATTTTATCCCACTATTTTATTATATATATGAAATGCACCTAAGATCAAATATTTCAAGCCGGTTTCCTTGGAAAATTTAGACTTTCTTTTTGATGCTGCGATCACATAGATTTGAACTATCCATCAGGTGGGCCTTACATGGAGTGGGATAACTCTAAAGTAACACTAACTGGACCGTCCCAACTATTTTATCGGTAGCCTACCGTATTAGAAATGAACAAGAAAAGCAATTCACATTCGGCAGGAAAAAAATCTACTGTTTGAAAGCTACAATCGTCTTTTGATATTTGAGATTTTAAGCAATCGGAATTTAATTGCCAATGGCTGACCTGATAAATAGTTAAACCTAAGTCCTGTCGCATCAGTCCAGTTATATAGCCTACTGGTTGATCTGAATCGTCCATTAAGCCTAAAAAACTATTTCTAAGGCTATCATGCAAAAATCTCACTAAGTTAATGATCTAATCCATCGAGCCTTATTTTTTATACCCATCATTATCCTGAGATATGGATGGGATAACTACAATTGCCTAACAAGTTTGATTCCTTGGAGTGCTTTTGGTAAATTGAATAAAAAAAAAGTCTGAAATTAAATTAACTAATTGATCTATTATATATGTACTGAATTTTAGTACTAATAAGTGTTGGAATACCCATTTGGTAACTGTATGAAATGTTTTTCTGAATACTAAAATTTAGTACTGAATCTAAAATTTTATGCCTGGTAAAAATGTCTGAAATTTGACAAGTTTACCGAATTGTCCCGAATTTGAGCCCATATCCTAACATGACCTAAAAACCAAATTGATGGGGTGGATTTCTCACAAACATTATGATGTCCCCCACCTAGTTGGCATCCTTCCAAAAATAGAGTGATTAAGTGTTATTGGAGTAACGTCGGACCATGGGGCCGACCTTGATGCATGTGTTCTATATCTATAGGATTCATCCATTTTTCAGGATCACTTTAGGATATGGTCACAAAAATGAAGATGATCCTAATCTCAAGCAGACCACACCTCAGGGATTGAAATCCCACCATTAAAAGCTTTTTGGGGGCAATACAAGTTTTAGATCAAGATAATATTTGTTTGCTCCCTTCATCAGGTCTATGGACTTGATAATTGGATATGCTTCATTTTTAGGCTCACGCCCTAAAATGATATGAAAAAAATGGATGGACAGTGTGGATGTAGAATACACACATCAAGGTGGGCCCCATGTAAGGGCCCCACCGTCTTGGATGAAGTCGGGTCACACCTGAACTGCTCCCTGCAATCCTCGGACAAGCAAGCTGGTGTTAAAGCTATGTGGGTCCTACCATGATGTATTTATCTAATCCACGCCATTCATCCATTTGCTGAGCTCAATTTAAGGGATGAGAATAAAAATAAGGAAGATAAAAATCTCAAGTGGACCACACCACAGGAAATAATGAGGAGAATGATGTCCACTGTTGAAACGTTCCTAGGGCCCACAATGATGTTTATTTGTCGTCCAACCTGTTCATAAGATCACAAAGAGCTGGATAAATGGAAAACACAAATATCAGTTTGATCTAAAACTTTCCTGGAACCCAAAAATTTTCCTATAGTAAATGTTCAATCCCCATTGTTTCCTATGGTGTGGTCCACTTGAGATTTGTATCTACTTAATTTTTGGTTTCATGCCTTAAAATAATATGTAAAAATGAATTAATGGCATGGATAAAACAAATACGTCATGGTGAGACCCAAAGCTTTGATTAAAGCTTTATGGCTGATTTTGAGGTCACCACTCAACCCGTGTTCGACAAAGATTACCTTCCAAAAGCCTTTCATAGGAAGTTCCTGTGAAGGATGCTAGGCAGGGATCACCATGATGTTTGTGAGAAATTCACTCCGTCCATCCCTTTTGAGAGCTCATTAATTTTATAACATTTGACTATAAATAAGGTGGATCCAAAATTCAAGTGGACCACATGAGAGGAAATAGTGGGGATTTAGTGACCACCATTGAAACATTTGTATTGCTACAAAAGTTTTTTATTGGGCTGATTAGTTTTTAATGTTTTCACTTGATCTTAGTGGGAATTTCATTATAAATGGTTTGGATGGCATATAACATCAAGATGGACGGAGTGGATTTTTGGAAAGTATCCCTTGAACTTTTGTAAAATCCTTGGGCTGAGTGAAGATAATCTCGTCTCAACACTAAGGTCCAGGTATCAAATCCCAACGTGGAGGGTGACTAACATTGGAGGCTGACTAACAGTGTGGGTGTGTGTACTAACATTGGGATGTGTGAACTAACCCAAAAAAGTAAAAAAGGAAATCAACATGGGCAATCAAATTAAGTAGCGTGTTGATGTGGTAAAGTTCTACTAACCCCACCATGATGTATGTGTTAGATCCATACTGTCTATCTATTTTTTCATATCATTTTAGGTCATGAGCCATAAGATGAGGCAGATTAAAAGCTAAAGTGGACTACACAATATAAACAAGTTAAGATTGAATGCCTACAATTGAAATCTTCTTGGGGGCCACGGAAGTTTTTGATGAAACTGATATTTGTGTTTTCCCTTCATCAAGGTTTGTGTGATCTTATGAACAGGTTAGATGGCATAAAAAAAAAAAAAAAAAAAAAAAAAAAAAATCATGTGAGCCCTAGGAAGGTTTCAATGGTGAGGGTCATTGTCCCCACAACTTTCTATGGTGTGCTCCACTTGAGTTGTGGGTCTGCCTCATTTTTGTCTCATGCCCTGAATTGAAGTGGCAAAATGAACGGTCAGGATGGATATAACACATACATCATGATAGGGTCCAATGAACTTTGTCACGCCCGCAGGACATCAAAGCAATTAACCCTTGCATCTTTATCGAAAGTTACTTCGAATGGGCAAAGTTGTCATTTTCTTTTTCTTTTCTTTCTTTCCTAAAGCCACTTGCCCCATTCTGGGCTCAAATATTACTGCTCACGCACCACTCCGGAATTGAATCCGTTATTAATTTCATTAAGGATTGATTTTAAGTGGGCTACACAAACACCCAAAATAGCATGTTAAGTGGAGAACATCAAGCGGTAAATAAACAGCCCCTTGGAATCCTAAGCAACTTGGAAGTGGATTGGGTCCAGCCCTGCGTGGACCCTAATTCGTCTAGAGAGGGGCTCTATGGGGCCACAATAATGTATAAGTTTTACCTATGTTGTCCATCCATTTTTTTTACATCATTATAGGATATGAACCCAATAATGAGGTAAATCCAAGTCTAAAGTGGACCACATAATGGGGATTGAACTCCCACCATTAAAAACTTCTTGCAATCGGCATAAGTTTCGGACTAATATGATATTTGTGTTTTCCTTTCATCCAGGTCTATATGACCTTATGAACAGGTTGGATGACAAATAAACATAACAGTAGCCCCTAGGAAGGTTTCAACGGCGAGTTTCAATATGGCTGCTGATTCCTATGGTGCAGTCCACTTGAGCATTCGACCTGCCTAATTCTTATACCCATAACCTAAAATGATCTGAAAAAAATGAATAGACAGCGGAGATAAAATCCATACATCGCAGTGGCTTCACAAAGCCTTTGCCTGAACCCATTAAGCATATAATCAATTTTTAAAAGAATTTATAAAATAGTACCTCATTAATATGGCAATTACATCTTAGTTTTCTAACGTTCGTCAGTTTAAAATAAGATTTTTTTCTTAAAAGGATGGAAATGCCCACCAAGCTGACCCTTTAACACGTGAGTTGCGTACACTGTGGGCCCCACTATGCTGTATGTATTTAATCCATGCTGTCCATCCAATTTTGAAGACCATTTTAAGTTATGAGACCAAAAATAAGGCAGATCCAAATTACACGTGGACTACACCGCAGGAAACGGTGCTGGTGAACGCCCACCATTAAAAACTTCCTGAGGGCTACAAAAGTTTTGCATCAAGCTGATATTTGCCTTTTCCCTTCATTCAGGTTTGTGTGTCGTTCTCAACCGGTTGGATAGCAAATAAACACTATTATGGTTGTGCATTACGTAGGGCCCCCATGAAGTTTTCAATGGGGGGTCTTCAATCAACACTATTTCCAATGGTATTGTGGAGCTGAGATTTGGATCTGCTTAATTGTTGATTTCAAGGTCTAAAAGGAGCCGAAAAAATGGACGGATGGCATGAATATACAATACATATATCAAGGTGGGTCCTATGGTCAGGACTGCTTCGTGACGTAATCAGAAAGCTAAAGATCGACTGACTCGGATTTCCTGTAAGCTGTGTGGGCCAACAGAGATTTAAGTAACAAATCCACTCCATTCATCAGTTTTGCAGGACAATATTAGGGCATGAGTATAAAAATCAGGCATGTCTAAAATTGCCGTGGGCTACACCACAAGAAACAGTATGGGTTGGACACCCACTTTTAGAAACTTTCTGGAGTCAACTAAAGTTTCGTATCAGGATGATATTTGTGCCCATAGTTTACCTGAGTGGTAATAACCCTATGAACGGTTTGGATAGCCTATAAACATCTTGGTCGGCTATTGGAAGGTTTCAATGGTAGACATTTATGTTGCCACTGTTTAATATAGTGTGGCTCATTGATTTTTAGATATGCCTTATCTTTAGAATCCTATCATCCCATCGTGGTCTTGCAAAACTGATGGACGGAGTTGATTTGTGACTGGTATCTCTGTAAGGCCCACATCATTTCCAAACCATATGAATTTGTCGGAACCGTTTACTCAGCCTTAACAGGATTTTCCTGTTTGCTAACCACCTAATTGGTCCAGTGCAAAGACTTAAAAAAAGGCAGGCAAAGACTTAAAAAAAGCAGTGCCTTTAACCATGACCGTCTGCCGGGCTCTGTGGGCTCGCTATGATGCATATGTTTAATCCACACCATCTATCCATTTTTTCATATCATTTTAGGCATGAGCTCAAAACTGAATCAGATCCAAATCTCAGGTGGACCACATTGCATGAAACAGTGGTGATGAATGCCCATCATTAAAAACTTCTTGTGGGCTACAAAATTTTTGAATCAAGGTAATATTCGTTTTTTACCTTCATCCAGACCTGTGTGACCTACTCAACATGTTGGATGGAAAATAAACCATATAGTAGGGCACTAAGGTGGGCTTAAGAAGTTTTTAAGGCGGCCGTTAAACTATTTCCTATGGCGCGCAAGTCACTTGCAATTTAGATATAACTAAAGTATTCTGAGAAAGTACGTGAATACATCATGGTGAGTCCCATAGAGCAATGAACAGCAACCATGTACCTGAAGCCATGCAATTCATTGCGTTGAGATTTTTCTCGCGGATGGGAGAAAGCTAAGAGAAGGCATCCATTTGAGAACAACTTCATTAATGAGCATGTAACGTAAATATTATATTAATGAGGTACTATTTTGGAAATTTTCAACTTTTTATTAGACTTTTTTGTGTAAATGATCTTGACCATCCGTATCAATGACCATTGATTGAATGGTTAATAGTTTTCGTATTGGAGTGATAATTAGATATTGGTTACTCATGAAATGTGAGTTGGACCTAGTGAACAGTTTAGATCAATGGATTAGATCGCAGAAGTGTCCCAATGCAACTTGGAGCACTATAACTAATAGTGCCCTGAGAGCATGGGAGCATTTCTCTTTCAAGAGAATAGAGCGCTCGAATCGTGCTACACCAAAGAGGCAAAGAGCGTAAGCAGGTGCCGCGCTAGAATCGCGCTGCACCAGAGAATGAAAATACGCGCCCGGTTCAAACGGAAGCGGACTGCGTCCTGCCCAGCTTGCACGGAAATTGATCTAGAGGGGATATGTGAGGCCCACCGTGATATATGGGTTTTATCCACACCGTTCATCCATTTTTACAAATCGTTTTAGGCTATAATACCAAAAATTAGACAGATCCAAGTTCAAGTGGACCACAGAACATGAGGCAGCGGTGATAACAATGCCTACCGTTTAAGCCTTCTTAGGGATCACCGTGATGTTTATTTTCCATCCAACCTGTTCATAAGATCACGTAGACCTGGATGAATGGAAAACACAAATTTCATCTTGATCCAAAACTTCTGTAGCCCTTAAGAAGTTTTTAACGGTGCGAGTTCAATCCTCACTGTGTGGTCCACTTGAGTGTAAGATCTATCTAAATTTTGGTTTCATGCCCTAAAATGATATGAAAAAGTGGATAAACGGTATGGATAACACCATACATCACGGAGGATCCCACAGAGCCCCGCCTTGACCGATTCCATTCTGGCAGGATGGAATCCCCTTCCGGTTCAAACGGCGATTCTTCTCCACACTCTGCACGTGCCTTGCACGTGCCACCTCCCCCCAGACGCTGCTTTATAAAGACGCAAAAGACCTCCTCCATCATTCATTCATGCATTGGTAATCAGGTGTGATTGTGGACGTGAAAACGCAACGCAAACGTAGTGAAAATGTCGACTCTTCCTTTGAAGCTTCTCCTCGCCATCCTCGTCGTCTCTCTGTCCGCCACTGCCACCGCCCACAAAGTCGTTAAGCCCTCTAACCCATCCATCCATGTCGTCACTCAGCCCTACAACTTCAAAAGCCCGGCCAATAAGGACACGAAGCTGATAAAAGAAAGCTGCAAGAAGGCCATCAACTACGAATTTTGCGTGAAGACTCTCGAGTCCGATCCCCGTTGCCACAATGCCGATGTGGCTGGCCTCACGAAGATCATACTCGAGCACATGCTCTCGAATTCTAACAAACTGTACAGACAGGCGAATTTTTGGAGGAAGAGGATGGTCCTTAACGACAGGTTGATCCGGTCCTTGGAGATTTGCACCGAGTTGTTTGGTCGCGCAAGCGATGAGATAGCAAAAGCAGTAGAGGCAATGGGCTCCAATGACTACCAACATGCCAACTTATATGCTGCTGGTGTAAAAGACGCAACCGAGACATGCATTCAAGACTTTAAGGAGAATGGCCGGAAATTGCCCTTCGCTAAGAGGATTGGATATCTCAGCCAGCTCTCCAGCATCGTATTAGCTCTCACTGCAAAGCCTTAGGTTGCATTTCGTTGCATCAAATATCAAGTATTTTCATGATATTTCTTAATTAGTAGTGCAACTCAGTGGACGATAAATATGTTGGGTCCCTAGTGCACAAACGGAGTGGAATATGGTACAATATAATTTGATCATAGGATCTATCTTAAAAACCTATATTTGCAATAACATCAAATTTCTACAATACATTAAGACATGAAGCGATGAAGTTTTTTTTTTTTTTTTTTTTTTTTAATTTATTTAAACAGTGGAGATCATACCTGCATGCGATGCGCACTAAAGAGAAGTTTGTATGTTGATTTGTTGATGCCGTTTTTCTAAACTAAGGAGTCCCTCCCTAATCTATCTCAGCACTGGAGAATCAAGATAGCCCAACGTCTAATTCTCTAGTAGGTGCCGAGGAAGACGTATACTATCCACATAAGTGGACCACACGTGAGGACAATCGAAGAGGATGGAGTGGATCTTTACTCCCTCACATACTCTCTTTTTCCTCACACTCACACATCCTACAGGGTAGGGATGTTCGGGGCTAGCTTCATCTCTCCTATGGGATATGATCATATAAATAAGGAGTTAGGTTATCAGGGGTATACCGAGTGCTTCGCCACCCTATGGACTTCGATGTAACCTACTGTGAAGGAAGTCTGTCAATCTGCCTCATCCATGCATATACTCATGATTCAATCCCTCCATTGTCATGACGTATCTACTAATTATCATATCATATGCCAATCAAAAGTGAACCATTATACCTGGGCTATTAGGTTATCATCAAGTGTGTTCAAAACAATTTTAACAGTTAAAACAAAACTTCAACGATTAAAAACCTTTGAAAATCCAATTAAAACAATTAGAGTGCTCGACCCAGTGGAAAAATCACTTGATGAGTCCCTGATCTATCTAGATCACCTATAAATATGTTCTTAGGAAAATCAGTGATTGTTGGCCCGTACAAGAATCAAGGACCCTTGATGGAAGTACTCAGCTACGTTCACTTTATTGGCCCTTGCATGGACCTCATAGGAAGAGCTAAAGCCAACCAGTCAAGATCGCGACGATTACACATCCTCAGGTTTAAGGATTAAATAATCTTTCATGCGTCATCAAATCCTGATCTCATGATCACAGTCCAAGCTAATGGGGCCCTAGACTATTGACTTGATCTCAATCCATCAATGTGAGCGACCAAAAGTCCGAACTTTGATCCTTTATTTATGACACACTCACACTCATGTGTAAGGTAAGGGCAAGGCATAAACTGATACCAAGTTGACTCCCGATGGTGGAGACTATCCATCCTGACCTAAGTCAGTCCCCTCGCACAAGATGATTGTACATCTCATGAACTGATGTTCATTGGTGTGTCCCATGCACTTGTAACGATCATGGTCTAATAAGATACTGAGATCCATGGACCACGACTCTCCTCGGTCAATCTGTCATGTCTAATATTAAGTTTCCAAGGACTACCAGAGGAATCAGTACTCATCAATAAACTCAATGAATGAGAGAAATACTAAATCTGTCTAAGGCATATCACATGTCTAATCTAGGACCTATAGTCACCACGATCAATGATTGAGATCCGTCCAATCACATCTACGTGGCTAATGGATAAGGGCACTGATGTTTTTCTAGGGCACTAACTCCAACAATTTCCCACTTGCCATAAAATAATACATGCTTGCACCAAGAAAGCACAAATGATGAAATGGCTTCTTAACAAGAGGATTAACGAGTCATACTGATCATCTATAAAGTCCATCTAGTAACGAATAAACCTAACGGTCCAGATTCCTTAATTATACCCTTGACTGAAATCATCTAAGTAACACTCTAGATCCAATCTACAAGCAAGAAACACACAAGTGACATGGACTCAAGTCATACTTATAATTATCTTGTCTTATAGTGCTCACATTCATACAAAATAGAACATGCCATACATTCATCGAACACAAGCATGCCAGGCAAATATGGAAGCCATTTGAAAAAATCGTGAATCATCATGCATAAATCAATTATGCATCAACACTCTTATCACCACTAGTCAGTTGATGAGAAGTGGAAAATAGGGTAACACCATATACCTGATTGACAACATACTGTGCTTGTCCTGAATTCCAACTGGTTAGGCATCGTATGAGGCTACAGTACTGATCATAAGTATGCATATGTCTTTAGTAGTGGAATTCAAGTGACGCTTGCATGGTATCTCTCTTAAGTCCTGAATGGAATTCAAAGCCAATTTTTCTTTAACATGGGATACCTTAGAGAGTGAAGATATCAACAATTAATCACACGTTCCCACATGATTCACAAGAGAATAATAATAAACCGCGGAGTAGAAGTAATGAGAAGGAATCATGCATATATCAGATGAACAATCATCAATTATCCACCTCACATGAAGCGGATGGACGAGCCATAAAACTAGCTTATAAAACTAAGTGATCACGATGTTTTGAATACCCAAGACCAAGTTCTCCTCAAGCGTTATGAAATGTTGTCGGATCGTCTAACGTGACACCCTATACTGTGTGCAAAAGCTTGGCGGCAAAAGTCGGGGGGGGGGGGGGGGGGGGGGGGGGGGGTGGGGTTGAACTTAGTACATTTTGAAAATTTATTGCCAAATTAAAAAACTAAATACATAATAAAACTCTGAATTAAGAAAAGTAAAACTTAGCCTTCTAAGATAAGTGGGTGGGTCCAATCACATAGACTACAAAAAAATGTGATATAAGGCAATTAAGCACTAATCTATTAGTGAAAATACATCTTGTGTGAGAATTTTCTATCTAGTGCATAATATACATTCCATTCAAGCATTCATATAATTACCAATTAAACTAACAATGTGCTCAAATACATCACAAACACAAGTATGTATAGTGGTTTGACTACTTGTCTACTCCACTCTCAGTTGTCTTACCCAACTCATGAGTACAACGAATTTCACTATGCAGGGTTTAAATCAGGTTCACCTCACAATCTAGGAGTTTTAAATAGGTTCCTCCCAACCTTTACAATCCTACACAAGTACAAGGTCCTACACAAGAACCTACATATATGCACCCGTGTTGGTGGACCACGTTCTTACCCATGTCGGTGGCTCCCCTTAGAGACTTGACAATTTAGGCTCTACACAAGAGCAAAGGTCCTATTCAAGAACCTGAATTTAGACTCAATACATTAGTTAAGGTCCTATACAAGAACCTCACGTACACTTACGTCGGAGGCTCCCCTTGAAGACTTTTAGAGTCTTATCGAGTTTCGCAATTCAAACTCTACACTCAATTCTTCACAGGAAAAGAGTAGATGAACTCTAAAAGTTGACAACCTTACTTATTGGGTTTGAGCCCCATTGATGCACTGTTTTTGAGTTGCTTCTTCTAGCTCTCCCATGCTTGAATCAACTCCTCATGCTCCCCCGATCTTGTTCTCGATACTTTGTGTTGAGCCTCCAATTTATACATTCACTAGCCCATTACATCACATTATATGCATGGTTTGCATGCTTAAAAGGCTCATCTAATGTGTGATTTGTGATTGTAGGAGCGAGGCAGAGTTTCACTAATTTAAGGCTAAAAAGGTCACCAAAGGAACATTGGAGATTAAAGAATTAAATGCCAAAGGATGGAAGAAAGAAGCAAGGGGGAAGAGAAAGAACGAAGGAAGAAGTGCAACACTCTGCACTGAAGACCGGTCGTCCGACCGGTCTGCCAAGGCACAGAACCAATCTACAATTCAACAGGTACCCCCCCTGTGCTGT